>CM032454.1:7369327-7399143 GCA_019049505.1 Pachyrhynchus sulphureomaculatus
ATATATATATATATATATATATATATATATATATATATATATATAGCCTCCTCATGATTTCTTCTAAAGAATATGTATTCAAAACAACACCACAAAAAGTTCAAGATTCTAGAAATAGCAAGCTAGTAATATTATAACGGCACTTCAAATGGAAAATATCCTTTGCGAAATTTAAGAATGAGTTCATTTTTGCCGGGAGAATAACGTTTTGAAGATTTAACTACGGATAAAATATAGGGCATGATACTTGTATTCGGATTAGTTTTGTTTCCGTAGAATTCAAAAAATGATATAATATACAGAGTGTTCCATTAAGGTATATCGAAGTTGTTATATATATATATATATATATATATATATATATATATATATATATATATATATATATGAAAAGATATATTGTCGTTACTAGGATAAAAAGTTCTATAAAACTGAAAAATAATATAAGGTTTGTCATTTTGTCAAAAATCCTCTGCATGATTGTTTCTGTTCTAACTTCGTATTTTTTTAAAGAAACGCTACGTAATTAATATTTTTGCCTAATTCTTCAAGTAGGTAAATATAAACTAAGAAAATATTCTACTTTATTCAATTGTTTACCTTACCGTTCCAAGTAAGATTGAACTGTTCCTTTCTTTCATTATTTCTAGTTACTGAGTGATAAATACCTGAAACAAAGAAAATTGGAGTTATTTGAGAAGTTTGACAACAGTATGGACAATAGCTAATCATTTCTCGGAGGACAATACATTATTGCAGAAAATTCATACAAATTTTGACTTCCCAAGTCCACCATTGCAGGTCATATAGACGAATAAAGACTTTTAGAAGACTTTTGTAAGTTATTATTAATAAAAAACATATATACCATTTCTTCTTACTGTCCATTTTCGTATTAATATAGTATATTAACCAATACAACATTAAAATAAAGATATTTGTTTTCTTTTTAGTGTTCCGTACGGAACACTTATAAGATCACTTCGGTGTCTGTCTGTCTGTCCGTCTGTCACACCCGATTTTCTCCGAAACTATTCGTCATAGAAAGTTGAAATTTGGTAATAATATAGGAATTGATGGCCTCATCACAGCCATGTAGTTTTGAAAGTTAAATTTTGACATAAGGGGTTAGTTTTGGGGGGCGAAATCGGAAGTGAAAAAAAAATTTTTTTACTAGGTAATCGAGTGTGGTGTCAAATGAAAGCTTGTGAAAACACGAGTAAAAAAATATATATAATGTAATACTTGCGCGCACTTGTCTTTGTATTATTTTTAAAAAATCGCGAAAAATCGCTGTCCACCCGCCTTATCTTGAAAAGTACTTATCAAAAAATTTTGAAAAAATTCTGGAATATTCTCCACGGGTGTAGATTGAATGAAAATTATCACGAGTGCATTACTTGTAATAATTTATCTGGTATATAAAAAAAAAAAACAGAAATTTCAAGGTCATCAATTTTCAGTAAAGATTGGAAATAAACTTTGTTGAAAACTCATTTGGGGTGTGTTTTGTGAAGTCACTGATCATTTTATACTTCCGTTACAACATTTTTTATTTTAAGTGCAACCAACGTACGGAACACTAATTGCGCAAGTTCAACTTGCACTTGACAGGTTTTTTTAGTTCTGATCGATACATCTATTTTAACTTTCCTTGTTAAAAATCACACTCCGATATTTTTGCATTTTTACACGTTTCAAGGTCCTTAGATCACTCATTTCGTCGGCCTGTCCATTCGACTGTCTGTCGGTATACATTAACATTTGATAAGGGAATGGAACCTATCGTTTCAAACTTTAGCAGAAGACAGTGAAAAGGGTCTAGGGTCGATAAATTTTGCATATTTTCCACATTATATGAGAAGGTTATTGACTGAGTAGTGAATAAATTTTAAAAATTATTATTTGTAGTTAAAGATATACGGCGTTAAGGGGGTTTCTCGGTGTAACGGCTAAATTTGAAGCTTATTTCAGGAATTTTTTTTCGTAACATAATAAAATACCATCTTTTCAATTTTTTAATGTTGTTATAAAATTGACTTTTATATTGGAAATAATTTTATTCCATACAAAGTTTAGATAATATTAAGTATTCATGAATTTGAGGACGAAATTATTCTCACCTTGGTCTATAAGTCATCAGACGATCTGAGGAACATATTAGGAAATCCCAAAGATTCCTAATTGTGAGAAAAGTCAATTAAAACACGATTTAAAGAACATTTAGCATACTTAAAATACAGTAGAACAGAAAAGTCTAGCATTGCCGAACATGCCCTTGAAGCTGATCATATAACATTAGATAATCTAAGATTAATTAAAAATGTATCTGATAGGAGACTGTTGAACGCATATGAAAGTATGCAAATTATAAAACGTAAAAGTGGTTTAAATAAAGACAGAGGGGCCTATTCCTTATAGTCCCCTCTACTGGTTACTTGATCGGAACTGATGGCTTTGCCTATGCCATCAGTTCCGCCTGAGTAATTCAGGGGTTAGGCTAAATATAAATAGGGTAGATTTGTATTTTAGCTTTAGTCAATCATCGCTGCTGATGAAGCTAACATGGTTAGCGAAACGCGCGTCGAGTGCAAAAATAAAGTGTTTGGTGTAGGGGTGATATATACTGAGCACTGTTGTTACTTAATTTTATTTAGAAAGAACAGGTAATTTTATATGAAAAACTCTAATATTTTTGCGATTGATGTCTCACCAGAATGGATTATTTCTTTCCTTCTTTGAAATATTAGGTAATAATGATTAAGTGTGAAAAACTCAAATTCTGTATTTATTTTGCAACTTATATTTGCAAAGGAAATACTGGGTAAATAACTTTATCATTTTTTTTGGCATAATGACATGGTACTGCTGGTTATAAATTTAAAGAAATACAACTTGAAGCAAGCAAAATTATAGGAACTATGTGTGACAACCGACCTTGACGACCTCTGTGGTTTAGTGGGTTAGTAGCTTACCTAGTAACCGGAAGGTTCGATTCAGGCCCGCGTCTAAGTGTACAGGTAGTGATTATTGTAGAATTATCAAGTTGCCTTAAAAGTTCCGAGAAATACAAATGTTACAACATTCACGGATAACATCACAGCCTCGCAGATTCTTCAAAATTATACAAAAGAATAGACACAGTCGTAAAAAGGCGTCTAAAGAAAGTCAATAATGAAACAACAATTTTATGTAATTTCAATTTTGAAAAAAAAAATCGTCCATATCTCGATAAACTATGGTTTAATACCCATAGCACAGTATCAAAAAGTTGTCGAATCTAGTTAAAAATGCAAGACAAAAGAGCAGTCAAAAGTATAATTTATGGTGATTCAGGGAGTGGTTTTAAATGTTTAGTATTATCAGGTAAAAAGATAAATGTGTATAGTTTAGATCACTATGAAGCCACCGCTGCAGAATTATTTGATTGATTTAGTAACTCATTTTTGTCAAACGCTTCCAAAAAAAGTGTTGCTGTATGGTGTTGATTCTTTATTTTTACAAATAATATTTATTACAGTCCCTGGCAAAAATTATTAGACGCACTGCAAGATTTCATGTAAAATATTAATTACCGAGTGATATTGTACCGTTTTATTATTTTAAATTGATTTGTTTTTTATTTTTATATTTATCCAATCAATTACCTATTTATTTGACATAAATAAAACAGCATTAATTTAGAAAAGCATAAGTTTATTAAGTTTTAAAGAAAAGTGAAATTAATGTTAGTAAAAGTCAATATTTAGTTGAGCCACCTTTAGCCGCTATCAAAGTTTTAATTCTGCGCGGCATGCTATCAATGCAAGATTGTACTGTCTCCTGCATTTGAGGATGATGATTCCACACATGAATAATCTTTTCTAGGAGCTGGATTTTGTTGGTAATCACATCTTTAGCCACTTCTCTTTTCATCAGCTCCCACACATTTTCAATGAGGGCTATTACCCGGCCAATCCAACAGAGGGATATTTTTTTCTGCCAAAAAGCTTTAACAGACCGAGCAGTGTGGCAGGGAGCTCCATCTTGCATGAAAGTGAATGGTTCCCCATTTGAAAACCATTCTCTGAGCTGCGGAATCAACCGATTTTGTAATACTTCTTTGTACTGATCTTGCCTCATTATTCCTTTGACGACGTACAGACGTCCAGTGCCCTTGCCGCTGATGACTGACCAAATCATCACTTTGGTGGGATGTTTAACCATCGGACGACACAATCAGGATGAAACTTTTCTCCATGACGACGACGCACATACTGAGCTTTATTCTGCAAAATTTCGAATGTGCTTTCGTCACTGAAGCAGACCTGTCAAAAATAGGAAAAATATATAAACTTCCATGTTTATTTGCTTTATTTAACTGAAAATGATAATAATGTATCAATTATTGATTAAATTGCTGTATCTTACCGATCTCCAGAAGTCCACATCTTTGTCTTGCCATTGTTTGGCCCACTTCAGGCGCTTTGCTTTCATTGCAGCTGTTAACTTGGGCTTCCTGGCGGGGCGACACAGGCCTTAAAATCTAATTCTTTCAATTTTCTTCGAACAGTGCGCTCAGAAGCATTTACGCTAGCATCCTGGAGTTGTGATTTTATTACCTTTGTGGTAGCAAATCTGTTTTCTACACAAATTTTCTTCAAACATCTCTCTGACCGTGGAGTGAAAATTGGTTTTCTACCGCATCTTTTCTTTCTTTTCGGGCTTAATTCCTTCCCTGACTCAATTTCCTTTTTTATGCGTCGTACACTAGCTTCAGAAACCTCCAGTCTTCGTGATATTTCTCGGTTTGTAAATGTTTTCGCAATCACAAGGGCCTTCACTTCAGCTTTTTTTACGTGGTGAAAGATCGCCTTTTCTACTCATAATGAAAATAGTCCAATTACTTTTTTAAAACACTGCATACAAAATAAACTAATAACTGAGTAGTATAAAACTGTTAAACAAACAATCACAGTCCATAAAGCCACAGAAACACGTCCGTACCTGACTCGATTCCGATCGCGACTGATACAGTTTTGTACTTGTTTACGTTCATGTATCACTTTGTCAACACAGTGTTACCATATGTTAAAAATAAATACAAATATGTAGTCTACAACAATTCTTTTAAATAAAAATCAATAATATTGTAGTTTAAATATACCATTATTGCATGAAAACTCTTAAGAAACATAAAATTACTAAAAAAAATACAGTGCGTCTAATAATTTGGCCAGGGACTGTATATAAGAACCCCTATTTGCGCCTTGTGTATCTTCTTACTTTTGAGAATATATTGAGTGGATATTAATCCGAGTCTGTTTAAAGAACAAAAATAAGAACATCAGCTGGCTCGTTCTTTTCTGGCAGAGAAATACGAACGAGGTAATTTTTGTACACCTTTTGAAAATGATCTTTATAGCTGTTTAAAACTTAGTTGTACTGTTTTGAGCACCATTCATTTTATAATAAGTTCAGCTCAAAAAATAAAAAACACTGAAGAGGTATTTAGTTGTAGGTAGATAATTAAATAAAGTACAACTTATACATCCTGTAAAATAGAACGGGAGTTCAGTGAAACACTGCGCTAAAACAAAGTAAAGTATATTAACAAACATAAAGAGACATTTTTACATTAAATCCACCATTATGATTAATTAATCTAAATTAATAACCTTTTATGTGATGAAAATGTACACGTTCAAAGACAGTCTCTGATTTAAAAGTTTGAAGGTTAGTGTAAAGTTTCTCGTATACCATTTATTTTTAGTTTAGAGTACGGCTTTAAAATGTAATTGTCTTAAAAGTTGATCCCATGTTCACTTCTGGTGAAACTAGCTTCAGGAACACACGTGTAAAACAGCTTTCAGGAACACGCGTGTAAAATAGTTTTCAGGAGCACACGTGGAAAAAAATTTCAGAAACACACGTGGACACTAGTCTTCAGGAACACTCGTTGTGAAAAGGAACTAAGTTGGTTTTACTTACCCATTTTCAGCTTGGCCTTTTCCCGTGTGTTTCTTATTACAACATTACCCCACACACTACCCCCTGGCTTCCATTTGGGTGACCGATCAACATTTGACCCTTAAAATGGGTAGAATATTTCTGGAAGACGGAAGAAGCCTCGAACTGCCCCAAAATGTTCGGTTATATACCTTAACCCTTCGCTTTCCGTCGAAGCGAAATCTTTAAAATCAACTAGCTCACTTAAGGAGTATAAAGTGAGATAGGAGTGTCGAACTTGTAACGTGATAGACAAAGACGGATGACGCTCTTGCTACCGAGAATGTCCACATATTCAATGCAAATGAAATAAATTAAATCGAAGACTTGAGCTTAGTACAATTTTAGTTACTCTGCTCAATTAATATGAAAAATGTAATAAAATTCAGATATGTTAAACAATCTTTGATTGTGTTAGCCGATATTTGTTGGAAATTCATAATAAAATTATATAAAAACAACACTATGTTTTAATTTCATGGATCATTTAGAACTAAAAATTCATCAAAACGCGATAAGCAAAAATATGGTTTACTGGTATAGATATGTTGACGATATCATTCACGGGAACAGATAGACAACTAACAATCCTCCTTAACTTCCTAAATAATTTGCATCCTAATATTAAATTTACCATAGAATTAGAAATCAATAACTCTATAAATTTCTTAGACATATCTACAGTCCCTGGCCAAATTATTAGACGCACTGCAAGATTTCATGTAAAATATTAATTACCGAGTGATATTGTACCGTTTTATTATTTTAAATTGATTTGTTTTTATTTTTATATTATCCAATCAATTACCTATTTATTAGACATAAATAAAACAGCATTAATTTAGAAAAGCATAAGTTTATTAAGTTTTAAAGAAAAGTGAAATTAATGTTAGTAAAAGTCAATATTTAGTTGAGCCACCTTTAGCCGCTATCAAAGCTTTAATTCTGCGCGGCATGCTATCAATGCAAGATTGTACTGTCTCCTGCATTTGAGGATGATGATTCCCCACATGAATAATCTTTTCTAGGAGCTGGGTTTTGTTGGTAATCACATCTTTAGCCACTTCTCTTTTCATCAGCTCCCACACATTTTCAATGGGGTTCATATCAGGGCTATTACCCGGCCAATCCAACAGAGGGATATTTTTTTCTGCCAAAAAAACCTTTAACAGACCGAGCAGTGTGGCAGGGAGCTCCATCTTGCATAAAAGTAAATGGTTCCCCATTTGGAAACCATTCTCTGAGCTGCGGAATCAACCGATTTTGTAATACTTCTTTGTACTGATCTTGCCTCATTATTCCTTTGACGACGTACAGACGTCCAGTGCCCTTGCCGCTGATGACTAACCAAATCATCACTTTGGTGGGATGTTTAACCGTCGGGACGACACAATCAGGATGAAACTTTTCTCCATGACGACGACGCACATACTGAGCTTTATTCTGCAAAATTTCGAATGTGCTTTCGTCACTGAAGCAGACCTGTCAAAAATAGGAAAAATATATAAACTTCCATGTTTATTTGTGTTTATTTAACTGAAAATGATAATAATGTATCAATTATTGATTAAATTGCTGTATCTTACCGATCTCCAGAAGTCCACATCTTTGTCTTGCCATTGTTTGGCCCACTTCAGGCGCTTTGCTTTCATTGCAGCTGTTAACTTGGGCTTCCTGGCGGGGCGACAGGCCTTAAAATCGAATTCTTTCAATTTTCTTCGAACAGTGCGCTCAGAAGCATTTACGCTAGCATCCTGGAGTTGTGATTTTATTACCTTTGTGGTAGCAAATCTGTTTTCTACACACAATTTTCTTCAAACATCTCTCTGACCGTGGAGTGAAAATTGGTTTTCTACCGCATCTTTTCTTTCTTTTCGGGCTTAATTCCTTCCCTGACTCAATTTTCTTTTTCATGCGTCGTACACTAGCTTCAGAAACCTCCAATCTTCGTGATATTTCTCGGTTTGTAAATGTTTTCGCAATCACAAGGGCCTTCACTTCAGCTTTTTTTACGTGGTGAAAGATCGCCTTTTCTACCCATAATGAAAATAGTCCAATTACTTTTTTAAAACACTGCATACAAAATAAACTAATAACTGAGTAGTATAAAACTGTTAAACAAACAATCACAGTCCATAAAGCCACAGAAACACGTCCGTACCTGACTCGATTCCGATCGCGACTGATACAGGGTTGTACTTGTTTACGTTCATGTATCACTTTGTCAACACAGTGTTGCCATATGTTAAAAATAAATACAAATATGTAGTCTACAACAATTCTTTTAAATAAAAATCAATAATATTGTAGTTTAAATATACCATTATTGCATAAAAACTCTTAAGAAACATAAAATTACTAAAAAAAATACAGTGCGTCTAATAATTTGGCCAGGGACTGTATATCAAAAGTGAACGATAAACACGATTTCTCGATTTTTCACAAACCTTCACATACTGACACAGTCATACATAATAGCTCATCCCACCCGTATCCTCACAAAATGGCAGCTTTTAACTCTTTCATACATAGATTGTTACATATCCCTATGACTAAAACTAATTTTAACAAAGAATTCAACATAATCAAACAAATAGCAATTAATAATGGATATGACCCCAACATTATAGATAATATCTTGAATAAAAAATCCTTTAAACAAGCAATCTCTCTAATTTATCCCACAATTAATGACAAAAAAGGAAAAATTTAGTACACTCACATACACAGGGAAAATAACTAGAACAATTTCTAAACATTTAATAAAAAAGAACAATAAAATAGCATTCAAAACCAGTAATTCCTTAGGGAGTATAATTTTGAATAACAAAACCAAATCTAAGAATTCCTTAAAATCAGGAGTTTACTTATTAAATTGTGGATCTTGTACTAAAACCTACGTAGGACAAACTGGTAGATCTTTTGAAACTCGCATTAAAGAAAATAAACATAGTTATTTAAAAAATAAGAACAATTCACATTACGCAACTCATATAATAAACGAATCTCATAATTTTGATGATACGTTAAAAATCCTACATGTAGAAAATAAATCTAAAAAATTAAATTTGCTTGAATGTCTTGAAATTAACAAACGGAAAAACTCCAATCAACTATTAAACGAACAGGTAGACTTAAACCATTCACCCTTACTTAATCTTTATTAGTTCTCGGAAATAGTATCACAGATTTGCATTCTTAAAATAATTCTGTCTGTAAATAATATAATAAAATGATTAGCATAATCTTAGGTAATTAAGGATAGTTTATTTAACCACCAAATATTTTTCTTTCTTATGTACTTCTGAAGAAGCCATTGTATGGTGAAACAATTGTCAAGTGACTTTAAATATATTGGAAATTAAAACATAGTGTTGTTTTTATATAATATTATGTTAAACAATGCTCAACTTAAGTTAACAATCATTGCATATATGAAAAAAAAAGAAAAACGGTTTAGTAATATGATACTAAAATTTAGAAAAAAATAAATGTTACAGTTGTAATGGACAACGAAAGTTGACACAACCAAGTAACAAGGAAACAGAAAGCCGATCTACTACTGTGAGTTTAGTCGCGTAATACATACTGAGACAAACCATACCTAAAAAAATCCAAATAGCTTTTTGAAATTATATTTAAGAACAAATTCTGTTATGAATTTAAAAAAAAAATACTAAGTACACATGTTTAAAGAAATTTTATATCTTGATTTATCCTGAAATTTCTTATGAAATTTTACAACGTTCTAAGGCAAGCGTATCTGGATAACAAGGCTAGAAATTGGACTTTTGAATTCAACTTCTCCTTTTGGCCTTATGTAAATAATGTGATTTCCTTTATTCCGAGTAAAATATTATGGAATTGAGAAAAGGAAAAAATTTATTGCCATTTTATGTAATAGAATACAGAATTGATGTTCCCAATTACAGAACACAGATTTTAAACTAATAAAAAATAATTCGAGAATATTTTGATATCAGCGTTCAAAGTGAAATATTTAAATGAGAACTCGTCAAAAATGAAAAGAACACAAAAAAAACTTCCCACTAGTGATACGAATTTTTGGTATTGGGTGCTTGCAAAAGTTCGTGGCCGACTAGGAACCAAATTAAATACACATTTTCGTGACAAATAGTATTTGTTAATCAATAATGTACTCTTCATCATTTTCTATAACTGTCTCCCATCGTTTTACAAGTTTTTTTTGAATCTTCTCTTTGTAGATACTGCGTGGTTTCTCTTCGAAGAAAGTCGTAAGGTAGTTTTTGACGTCTTCCATAGAATTAAATTTTTTGCCAACAAAAAAAAAAAAAAACAAACAAGCTTCAAATTATTTTGCAGAGAATGAAACAAATGAAAATCTGAAGAGGCAAGGTCAGGGGAATACGGCGGGTACTGGAGAATTTCCCATTTTAACTTCCCAAGTTTTTGCAGTGTCTGTTGAACGACATGTGGTCTAGCATTGTCATGGAGAAAGATGATGCCTTTTCTGTTGACCAAATTGGGATGTTTTGCTTGAATTTTAACATTGAGTTAGGTGAGAGTGGCTCACAGTACTTCTCAGCAGTTGTTGTTTTAGCTACGTGGAAGAAGCTTGCAAAAAATTATTCCTCTACAATCTCACCAGACACAAGTCTAGAGACCAGATTACATGCAACATAAAAATCTTGAAATATGCATGAACAATGCTTAAAATATGCATGAAAAGGGTCAAAATATGCAATATTAAACAATAATAAAAGTAGTAATTTTTAGTTTTTTATTTCAAAATCAGCATAAAATTAACAAGTTATCGACGATGTTTAAATTATTTAACATTTTTTAAAATTATTTAACATTTGTATTCTTGTACACGTAAACAATAAGGTATTGTTACAAATGTTGGGTTGTAAGATTGTGTCTTCGATCACTTAAAATATTTTTATAAGTGGAAAAAGACCGTTCCACATCCACTGAGGTAACTGGGCAGTATTTGAATTTGGGTGCTATGTTAGCACTTATTGTTTCTGGCAAAAGTTCACCCGTTCCATTAATAAAACTATCAATTTGATACAAAGGTTCAAAGCATAAGTGTGATGATGTCTGCTTCAGCAAATGGAGAACTTTTACCACCTTTTGTTGTATACAAGGCTAAGCATCGATATCAAGAATGGGAGGAAAATGGTCCTCCTGGATGTGAATATAGTATTAGTAAGTCGGGCTGGTTCGAGGCAGCAACGTTTTACGAGTGGTTTAGTAAAATACTATTGCCATATTTTCGAAATAAGGAAGGAACCAAGCTACTGATTGGAGATAACCTTTCTAGTCATTTAACCATAAAAGTTATAGAGGAATGTCATAAAAATGATATAAAACATTTTGTTGCCACCAAACTCGACACATCTGTCTCAACTCCTTGATGTGTCGTTTTTTGGGCCTTTAAAGAAGGGTTGGCGAAAAATATTGGGTTATTGCACAAAATGTTTTCAAACCTTTCTTTAACTCTACGCGGGAATACATCTGGCAATGTGGAGTTTATTTAACGGATTTTATTCATTAACTGAATTGATTCGGTCAACGCCAAACCTCGAGTTTCAAGCTTTTTAATACCCGCAGGTATGTGGGAAAAGTGAGTGCCAATCAAAGCTATGTTTTTTTTAATATCAGAATCAATCAGAATAAATGCTTCCTTGGATTGACGAACTGCCATAGCCTCTGCACTATTGAAGTCATTTACTACACCTTTGATGGCCTCGAAATGTTCATTGTAAAATAGTACAGCTTTAATCCATGTTCCCCATCGAGTTACTACTGGTTCGGGAGGTAAAGGCACATTTGGCAGTTGTTCTTTATAGGCGTTATTACGAGCAGGTGCCTTAAGAAATACTTTCTTTGCTGATGAATCAGTTCATTTACATTTCCAAACGTGGATCGTACTTCTTCAGCGAGTCGATGGACTCCGTAAGCAAAGCACGTCACATGAATTAAATTTGGATAAAATACTTGGAGGACTTTGGCTGCCTTGATCATACAGGGAGCAGCATCTGAGAGAAATATAAACACTCTTTCATCTGCAGAGGATTCAGGAAATATTTTTTTAATACCCTCATTCACAAATCTGGCAATCGTAGAATGATTTGTCTTGTCAAGTTCTTTGCAGGCCACCAAATAGGAAGAAGAAGGCTCTAATTTTAATGCACCCACAATTAAATTCGCAATATAGCGACCACAACTGTCGGTAATTTCATCAGCTGAAATCCAAATAATGTCATCCTTAAGTTCATTACGTATTTCTTCCAGAACATGTTGGTAAATTGTTGGCATGTAATTTTTACGCAGTGTTGATTCGTCTGGTATTTTTTGATTCAAGCAATATTTTCGCCGAAAATCTTTGAATATAGCATTTGTAAGTTTGTGGAGAGGAATATTACTTGCAAGCAATGCTTCACATAAATCCATGCTAAAGTGGTTTTTTTTGTTTGCCTATAGAAGTGGAATCACTGCTACTTGCTGCTGTTATAAGTTGTTGTCGTGGGCCTTTTTTTGCAATCCTGCGATATGAAGACTTGTCTTGACATGCTGGATGCTTCTGTTATCGGGCACGAACTTTTACAATCACTCAATATGTAGTTTACGTATTATCATTCCTATATGTTAAACAAAAAAATAACCAATAAAGGGAATAAAAATAATTCTAATATTCATAATCTATAATATATATATAAAATGCAACGTCTCTCTGTCTGTCTTTTCGTTAGTGCGCTTATGACTTAACCACTTATCCGATTTACATGTTTTTTTTTTTCATTCATAGATTTGTTTTCTGGCCAGGTTATCTATAATCTTCTATAATATATATAAAATGCAACGTCTCTCTGTCTGTCTGTCTGTCCCTTAGTGCGCCTATCACTGAAGAACCACTTATCCGATTTACGTACTTTTTTTTTTAAAACATATATATGTTCTCTGGCCAGGTTATAGGCTATATTTTATTACGATAGGTAGCATAAGGAATGAGCAGTGACGTAAAATAGTGAATGATGTCGGAAATAAGTTTGCCGCTAGCGCGTGCCTTTGCAATAGACAGCCTAAACCATTAAATATGGAACAATATTATGTAGCAAAGAATATCTGTAATGTATAATCTATAATATATATAAAATTCAATATCTCTCTGTCTGTCTGTCTGTCCATTAGTGCGTTTATCACGCGGGAACCACTTATCCGATTTACTTGTCTTTTTTTTAATTCAAACATATATTCTTTGGCCAGGTTATATAATAATAATAATAATCTATATCTATAATAAATATAAAATGCAATGTTTGTCTGTCTGTCCGTTAATGAGCTTATCCCTCGAGAACCACTTATCCGATTTACGTGATTTTTTAAATTCATACATATGTTCTCTGACCAGGTTATAGGTATATATTTTATTACATCTATAATATATATAAAATGCAACGTATCTCTGTCTGTCTGTCTGTCCGTTAGTGCGCTTATCACACTGGAGAACCACTTATCCGATTTTCGTACTTTTTTTTTTAAAACATACATATGTTCTCCGGCCAGGTTACAGGCTATATTTTATTACGATAGGTGGCATAAGGAAATGAGCAGTGACAATAATAGTAAATGAAAGTCGGACAAAGTTTGCCGCTAGCGCGTTCTCTTGCAATACACAGTCCAAACCATTAAATACGGAACAATATTATGTAGCAGAGAATATCTATAATATATATAAAATGCAATGTCTGTCTGTCCGTCTGTCTGCCTGTCCGTCCGTTAGTGTGCTTATCACTGGAGAACCACTTATCCGATTTACGTGCTTTTTTTTTTTAAACATACGTATGTTCTCTGGCCAGGTTATAGGATATATTTTATTAGGTGACATAAGGAATAAGCAGTAACGATAATAGCGAATCAAGTCGGAGAAAAGTTTGCCGCTAGCGCGTTCTCTTGCAATACACTCCCTAAAGCATTAAATATGGAACAATATCATGTAGCAAAGAATACAATATATATAAAATGCAACGTCTATCTGTCTGTCTGTCTGTCCGTTAGTGCGCTTATCACTCGAGAACCACTTATCCGATTTCCGTGTTTTTATAAATTTATACATATGTTCTATATAATTCGATATAAGCCTAGATAATGGGAGATAAGGTGAGATAATGGGAAATAAGGAGAAATAATGGGAGATAAGTCGAGATAAGCCTCGATAATGGGAGAGGGGGTGAGATAATGGGAGATAAGTATAAATAATGGGAGATAACGAGAGATAATGGGAGATAAACAGAGATAAGTCTAGATAATGGGAGTTATCGTGAGATAATGGGAGATAAGGAGAAATAATGGGAGATAAGGAAAAATAATGGGAGATAAGTCGAGATAAGCCTAGATAATGGGAAATAAGGTGAGATAATGGGGGAGATAAGGAGAAATAATGGGAGATAAGGAGAAATAATGGGAGATGAGCAGAGATAAGCCTAGATAATGGAAATTATGAAGAGATAATGAGAAATAAGGAGAAATATTGGGAGATAAGGAGAAATAATGGGAGATATTTTATTACGTTGAGTAACATAAGGAATAAGCAGTGACGATGTAGATATAGCGAGCGGAGCCGCGGGCCCGGCTAGTCTAATATATAATAAAACGCAACATCTCTCTGTCTGTCTGTTAGTGCGCTTATCACTCAAGAACTACTTATCCGATTTACGTGCTTTTTTTTTTAAACATACATTTGTTCTCTGGCCAGGTTATAGGATATATTTTATTATGTTAGGTAACATAAGGAATAAGCAGTGACCATAATAGTGAATCAAGTCCACGCGACGGAGCTGCGGGCACGGCTAGTTTATTTATAAAACTGAATTACCTAAAAAAATTTATTCTAAAGATAAAAACTGGCTTTCAGTAATAACGAAAATGTCATAAGAAGCATCTTTATTAGCTTATCCATATATATTCCGACCAGCTGGATAACCTAATTAAGTTTTTTTATAGCATAAGAACATAAGTTTATTATCAACCTATCAAAACGAAACAAAATGACTTTTATGAATAATTTAGCATAGAAGTTTTGCTCTCGAGTCATAAAACGAGCGTAAAATCTGGCGATAAAATTTTAATAAGGCCACAGATTCTGTAAAGAATTTGAATGAATGACGCAAAATTCTAAAAAATGGTTTATTTTTAAAACAAACAATTTTAACCCAATTCAACAAAGAACATTACAGAAAATCATGCCAATTTCTCATTATTTTAACCTTAACATCCTAGCTAAAGAAGATCGAACACTGACGTTTCTTCATTTAAGAGATTAAAAATCAGCACTGAATGATTGTAAAGTACTAAAAAAATAACTCTCACCTCATTTATATAAACCCAATTAGCTAGGCTAAGTTACTTAGGTTATTGATAATGTAAATATCTTAAGACACAAAAGTATAATCATCATCCACCTTATATAATAGTTACAGGTTTAATCGTTCTAATTGTCAATCAAAGATTCCAGATTCTAGAATAATAAAATACTGGATTTATAACTGCCTACATCTAACAGCAGAACAACAACAATTTTATAGGCAGAGCACAGAAAACTCCCCGACATGGAGAATTTTATAGGCACGTCGATTTGCTGTAGCCACTGAAAACATTTAGTTTCGTATAGTCGGCAAATTTTAAGTCAGAGGTGTGAATAATACTCTACTATATGGTAGTCGATTTACCGAACTATACTCTATTTATTTCAAACTGATAGTAATAAAAATGCCAGTGGACTGACCGGTGGTCGAATAACAAAGGCGTGCTATCTATTCCCAGATATTTTTCAGGTAACAATGTTCTTTTGTATAGCCTGTCCCAAAATATAAGATCCTGATTTTTGCCGTTTTAAGTGGGCAATATAAAAATTCTGACCTTTTGTTTATGATAGGTCGCAGAGGTGGATTTAAGAATTTTATTCATTAATGCAAATAAATAAAATTATAAGTGTTTTTGGAGATGTTTATTTATAGATGCATGTAAAAACAAATGGATAAGAAGTACAAATATACAGTTTCAATGAATGGGGTTTACAAGAGGGGACATATTGTATAAATAAAAATATATTTTAACTTAAGCCTAATTCGGTTTCACTATCACTCTCATCAGCTGAGGTAATTAGAAGTGGTTTTATATTATTTACATAAATATATGAATCTTCAACTTTAACAACGTGCTGAATGGAATTCTTCCAGCTTTCACAAGGTATATCATTTATAACTTTTTTTACTAATTCAACCACTAACACGCTTAAAGTAGGAGAAACATTTTGTGCCCTTATTTTTGATTTAACTTGATGCCAAATATGATCAATTTCATTAAACACACAATAATAAGGAGGAAGTTGCAAAACATTGTGTCCCATTTTCTCAGCCATACTATCACAAACATATTTCTTTTTCAATTTATAGTCTTTCAAAACTTCCAAAGGTCACTTTTTTTATAACTAAAGTCAAAATAAATGTAATTTTCTAACATACATTCCTGTATTTCCGATTTGGTGTTGGCTGCATTAGGAACCTTATTTAGTAGGCGACTATGGTAACTTGCACTGTCCATAACTATAACACTCTGTTCGGAAACATTTGGAAAAAGGGAATTTTCAAAAAGTTCTGCGGTCGTGTCTTCTTGATAGTCCAAACTAGAATTTTTTTGATAGGACATTTATAAAAATTCTTTTAGAAGCTTGTTTTGCTTGTTGGATGTATGTAACTAATATTTATTTTATTTCACTTTTATTCTAATTTGTATTGCGCTGATTTATTTAATTTCTTTATTCATTTTTATTTCTTTCTTCCTTCTTTTTTTTTGTTGTTTTTGTCTATTTTTGTTGTTACTTTAGTACCTTAGTTTTAAGCGAAAATTTCATTCATATTCTTTCTTGTTTTCCCTGTAAATGGTTCTTACTGTTGGGAATAAAGTTATTATTATATTATTACAAAAAAGTTCTTCTTTCTCACATTTGGTCAATGTGGTTCCATGTTTGGCTGACGGGCGCAAACCAAGTCAGCACAAACGCATTACCATTGTGTATTAAGGAATGACCTGACAATGTTACATGTTTTCAAAATCACTGACTTCTGAATGTTTTTGTGTAGAGTCCTAATTGTACTAAGTGTGGTGTGAATGTTATTGGTGTAAGGCCTGTGGCTGATATAATGAGGGGGACAATGATAACTTTTTCTTGTTTCCATAGCCTTTTTATTTCAGTTGCAAGGTCTGTGTATTTGGAAATTTTTTCTGTGTATTTCGTTTGGATGTTTGTGTCGTTGGGGATAGCTATGTCAATTAGATAGGTGACTTTTTCTTTTTTTGCACTGAAAAGTAATATCGGGTCTATTGGCGGAGACTGTTTTATCTGTATGGATACTGATGTCCCAGTAGAGTTTGTAATCTTTATTTTCAAGTAAGGATGTTGGTGTGTATTTGTAGTAGGGATCTGTGTTTTCTATGAGCTTGTATGTGGTGGCTAGTGCTTGGTGAACTACTTTTGCCGCTGAGTCATGTCTGGCTGTGTATTCCGTACCGGCTAATATTTTACATCCGCTTGTTATGTGTTCGATCGTTTCTTTCTGCTGGTGGCATTTTCTGCATCTGTCTTCTGTAATAGTTGGGTCTTTGATGATATGCTTTTGGTAGTTTCTGGTTAATATGACTTTATCCTGGATGGCAAGTAAGAAGCCTTCTGTTTCCGGGAATAGCTGCCCATCCCGTAACCAGGTGTATGATTGTTTTTTTATTTACGTGGTCTTGTTCTATGTGGTATCTGTGTTTTCCGTGGAGTGTTTTTTCTGACCACGTTTTCATCTTTTCCTGTTGTAATTGGATGTGACTGTGTGTATCTGCTGGGTGGTCTACCCGGGATAAGTCGAGTGGGGTATAGTTTTTGTCTGCTTTGACTATTGCTGTGTGAAGGCTGGTTTGCTTGGTGTGAAAGAATTTCCTAAGTGCTTGTATTTGTTTTGTGTGTAATGATCTGATGTCTATAATTCCTCTTCCTCCTGCCTTCCTCTCGATGGTAAGTCTTTCTTTGCATGCGTTGGGGTGTAATTTCCTGTATTTGGTGAATTGAGACCGTATAAGGATGTGAATATTTTCTAAGTCTGTTTGTGACCATTTGATGATACCAAATGAATATGTGAGTACAGGTATAGCGAACGTGTTGATGGCTTTAGTGAGATATTTGGAGTTCAGTTTTGTTTGTAAAAGTTTCGTCAGTCTGTTCTTGAATTCGGTTCTGAGCTCTGTTTTGATGTGAGTATGGTTGAGTTTGGTGCTTTGTTGGAAGCCTAGATATTTATATGTTTCTTTGTCAAACATGTTATCGAGGGTTTCATTGTTGATGATTTCTGTCTCATGGTGGTACTTCCATTGGCCTTTGTTGATGTGGAGCACTTTGCATTTACTTATACCAAATTCCATATTGACATCTAAGGTGAATATTTCTGTGATTTTGAGGAGTTCTTTCAGCTGTGTTTTTGTGGCAGCGTAGAGTTTTATGTCATCCATATATAAGAGGTGGTTTATTTTATGTTGATTCACTTGTTGGTGTCTGATATTGAAGCCATGCTCTGTTCTGTTTAGTATATTTGAGAGTGGATTGAGACAGAGGCAAAACCATAGAGCGCTGAGCGAGTCTCCCTGAAATATACCCCGTCTGATGTACAGCTCTTCTGTTTGGATGCGTTCGGTTTGTGTTTCTAGGCGTATTTTGGTTTTCCATGTTTTCATAATTTGCGCTAGAAATTGCCTGAGGTGTTGGTTGATTTTATAGATTTCTAGGGCTCTGATTAACCAGCTGTGGGGTATGGAGTCGAAGGCTTTTTTATAGTCTATGTAACCGATATGAAGGTTTCTGTGTTCTTTTCTGGTTTGTCCCATAATCACGCTATCTATGATCAGCTGCTCTTTGCATCCTCGACTATTTTTCCTGCATCCCTTCTGCTCTTCTGTGAGGATATTGTTGTCTGTTAGATGTTGTTCTATTTTCTTCGAAATTGTGGCTGTGATGATCTTGTATAGGGTTGGAAGACAGGTGATAGGTCGGTAGTTTGACGGGTTTGTGGTGTCTGAGCTTTTGGGTTTAACGTATGTTATTCCTTGTGTGAGGAAAGTGGGAAATGTGTGTGGTTGTAGAATGGCTTTCTTGATTTGGTGTGTGAGTGCTTCGTGTGTGGTGGTGAACTGTTTGTACCAGAAGTTTTGTATATTGTCTATTCCAGGACATTTCCAGTTGTGTGTGTGTTTGATAGTTTCTGTAATTTCTTGTGTATTAAATGTGGTATTTTCTTTGTTCTGTCACATGTTTATGTTTGTCTTCTTCGGCTTTGATCCAGGGGGTATTATTATTGTGTAGTTTGGGTTCTGACCAGATACTTTTCCAATAATCTGTGAGTTCTTGTTTGTTTGGTGGTTCAGGACAACACAAGACAGCACAACATGACTCAGGTACCTCGGGATCGTCAATGCCCGTACTAGGAGAATCCTGCGATTCCCCTAGCCCCTGAGGGGTTATATATTATATTATTATTATTTATTTCAAAAAGTTCTTCTTTCTCACATTTGATCAATGTGGTTCCATGTTTGGCTGACGGGCCAAAACCAAGTCAGCACAAACGCTATTACCATTCCGTATTAAGGAATGACCTGACAATGTTACATGTTTTCAAAATCACTGACTTCTGAATGTTTTTGTGTATGTTTGTGTTGAGTCCTAATTGTACTAAATGTGGTGTGAATGTTATTGGTGTAAGGCCTGTGGCTGATATAATGAGGGGGACAATGATGACTTTTTCTTGTTTCCATAGCCTTTTTATTTCCGTTGCAAGGTCTGTGTATTTGGAAATTTTTTCTGTGTATTTCGTTTGGATGTTTGTGTCGTTGGGGACAGCTATGTCAATTAGATAGGTGACTTTTCCTTTTTTGCACTGAAAAGTAATATCGGGTCTATTGGCGGAGACTGTTTTATCTGTATGGATACTGATGTCCCAGTAGAGCTTGTAATCTTCATTTTCAAGTATGGATGTTGGCGTGTATTTGTAGTAGGGATCTGTGTTTTCTATGAGTTTGTATGTTGTGGCTAGTGCTTGGTGAACCACTTTGGCAGCTGAATCATGCCTGGCTGTGTACTCTGTTCCGGCCAATATTCTACATCCGCTCGTTATGTGTTCGATCGTTTCTTTCTGCTGGTGGCATTTCCTACATCTGTCCTCTGCAATAGTCGGGTCTTTGATGATATGCTTTTGGTAGTTTCTGGTTAATATGACTTTATCCTGGATGGCAAGTAAGAAGCCTTCTGTTTCAGGAACTAGCTGCCCATCCTGTAACCAGGTGTATGATTGTTTTTTATTTACGTGGTCTTGTTCTATGTGGTATCTGTGTTTTCCGTGGAGTGTTTTCTCTGACCACGTTTTCATCTTTTCCTGTTGTAATTGGGTGTGACTGTGTGTGTCTGCTGAGTGGTCTGCCCGGGATAAGTCGAGAGGTGTGTAGTTTTTGTCTGCTTTCACTGTCGCTGTGTGGAGGCTGGTTTGCCTGCTGTGAAAGAATTTCCTAAGTGCCCCGTCTGATGTACAGCTCTTCTGTTTGAATCCGTTCGGTTTGTGTTTCTAGGCGTATTTTGGTTTTCCATGTTTTTCATAATTTGCGCGAGAAACTGCCTGAGGTGTTGGTTGATTTTATAGATTTCTAGGGCCCTGATTAACCAGCTGTGGGGTATGGAGTCGAAGGCTTTTTTATAGTCTATATAACCGATGTGAAGGTTTCTGTGTTCTTTTCTGGTTTGTCCCATAATCACGCTATCTATAATCAGCTGTTCTTTGCATCCTCGACTATTTTTCCTGCATCCCTTCTGCTCTTCTGTGAGGATATTGTTATCTGTTAGGTGTTGTTCTATTTTCTTCGAAATTGTGGCTGTGATGATCTTGTATAGGGTTGGAAGACAGGTAATAGGTCGGTAGTTTGACGGGTTTGTGGTGTCTGAGCTTTTGGGTTTAACGTATGTTATTCCTTGTGTGAGGAAAGTGGGAAATGTGTGTGGTTGTAGAATGGCTTTGTTGATTTGGTGTGTGAGTGCTTCGTGTGTGGTGGTAAACTGTTTGTACCAGAAGTTTTGTATATTGTCTATTCCAGGACATTTCCAGTTGTGTGTGTGTTTGATAGTTTCTGTAATTTCTTGTGTATTAAATGTGGTATTTTCTTGTTCTGTCACATGTTTATGTTTGTCTTCTTCGGCTTTGATCCAGGGGGTGTTATTATTGTGTAGTTTGGGTTCTGACCAGATCCTTTTCCAATAATCTGTGAGTTCTTGTTCGTTTGGTGGTTCAGTCACTGCTATCTGTTTGTTGTACATAGTTTTCCGGTAGAACTGTTTTTTTCGCTTCTTCGGAAGAGGTTGTTGGTGTCTTTCCTCTCATTTGATTCTTTGTATCTACGGAGTCTTGCGGCATATACAGATAGTTTTTGTTTCAAGGTATCGAGGATTTCTGGCAGTGTTCTGTTGGGAGACTTAGATTTGATCTTGTTTGCCCCCTGTGTGACACGTTTGGACGCGCTCCCGCTTATAAACTGGGTAAGATGTCCTAGATCTCTCCTGATGTTGATTTTGTTTTCTATTCTTATTTGCCATTTGAATTTTGGTTTTGTCCTGTTGGGGTTTCCTTGTCGTTGAGGGAGTTTTTGATTATTTTGTGTTAGAGTGGTGATTGCTGCTGCGTATATTATTGTGTGAATGTCTTCGATTGTGCTTAAGTCTGTTATATACTGAGGTATTATGTGCTTGTTCAGTGTGTTGAGGATTGGTTGCGTGCTCTGTCTGAAGATTAAACGAGGGATGGGATTTCTTGTTGTGGGGTCGGTGCCTGACCATCGAGCTAGATGTGACTCCATTTTTGCTTTAAGTGTTTGTATGAGAGGTGATTCGGGGTGATGTTGTGTGGATGTCGTTGGGGGTGGCGAGTGATTCATGTTGTTGTCTGTGCTATGGTGTTGCGCGGTACTCGCAATATTATTTTGCGTTATGCTCCTCCTGGGTGGTGAGTATTGTTGTGTTCGACTGGGTGGTTGTGTGTGTGAGGCTGGTTCGGAATCTGCTTTATTGTTTCTATTGTTTGGTTGGTCTGTGTTCAGTTCAACAGCCACTGTGTCCTTGATGGTTTGCAATTCGAGAGGTGTGAGACGATTGTTCTTGGTAATAACTCTTTTTTGATCTATTACTCTCTGTTCTGAAACAAGTAATTGCAGATGTGGATATTCGGTCAAGAAAAGTCTGTGCAGTTGCTGTCTGTAGCCCGATGTTATTGTTTCGAGTTTGGTGGCGGTGTAGTAACAGCGCATCACCGTCTTATTCATCTCATCCGTCCACTTTAACCGCTGTCTTGGTTTTCCAGCCTTGGTAGTTGCATGTTGTCCTTGCAAAAAATACGGGCCCTGGCCTGGCTTTGGTGGTTGTGTTTGTCCCGTATCTACGTCGGTTGTGCTTGGGATTGATGTTGGTGGGTCCAAGCGGCGAGTGATTCTCTTCTCAGTGATTTCTTTGTCAGGTTTTGTGTTTTCATTACAGCAACGCATGGCGTGTTCGTTGATTCCTGTGGTGCAACTCATGCGCTGCTGTGATTTTCCCGCCTTGGTGGGTGTCGGCTTAGTCGCCGACACAACACTTTTGGCAGGTCCATTTTCGGTTGCCTGGTCTTCATCGTTTTGGTCGAGCTGCCATTTCCCGCGACGTCCTCGACCGTTACGTCGCTCGCCCGATGCTTCTTTTATTGGTCTGTTGTTCTCTGGAATGTTTTCAATGTTTTGTGGTGTCAGAAGCTCAAAGTGTCCCGACATTGGGTTGCCTGTTAGTAGAAGGTAAATGGTTTTGTTGTATTTTCCCGTGCTTATTATTGTTGGTCTGTCCGTAAAAGTTATTTTTGTATGTCTTGTTCTTCGTTGTTTTGAGAAGATATGAAAGTTGCTATTTTGTGTTTCCGAGAGGGCAAGTATCTCTAGGCTCGTTCCATAGGTGCCATTTTTCCGCATATAATTATAATAGTTATTGAAGTCTTTTATATCGTCGACTTCAATTAATGAAAATGTGTGAAGTTCCGACCAGTTTTGTTGTAAATATCTTAGAGCAACCTCTCGGAGTTTCTCATGATGGTTCTGGTGGCCATATAAGTATAAGCTAACTGCACGGAAAAGGCAATTTCCATCACCTACAATGTCGGATCTGGTAAAACTATCGGGAGTAGTTTTCCACTGAGGCGGTTGTTTGGTTCGTCTGTAGTTGTTGTTGTGATGTTGCTGTAGCTGTTTGTACGACAGGGGTCCGCCTCCGCAACACCCTTCCATTTTCATTATTATAATTATTATTGTTTAACATAGTATTCCCACGAGTGTCCTAGGAAAGAAAGGTCGACTGCGGCAGAGCCTGGATGCCACAGCAAGGCTACTTACTCCCGAGGGCGCCCGGTATCCGGTATTATTATTATAATATATATATATATATATATATATATATATATATATATATATATATATAGATATAACTAAAATTATATAAAAACAACACTATGTTTTAATTTCCAATATATTTAAAGTCACTTGACAATTGTTTCACCATACAATGTCAAGTGACTTTAAATATATTGGAAATTAAAACATAGTGTTGTTTTTATATAATTTTATCATGAATTTCCAACAAGTATCGGCTAACACAATCAAAGATATATAACTATACTGTAAACTGTATAACAGTGTACTAAACAAATAAGAAAACAAAATTTTAAAAATTCGTTATTTATTTTTTATTTAAAATTGCACATGAAAAAGGACCTTTAATTTTGACCCGCATACGACCCATAAAGCAATTAAAATCAATTAATTTTCTATGTTTTCTTCTGCAAGTATTTAAAAAAAGGCACCCTCGTTCTAATAAATGTGCCTTTTCCGTAAGAAAACGGCTTTTTTATTTCTTAGGATCCTTTGTCCGATTTCGTCCAGATAAGTATGCTGCAACCTTCGCCTTTTTTTACGGTTGTTGACTTTTTCTTCCGGACTTTTTCTACTCCAGACTTTTCTATCACTGTAAATTTAAAAGTTTTTAGCATTTATACTTTTAAATTTCTTCCACAAACAATTTCCGAAACTGAGTTAAAATTTGCAAACTGCCTTTTTCGAATAAAAATTTAGTTTAAGAGAGCTTTGAACGAAAAATATTTATTTGATAAAAAACAAATGTCAAACTGAAAATGAAAAAATCTTTATAGCCGTTAAATCCCTTAAGGAATACTCACGAAGCTTAAAAATAATAAATATTTTTCTACATAATTATTAACTGTTTACATTTAAATGCGACCTAAGATTAATGAGGGCCATACACATACCGGCAAGCATGTCCGTTATGCCTGAACAGTCCATCGAAGACCGGCGACCGGTTGGACTGAAAACCCCATACACCTACAGTTGAATCCAGGCATGTTCTCTACTCTTCAAGTTGTTAATTTTCTTTGGAACAGTAGATTTCATTCAAGTTGGTTCCACCTCTTTCTATATTTCCACCAAACAGCCGTATGCAGCTTCTTTCATCACTCGATCGTGGTAATCTGCCGATTTCACTTTCCAAAGGCACGTTTCACTTCGGTATAAACAAATAAATTCCTCAAAACACTAACAAACAGACAGACAGAGAGACATGGCGATATATATATATATATATATATATATATATATATATATATATATTTTTGATAACTATTAAGTTAAAAATTTAAAAAAAAAAAAACACGTAAATCGTGTATAATGGTTGTCGAATGATAAGCACACTAACGGACAGATAGAGAGAGGTTGCGTTTTATATATATTATACAGATTATTATTATATAACTTGGTCAGAGAATATATGCATGAATTTAAAAAAAAACACGTAAATCGGATAAAAGAAAGACAGAGAGACGTTGCATTTTATATATATTGTATTCTTTGTTGCATAATATTGTTCCATATTTAGCGGTTTAACGGCAGCGCATTGCAAGAGAATGGGCTAGCGACAAACTTTTTTCCGACTTGATTTACTAGTATCGTCACTACTTATTTCTTATATTACCTAACGTAATAAAATATATCCTATAACCTGGCCAGAGAACATATGTATAAATCTAAAAAAAGGACATAAATCGGATAAGTGGTTCTCGAGTTATAAGCACACTAACGGACAGACAGACAGACAGACAGAGAGACGTTGCATTTTATATATACAGTAGAACCCCGGTTATCCGAGGTAACGTGGGGGGGGCACCCTCTTCACCCACATGAAGTCCTCCAGGGTGAGAGGGGGCATTATCCATTAACAAAATTGCTCTAATAGGAAGACGGTTTCTGTTCAAAAATTTAGCGTGTTCAACCCATCAAGTCAGTGGAGAATGTTGTAGCAGTACATGATTTTGTAACTAAGAATTCGAGAACATCGATTACACGTCGAGGACAATAGCTAAATATTTCGAGAAACTCTCTGCAGCGAATTGTAACGAAAGACCTGTATCTAATATTTAAGTGATACAGGAACTAAGATCATTCTTCTAAGGAGTAACGATTTTGCAAAGATCGCGCAACAGAGAGATCGACATAAATTGATCTAAGTGATCTAAGGATCCTAAAATCTAAATAAATGCAAAAACCTCGGAATGTTATTTTTTTATTAAACGATACTTTCCTTAGCAAGGGAAGTAAGAATCGGTAAAGTGATTTATTCAGGACTTCCTGCGGAAACACGCAGATCTAAAATAAATACCGAATTTGAGTTGATGAAAGATACTTTATAGTTAGATATTAATAAAAAACTGGTCAAGTGCAAGTTGAACTTGCGCAATTAGTGTTCCGTAAGTTGATTGCTTTTACAATAAAAATTTTTGTTACGGCAGTATAAAATATCAGTGACTTCACAAAACACACTCCAAATGAGTTTCCAACAAAGTTTGTTTCCGATCTTTACTGAAAACTCTTCTTCAAACCAGTTAGTAAATAAGGTCGCATCCATCCATGCGCTCTTCTGACTTTTGTAACAGACTGGTAGGGCTTTGGGTGAGATGCCTTTCAAAGCTCTTGGACGTGCAGACTTGCCAATCACAATCAGTGGGATTTTGTGCTTACCAGATGCACTGGAACATACCATTATAGTTAATCTTTCCTTACTTCGTTTGTGCTGATTTTTCCCTGTCGAGATACCAATGTTTTTGATGGAAGCATTTTATAATTCAAACCAGTTTCGTCACAGTTGTAAATTTGATCACATGTGTATCCACAATCTTTGATTTGCTTTTTAAAGTTCTGCTTAAACTTCTCAATTGATGACACATCAGCAGAAAGTTTTTCACCACATACAGTCAAGCCATCCAGAACTGGCGGTAAACTGATCTATCTCTGGGAATTGCCTACTATCCATTATTGTTTCTGTTGCAAAATTGAACCTGACAGAGGCACACCTTTTGATCTCTGTTGGTTAAACCACATGAATAAAGCTTCGTTAACCTTTTCATAGTCGCCGGTGTACATTGATTTTCTTCCTGAGGACGAGGAGGCTTGAGTTATACACCACTCTTCTATTTTTGTGCGGTTTCTTTTCCAATCTCCAACTGTTACCTCACCTACTCCATAATCTCGTGCAACAACTTTAATTGTCTCTCCTGCTTCAATTCTTCTGATGGCTTTTAGTTTTTCTTCAATAGAAACGACGATTCTTTTAGGCTTGTTTTGCTCCATTATAATACGACAAAAAAAAATTCAAACAAAGCAGTTCGTATTAATTACACTTAACTACCAGAACTCCAACCAAATAAATTATGTGAGTATACTCGTACTTCTCCGTAGTAAACGCTATGACGCACTGCATTCACGCACATTTATATGCTGAAAGAGTCTAAAAACATAAACAGGGGAACCCCTCACACGGTCCAGGGGGATCCCCGAAGGCCCCGACGATTTTAAATGGAAATATGTACATACATACATATTTTAGAAGCTCGGTTAATACGCAGCATAGACGCGCGTACCTCGGATAATCAGGTTCTTAGATTGGCTTGGTTAATCCGGAGCTCGGATAATCGCGACTCGGTTAATCGGGGTTTTACTGTATTATAGAAGAAAATAGGATTAGTTTTTGTTATTTAAACTATTGAGAGAAGGAAGAAAGACAAGAGAAAAGTAAGATGATGTTTAATGCTTATAAATGAGAAAAGTTCCTGTTTGAAAAATCTTTACATAATTTATATTTACTATTAATGAATGGATGTGAGATTGAATTATTAAAATGTTTGTCCATTATCGGATCTTTCGAGATAATCACTAATATTCTGTTTAAATATTAAAAAACTGCTTCTATCTGTACATATCGGTGTATGATAAATATTTAGAGATATCTTGGTATATCAAGGATTAATTTCAGGACTCTAGTCTGTATTACCTGATGTTTTTTAAGCTCGGTCTTGCTTGATGCCCCATGTGGGAGCACCAAATGATAAAATCGAGATTAAAAAGATTTTCTATGTGTTTCCTTTAGCTCTTAAGTGTAGTTTCCTCTATTTATCAATGGTAAATTGTAATTGTCTTAAGCTTTATTGATAATTTTGTTTGTGTTGTTTTTCCAGTTTTAAAACGTTTGTCAAATATTTAATCTCTAATAACTGGTTGATCTCTTGGTTCTAAACTTTAATTTTTGTTGCTTTGCTGAAATAAATGACTTTGGTTTTGTCAGGGTTTAACTCAATTTTCCAACCTTTCATACACAGATTTAATTTATTTATATTTTGCTGTAGGTTGCTAACAACCAATCCTGGTGCTCTTGAAGCGGCAGTTATTGCAGTATCGTCCGCGAAAAAGTATAAATTATTTTCTTGTGAATTATTTTGAAAGAATTTTGGGATATTTACAGTGAATAAATTGAATAAAGTGGGGAATAATGGGGAACCTCCCATCACTGGAGACTGTCTTCTACTGAAATTTTGAATTTTCTTTGTTTTCTAAAAAAGAATTAATGAGCTGGATGAGAAAATCAGGCATACCCATTATGAATAATTTGATGAGTAAACCATTCTTGAGCCCTTTTAAATCCTTTAATAATATCAAAGAAAACTACCCCAGTGCTGAGTTTTCTATTAAAATTCATTAGAATATTTGATTTTAACCTTGTCGTTTGCAGTACTTGACAATGATTTTGTCTAAATTCGAACTGCTCGCCAGGAGGGATATTAATGAATAAAGGTCATTCAATTTGTATAAAAATCATTTTTTCAAAAATTTTGCCTAGGTTGGACAAAAGGCTGATCGGACGATAACTGACATCGATCAGTCTAATCCAGGTCTGTGAGTTAAAATAATTTTAACTATTTTCTATGTTTTTGGAAAACATCTGTACTATAATTTAGCTTTAGTTATATACATACAAGAATGCTCTACATCCCCAACACTATTCAAAATATACCTCGAACAAACATTAAAAAAATGGAAGCAAAAATGTAGTGGAATGGGAGTCCCAATACGAGAAGATTACTTATATACTCTAAGTTTCGCAGACGACCAAGTAATCATAGCGCAAGATGAGGAAGACCTCAGTTATATGGTAAGAAAACTGAAAGAAGAATACACTAAAGCAGGATTAGCAATAAACTTTGATAAACGAAATATCTAACAACAAAGGAGGGAAACGTGGAGAATCTAGAAGTCGATAACGAAACAATAATCAAAGGAACTGATAGATTTAAATATTTAGGAACCATCATTTCAAAAAACGCAACATCAGAAGAAGAGATTAAAGCTAGATTAGTACAAACGCGGACATGCATAAGACAATTAAATTCGATCCTGTGGGACAAACACATTACAAAAAGAAACAAAACACGCATATACAAATCAATAATACAAAGCATAATGACATACGGGTCAGAATCATGGACGATCAACAAAAGAAATAAATCTAAAATTAACGCGGTAGAGATGGAGTATTGGAGAAGATGTAGAGTGACACGTATGGAGAGAATAACAAATGAAGAAATAAGAAGCAGAAAGAATATCAAAGAGAACGCAATAAACACCATTGAAGAAAAACAATTAAAATGGTATGGACACATAAGACGGAGCGAAGGTAACAGGTGGATAAAAGAAAATAACGGAGTGGAGCCCTATAGGGAGAAGAAAAAGAGGAAGACCCAGACGATCGTGGAGAGACGACGTGGACGAGGCTATGGAGGACAGGGGTCTAACAGATGGAGACTGGGAGGCTAGAAATGGATGGAATCAAAGGCTGAGAGAAGGAAGACAGCGTCAGCTGTAGAAAATCCTTGATATATATATATATATATATATAATATATATATATATATATATATATATACATATATATATATATATATATATATATATATATATATATATATATATATATATATATATGTATATAATATATATATATATATATATATATATATCAAGGATTTTCTACAGCTGTCAGCTGTAGAAAATCCTTGATATATATATATATATATATAAATATATATATATATATATATATATATATAATAATATATATATATACATATATATATATATATATATATATAATATATATATATATATATATATATATATGTATGTATATGTATATATATATATATATATATAAAATATATATATATATATATATATATATATATATATATATACAACCAAAATGTTTTTTCAGGCATATTTTTAAGTGCTTTTGAATGTTTAAATTTTTAATTATATACATATTTGAGTTCTTCCGAATTTATATTACTTTATACTAT
>CM032454.1:7399243-7434243 GCA_019049505.1 Pachyrhynchus sulphureomaculatus
GTTCCTCACATGAAACTACTTAAAGTTGGAGATGTTCTGTGTAATAAATGTCGATTGATCCCGTACAAACTTCATCGCTACTGACGACGTAAACGCAGGACCTTCTCATATTGATATAGATACAGAACAACGGACGAGAAGAATATTCTGATCATGACGAAGAGGACTTTCATATACATCACAGTTCCGATGAGGACTTTATGATACTTCCGTTTCAGAGGGTAGTTTCGACTCATAAATACTGTGTTTTGTGTAACTCAAAATCTAATATCAAAACAATACCAGTAGAGCAGGGGTGCTCAAACTTAAACTGCTGGCGATCTACCTCAATATTGTTAAACTACGATCGTTCGACTCTGAGAGGCTGCAAGTAAGTGTGATGCAGGATTGTCGTCTAGGTAGGGTGTATCGTGGCACAGATATTAGTTTTCCGCACAATATGCATTTTTTAGTCAAGGTAAGTGTAGGTCTGCTCTAAAATGTCAATGAAAAAACTCATAATTATTCAAAATTGCGAGTTTATTGGTTCTTACAAAACAAACGAGTTCTAGTGTCTAAACTTAACTAAAGAGTGACTTGGATGTTGAAGCGTGGCACTGCATGTCCTCAGCATACTTTTCGTAAGATGGTACGTAATTACTGAGTGCTAATCGCAAGCATGATGACATATGTTCGTCAGTTAGTCGATTGCGATATTTTGACTTAATTATCTTCATTTCAGGAAATGCAGACTCGCACAAGTAAGTTGACCCAAACATTGCCGTCAGTTGAAGGGCGATTTGCCTTAGATTCGGATATTTATCTTCAGATATAAAACACCAGCATTTTATATCAGATGCTGTGGCTTTGAGATGTATATCTGATATAATCTGCACTAACTAATTTTGAACAGAACATGAGTCCATGTTAAACTGACATTGCTATTTCAGTAGCTAATTCCTCAATGTTTTTTACACGAAAAAGGATCACTCATAAATGATGCGATATTTGCCAATTTACTGAAATGTCCCAAAATATTTGATAATTCTGCCTCATAAATATCATAATTCAACTGAGGAATCCTTGCTTTCAAAGACGGAAAATTTTTCAGATCCTTTCTTTTCAGTTGATCTATCATAAGTTCCAATTTACTTTTGAATGCGTTTATTGCGCTAATCATCTCAATAATAGTTTTTCCTTTACCTTGAAGCTCCAAATTAATGGTGTTTAAATGCATTGTGATGCCTGTCAAAAATGCCAAATCAGTCAGCCATTTTCCGTTTTTTCAGCATCTGAGTGTCATCACCTCTTTCGTCCAGAAAAGCTGTTTATTTCGGGCAATAATACTTGAAACCTTTGTAGGAATTTTCGCGACTCAATCACCTGACGTCCGTGTGAAGAAACTAAATCAGTGTGTTCAGCTGACTCACTATCTTCCAACTGCAATTTAAAGAGCCGTCGTTGCAAGCTACGTGCACGGATAGAATTCACAATTTTTATTGCAATGCCCATAATTTCCTCCATGTTTAGAACTTTTGAACACAAAACTTGTTGATGTAAAATGCAGTGGAAGGAGAAAAATGAAGGGAAATCATCATTAGCTCGACACAATGCCACAAAACCGTTTTTGTTTCCAGTCATTGCTGGTGCTCCATCGGTTGTAATGCACACTAGTTTATATATTGGTAGCTTGTAGTTTGTTACAAAATTGAAGAAAACGTCATATATGTTATATCTTCGCCACTGGTCTTTCCTTTCAAGGAATCATTGTCAAAAACTCTTCCTTAGCCGACATGTCATTGAATACCATTCGAATAAAAAGACACAGCTGGCAGTGTCTGTCATATCGGTGGATTCGTCGAACTGTAAAGAAAAGTATGTACATTCCATGATATCATGTCTTAGTTTATCTGCCATGTCCTGACTCATAACTTCAACACGCCTTGTGACAGTCGGACGAGATAACTGAAGTTCTCTAATAGCAGACATAATCTCTGTTTTATTTTTAAAATCTCCAAATAAAGTCTCACCCGCTTCAATAAATGCTTCCTTCACAACCAATCCATCATCAAATGGTTTCTTGTGTTTCGCCAATATATGAGATATTTTAAATGACGCGATCGTTGCAGCTTTTGATTGTTTGGCTGGTCTTGTGAACATGGTTTGTTCTTTTTTCAAACAAGTTATCAAATCACGTACTTTTCGTTTTCTTAATTCACTCTGTGACGGAAAATCCTTTTCATAGTTTTTATGAACCGTTTTATGATGCCTCTCTAAGTTCCCACGCTTAGGTATTGCAACTGACGCACGGCAAATGAAACAAATGCACTTATCCTTTACCATACAAAAGAAAAATTCTTACTCCCAATCGTTATTAAAATGATAAGTTTTTACTTTTCTTCGCCGCACTCATTTTGGACTATTTATTAATAAACTTTGTATCGATGTATCGCGTTCAAGTTACAACTCAGACTGACTCCTATTCCTGCAGGCGCAACATTTATATCGGCGCGAACGAAGTCTCGAATGTTCCCGTCAAACACGCCTCCCGAAGTTTCTAGACAAACCGGCGGGAATCAAAAAACGCGGCTTTTCTTTGACAAGTACCGCGCGTTCCTTTGATAAAGCCGCCTTTTGCCGCTAGCAGGGGGTTATTACGATAAAAGAAAGTGATGAGGGGGTTATTCTGGCCTAATTGTGGATGGAATAAATTTGAGTAGTTTATTCATTACATTTTGTTTTAGTTACCTAAAACAAAATCTGAATAGTTCTATATCGGAATTTTTTTCTCGAGATCGACTCAAAAAGCACTCGCGATCGACTTGTCGATCGCGATCGACCGTTTGAGCACCCCTGCAATAGAGGCTCGATATCAAGCTTTTGTTAAAAGAAGGATTTTCATTCTTTTATTCACTGGATATTATATATTTTTTAACATAAACAATACGTCTTTCAATTAGGAATTTGTGAAACTAAGTAAATAGGAAAAACGAGAGTGCACCACAGCTATGCGCTAGTCATAATCATGTACGTAAAGGTACATGCATCACATGCATGTACCGACTTGATCAGCGCGTGGGGCGCTAAGCATGGGGAGCTATTCCTGAAATCATTCGTAACTAAGCGCATACGTAAGTCTTTTATGCTCGTAAGTATCGGGGAATTTTTAGGCGGTGATATTTGTGAAATTGGTTAGTAAAATAATAATATCAATGCGTTATCGTAGCGTTCGTAGCGTACATGCGCACACTTACTTTTTCTTCAACATGTTGCACCACTTGAATTTTAATGAAACCTGGCACGCTGTTAGGTGATATATAGACAAATATTATATATTTTTTTTCAAAGTAGTCACTCAATTGGATCGGATCTATTGATAAAGTTTTTATTTGCATTTTTCTAATATTTTTATTTATGCTTGGCCCATCGGAAATTGTAGACTGTACCATAATACTGCTATTTACTTTTATTTTCCTAGCTTTAAAAGTAATTGAGATATATCACTTTGAAAAAAAGTCATCATCGGACACTTTTTTTTTTAAATATCTCCAAGATTAACCAAGATTGAGAAGTAATATCTTCCGTATCAACTACTATTAGCCTCCTCTATATTATAGCATAGGTTACGATATAGGCTCCTTTAGGGGGCAGTTTCGCCATTGAAGTACGGCTAGACCCTTTCTTATTAGTCATCTTGATAAATTAGGAGACATTTGGTTGAATTTTTTGGAAGTACGACTGATATTTTTAGCACACTATCTATATTACATAAATAAATTCATACGAACCGTATTCGAATAACTATTTCCTTCCATATCACTACATATTTTCTTTTACACCTTATACTTTACAGTGAGAAATCCAGAGCACTAATAACTCGTGTAATGATAAATCCAGACGGTAATTCATTAAAAGTTCATTTTAAAACAATATTCATATGTTTATTAAATAAATGATCATAATTCAAAAAATATTCAAGTTAGATATAGGAACATTATACATGACAAAACAGCAGCTTTTTAAAACGAAAATAATAGGGAGAGTATTTCATTTAAATAACGCAAGTTGTTTCTGAACCACCCTGTATGCTCTAAATTGGGTTTCGTTATAAGATGTAATACCTTTGGAGCTTAATTAATCCTAAGTTGAAGTTTAGTTTCTGGAAGTTCTGGAAGCATAGGTATTTTAATATTTAATTAGACAATATTTTCTGAATAAAAAAATCGAAAATAATTAAAATCTCGAAAACTATAAAAGATAAGTACAGAAAAAAGTTAATCACAATAAGATAGGAAATCCAAAAATGACACACTGCATGGCTGAAAATATTTTAGGTACATAAAGAAGGTTCGCTAGCTTATACGACCATGATTTCAAATCGATATATCCAGTGATTCTCCGGGAACGTCTAGTAAGCCATCCACCATGGATCACCCTAATATAGGGTGTTTTTTATAGAGGTATAGAACTTTGAAATGGAATAAAACAAAGATAAATTTTTTAAATTGACATGAAATTTACTTTATTCGAAAGATAATCTTCTCGCATTATAATTTAAATATGACTTCTGGCATATGACCGCCACGGCTGGCTCGGACGTAGTCTAATCTGGAGGTCCAATTTTCGATGACTTTTTCCAACATTTGTAGCCGTATATCGGCAATAACGCGGCGAATGTTGTCCTCCAAGTGGTCAATCGTTTCGGGCTTATCGGCGTAGATTAGCGACTTCACATATCCCCACAGAAAATAGACTAGCGGCGTTAACTCGCACGATCTTGGAGGCCAATTCACGGGTCCGAAACGTGAAACTATGCGGTTACCAAACGTTTTCTTGAATAAATCAATTGTGGCACGAGCTGTGTGACATGTTGCGCCGTCTTGTTGAAACCACAGCTCCTGCACATCATGGTTGTTCAATTGATGAACGAAAAAGTCAGTAATCATGGCTCTATAGCGGTTTCCATTGACTGTAACGTTCTGATCAGCATCGTTTTTTAAAGAAGTACGGACCAATGATTCCACCAGCCCATAAAGCACACCAAACGGTCAGTTTTTCTGGATGTAACGGTGTCTCAACATACACTTGAGGATTATCATCACTCCAAATACGGCAGTTTTGTTTATTGACGTATCCATTCAAACAAAAGTGAGCTTCATCGCTAAACAAAATTCGCTTATGAAAATCGGGATCAACGGCAATCTTGTTTTAGGCCCATTCACCGAATCTACGCCTTGCTAGGTGATCGTGTGGCTTCAATTGTTGCACGAGTTGGATTTTGTAAGCACGCAAACCAAGATCTTTCCGCAAAATCTTCCATAAAGTGGATGGACACATATCCAATTCCTGTGCACGATGGCGGATAGACTGATTCGGGTCTTCCTCTACGCTACGCTCTACAGCAGCAATGACTTCTTCTGTACGCACTGTACGACGTCTCTGTGGATGCGTATTATCATTTAGAGTAAACGTGGTGCGAAAACGTTCCATAGTTATTTCGTATTTATTGCTCTGATGGACGATTATGTTGACAGTAAAATGCACGTAGTGCGCGATACGTATTTCGAACAGAACCATGATTTTTAAAATAAATTTGCACAATTTGGAAGCGTTGTTCAGGCGTCAGTCTATTCATGTTGAAATGCCAAACCAAACTAAACATAAATCACTTGACAGCTGACAAAATGGCCGCCAGTTAAAAAAGTCTTGCCAACTTAAAGTTTTATACCTCTATAAAAAACACCCTTTATATATATATATATATATATATATATATATATATATATATATATATATATATATAAAAGGTGAAAAGTATCGGGATAGCGGTCTACAGGGTGATTCATTAGTCTTGAAACTAATTTTAGGCGTTTGGGTAAATGCTGAACAATTGACTAATAGCATTGTTGTTTACGCTGAAGGTGTAACGCTACCTCTATTCTGATTTCACAGTCTGCGCATTTGATTATTTGCATTGAAAATGTGATACAAGCTGGATTTACGAAAGTGCGTTGCTTCTTTGTTTGGACAACTGTCCATGAAGCAATTTTGAAGTTCGAAAACGTAAAAAAGGACCTAAATATACCATAAGACAGCTCGAAAAAATACCAAAATGTTGCCATGTACTTCGTGTTAAGCATTTCACGCATAGGAAATTCATCGTTATGGATGATGAAAAATACTTCACATTTTCGAACAGTTCTCTCAGTGGAAATGATGAAGAAATGCATAGAAGGCTACACTAACGATTATGAAGCAGCACCAGACGGCGTCAAATAGCCGGCAAAATGAAATTTGAACCAAAAGTGTTGATGTGGATTGTCATTTCATCGAAAGGTATTTCAGCTCCATATTTCCAACCAAGCAGTGCTGTTGCAGTCAATTCTGATGCGTATGTCCATAAATGCTCGACTAAATTGAAGCAATTTATCAAAGAAAATCATGCGCACGACAAAATAATCTTCTGGCCAGACCTTGCATGTTGTCAGTATGTAAAAAAAACACAAGAATGTCTCAAAAGTAAAAAAAATCGAATTTGTACCGCAAAATGACAATCCACCAAATGTTCCACCGGCACGACCAACCGAAAGATTTTGGGCAATACTTTCATGTAAAGTTTATGAAAATGTTTGGGAAGCACAGAACCACCGACATTTGATTGGCAAAATAAAGAGGTAGAGACATTTCGGTCGTCCAACGCTTGATGGATGGCGTTTCAAGCAAGCTGCCTAAAATCGAAGATAATGGTCCATTCGCTGCAATGTAAACATGCTGTTTGATAGATTTTTAATAAATTTATACGATATAAGCAACTGCATTTGAAATATTTTTTCCTAGTATTACTTATACACGCGCCTGAAATTAGTCTCAAGACTAATAAATCACCTCTTATGTAGTAAGATTATTCTTTTATTGTTTAAAACTCGCCAATCTTTCTTGGCTTCATCAGGAGTATTACAACTAGAATAAAATGGACACAAAAAGAAAACAAAACATCACACAACCTCTTTTAAAGAAGAAACACCTTAGATCGACGTGTGTATAGAGTTAGTCTAGTTGTGTTATGTTTTGTTTTGCTTTGGTGTCCATTTTATTCTAGTTGTAATACTCCTGATGAAGCCGAGAACGATTGGCGAAATATGGAGTTTTAAACAACAAAAGAATATTATTACTACATAGACCGCTATCCGGATACTTTTTACCCCATAATCATTATTATGGTTGCAAAAAATAAACAATATATATATATATATATATATATATATATATATATATATATATATATATATATATATATATATATAATTAGGGTGACAAGCTAAATTTTTTATTTTATTTTCTTTGGTCCTACCCCCGCAAAATGTTCAATACTATAAAAAAATGAAGCCCCTACATTTTTAGAAAAAAATATTAATATTTAGAGGTCGCATTCATCGATTGAAAATATATTTTTTCTTCTCAATCGTTTTTTCACCTTCATCAGCCTCCCGTTAAACTTCTGATTTGAATTTAAGGATTATGAAGGTGTTTGCTTGTACATTTTTTTTAAGCTGAATCCATTCCCGAGAACCATTTCCCCCTAAAATCCTTCAATATTCATCAATACTCATGTTAACTGCGCATTAATGGTGAAAAAATGCATTTTTTCAAAAAAATTCCGTAAAATTTTCGGAAAGCATTGTAGATCAAGTTTTAGGCTGCAAAATCATAGATATGACACATCTTTGAGAAATTTTAATGGCGCACGAGTAATATGGGATAAAGACAGCGAGAAAGAAGCGCTTTGTTGGGAAAAACGATTGACACACCTAAAAAAAAAAAAAGGCAAAGAATATGTAAATAAATAACAATGGTAATGTGGAAATTGTATTCTCTATAAAGTTTTCAAGTGAAGCATGTTACTAGGAAAGTTTGACGCGGCATGAGGGAGGAGACAAGGACTTCTTAAATACATGCTCAACGGAAGAAAGACAACAAAATATTGGCTCGTCACTCGATTTTTTACCTTCGTTATTAGCTTTTAACAAGGATATAATGCTTTTCAAGTGCCGTATTTTATTGCAGTTCCAATGAGGCCCAGTCGGGGCCAATCAAAATTCAGCGTTTACTCGGGCGTAAAATTCTCTTTGAATTCAAATATTTATTAAAGGTATTGGGCTTCCATTTGGACTTATAGAGTCTCAACAGAGCGTTGGGCCCAAAATCTAATATACCTATTCAGTTTCCAGGGAAAAATGCTAAAACTTTTGTCTTAAACATTTTTTCTGAACTTACCTTCTTGTCGAGTTTTTTTAGCCTCAACTTTCTTTATTTTTGAAATAAAAGTCGTTATTTGCCCCTTATGTATATCTTAATTTTTGAGAATGGATTGAGTGGATATTAATACTGAAAGAACCAAAAATTAGATATAAGCTAGCCCTGTTTTTTACTGGTAGAGAACATGGAGATCGAGGTAATTTTTGTACGCCTTTTGAATAGTTGTTTAAAGCTTGATTGTACTATTTTAGGCACCATTCATTTTAGAATAAAAAGGATCTAAGTTCAGCTCAAAAAATGAAAAAATACTAAAGAGTTATTTAGTTGTTGATATTAAAATTGAATTGGGTTCAACCTTTACGTCCTGAAAGATAAAACGGGTAGTTCAGTGAAACGCTACACTGAAATAAAGAAGAGTATATTAACAAAATAAAAATTCCTACATTTATTACACTCTTAAAATTACTTCGACTAAATAAATAACCTTTTATACTATGAGAGTGCATACTTTTGTTGAGAGTCTCTAAATTAGAATTATTAAGTTTTTTAACAAATGGCTTTAAAAGACACGATAGAAAAGTTTGTAAAATCGACTTTGGGATTACACGTGTTACGTGGTCGTTGGAAACACACGTTGTAGACAGGAAGTGAGATATTCAAACTGGTGTACTACTGACTTACTGCTTGGCTTCTCCTCGTGGGTTCTTCATAAACTGCTTGGCCTCTCCTGGTGAGATTCTCATCAAAATATTGCCTCACTCGCTACTCTCCATTCTCATTTGGGTAACTAATCACTCTTTGACCCGAAATACCTTAGGATGAGTAGAATATTTTTAGAATGGAGGAAAACCTCAGACTTGAGATTTGGAAACGGCACCCACTCGGTGATAAAAAAAACGTTACTGTATGACGGAAGACAATGCCACTACGGCATGACGGAAGAAAAAGCCGTTACTGCATCACGGAGGAAAAAGCACTTAAAAATTCGGCCGTTTATATGTCTTTGCCCCTTCTTAAACGTAAATCAGACGCATTCGATGCAAACTAAATAAGTTAAGTCGGCAACACGCGTTGCACACTACTGGTTGAGTTACACTATTCAATCAAATATAAAAAGGTAATAAAATATAAATTCTCTGCTTAACTTAAATTAGTAATTATTACAGGAATTATAGAAAGAAAAACGATGTTGTAACATGATCTAGGAAAAGATTAATGTTACAATGTCTCAAACTTTTTTCCAATAAAGCACTTCGTTCTCGCAGACAAAGACATGTCCAATATTACTCGTGCGCCATGAAAATTCCTCAAAGATCTGTGTCATATCTATAATGTCGCTTCATAAAACTTGATCTACAATGCTTCCCCTAAATTTTGCGGAACTTTTTTTAAAGAAAAACGCATTTTTTCACCTTTAATGCGCCCTTGACATGAGCATTGCGGAAGGATTTTAGGGGGAAACTTATATGGGGAACGGATTCAGCATCAAAAAATGTACAAGGACACATCTTCATAATCCTTAAACTCAATTCAGAAGTCTAACGAGGGGGGGGGGTTGTTGAAGGGGAAAAAGGATTGAGAAGAAAAAATATATTTTCAGTCGATGGATGCGACCTCTAAATATTAATATTTTTTTCTAAAATTTTATTAGCTTCATTTTTTCATAAGAATGGACATTTTGCGAGGGCAGGACCAAAAAAAAAATGGCTTGTCGCCCTAATATCATACGTCATACATGTTGACAACTTTCGTTATTTTCGAATTTCTTCATAAAATATTTTTTTAATTCTCGAAAACTGCCGCAGTTTAACAGTTTTTGTATCTCTTTAAGTGGCACACACTTTATTGTTATATTTTTACTAAATTATTTTCACTATGCGTTGCTTCAATAAACCTAATTTTTAATAACACCCATTTTTTGCTTTTTCAGTTCTAAAAATGCCTGCGATTATCTTCAGACCCGGTTACACTAAAAATTAAACGCGGTAAGCCACCATCCTCAGCTTGTTGTTTTAACCAGAGGCGTACTTAGGATATTTCTTCTCTAACATTAAAGTTATAAATCTCCATCTCAATTCGTATCATAAGCGGCTTTTATCATTTTTTTCATCAAAACCCACATTTAATAGTTATTTACGTGATGACCGGGAGGCGTTATTTTGCGGAACGAGTAAGCAATTTCTAACTGATTAAAACTCGCAAGTTTTATAATACGTTCCGGTCATGACTCTTATATATAATGAATATTTTGTCGGCCGAAAACGTGTCCGATAATTCTGCATTAATTATGCATTGCAATAACTGAATAATTAAAAATATCATGAAACTCACAAATTTTTCTTAACAGGCTGTTGAGCACACGATTAATTTCTGCTTTAGCTCTTATAAAAACGACAAAGAAGCTGTTCATTAGACTTTCTGAAAAGGTAAGTTTATTGGATGTTATTAACGAAATTATTATAAGTCAGTGGTTTTCAATGTATATGCCGCAGCAGCGCGTCACAAAATGTAAAAAGAAAAATCTTAAGGGGAAAGGCCATTCCAGGTCCGAGGATAAAAGGCCAATTTCGGGAGTTTTTTTCAAGAGTATAATAAAAGCGGTCGAAAAAATTATTTGCAGTACTTTATTAAACAAATATTTAATTGTACCAAAATATTTTTTTGTCTTTTTAATTCAAAATGGCCGATTCGGAATCCAAGACGACAAGACACTTTTTTGCAAGGTCTGAAACTGGCGAAAGGATTGTTCCCGTAGATTTCAACCTAGAACAAAAAACCGAAAAATGTTCGTTAATAACACATGGGCTGAAAAGTCCCGGGCCTAACACATAGATGGCGCTAGTTTTATTGCAGTCACCTTTTTTTCAGTTAATACTAACCTTCAAAAGACAGCTGTTAAAATTTCATGATATTCTATTCATTAGTTTGTGAGTTATTGTGCTAAGAGTGACGCTACTTTTGTTATTTTCAAAACAATGGATCAAAAACAATTTCGTGTTTTAATTTTACACTGCTTCTTGATGGGAAAAAATACCGTTCAAGCGAAGCAATGGCTTGAAAAGTGTTATGGGGACTCCGCTCCATCAGAAACAACAATAAAACGTTGGTTTGCTGACTTCAAACGTGGTCGTAGAGACACCGATGATGCAGAACGCAGTGGACGTCCAAATGAGGCGGTAACACCAGAAAACATCAAAAAAATCCATAAAATCGTTTTGAATGATCGAAAAGTGAAGTTGCGTGCGTTAGCTGACATCGTAAAGATATCAAAAGAACGTGTTGGCTTTATATTGCATGAGCATTTGACTATGAGAAAGCTCTGTTCAAAGTCGGTGCCGCGTTTGCTCACTGTTGATCAAAAACAAGAACGTGTTGATGATTCTGAGCAGTGTTTGGCCATGTTTAAACGTAACAAACCGGAATTTTTGCGTCGATATGTGACAATGGATGAAACATGGATCCATCACTTCACTCCGGAATCAAAACGATCGTCATCTGAGTGGACAGCAACTGGTGAACCTCGTCCAAAGCGCCCGAAAGCACAACAATCGGCTGGAAAGGTTATGGCCTCGGTATTTTGGGATGTGCGTGGTGTAATATTCATCGACTATCTTGAGAAAGGAAATACCATCAACAATGAATATTATATAGCATTATTGGAACGTTTGAAGGCCGAAATTGCAAAGAAACGACCGCATATGGCAAAGAAAAAAATTTTGTTTCATCAAGACAACGCACCGTGTCACAAGTCAATCAAAACAATGGCAAAACTACATGAATTGAACTTCGAATTGCTCCCACATCCACCGTATTCGCCAGATTTGGCTCCCAGCGACTACTGGCTGTTCGCAGACCTGAAAAAAATGCTCGCCGGTAAGAAATTTCGCACGAATGAAGAGGTTATCGCTGAAACTGAGGCCTATTTTGAGGCAAAAGATAAATCGTTCTACAAAAGTGGTATTGAAATGTTAGAGCGGCGCTGGAATGATTGCGTTGCTCTTGATGGAGATTACGTTGATGAATAAAGCTAATTTTGAACCAAAAAAAACGTGTTTTCTTTGTTAGGCCCGGGACTTTTCAGCCCATGTGTTATATGTCAAAAACTAGTCGAAAATCTCGTTTTTAGGTGAAAAATGTTCATTTTTCACCTAAAAATTTCACGGAAAATTATTTATAAAAAAGGAAGTTTATAACTTATCGCAAAACCCTTACCCGTTCCAGATAATGTATCTGAAAAATTACTCTCAAAATTTGAAGCGAATCAATAACGATTTGTGGCAGCTCGATTTGAAAAATACACTGTTGAGAAAAACGTATTTGAAAATGAGTAACAATCTACAGTAGAAAATGTCGTTATACCTTTAATCGGCAATGCCTGCAGTATATAATTGGCCTTCGAGGTAACATATTAGACAAAAAAAATCCATTTTTTGAAAATTTTGGAGTGGCCTTACCTCTTAATTTTATTGATTTTTTTCCTACCCTAAAATGTAAAAAAAAAATTGTTTTTTCGTAAAGCTTACTGGTCAGAATCTAACACTTGGCACTTTAGGAAAACCTGAATTCAGTAAGACACCGTGAATCAAAAAAGTTTAACAGCCATTGCCGTAAATATTCACATATATATCGGGTGACACAGCCAACATGTAACACCCTGTAATTTTTTTATTTTGAAAGTTACATATTTGCATTTTTAGATACCGGAATGAGACATTATTAGGCTTTTTTATCATTTAAGAAATATTTTTAACTACTTCCGATTTGACCGAAAGTGACTGCAACTTTCTCATTTTTAATGGAACCCTGTATTTTGTTTTATCAATTTCAATTCGCTTTGAAATTCTCTCGGTCATGGCGGATATACTAGCAATTGTTTTTGTTCGTTTTATCTCACTTTGGAAAGAATTTAAGACTATCCATTTATCGTGCCATTTTCGCGAGTTTAAGTGGCTGCTACAAAATTTTATGCTTTACATTCAGTTACAGAATTTCCTCTTTAAATAATGATCAATATCATCGAAATTAAAATAGCAACACATATTTTTTATTCAACCTAGTTACATATTACAGGTTTTTTGCCAACATGCATCTAACAGAACTATCTAACGCCAATTGGATTTATTATTATTTTCAGAAAATAAGAAACCTATTTATTAAATAAATATTTAAATGCAAATAATAAAACCAAAACATTTAATAATAAGAATAACACAACAAAACCGATAATTGTAATTAATTAATATTAGAAGAAGTAATATTTTAACTAAGTAACATAATAAAAATAAGGAGGTAAAACTATTTTATACTAGATATAAATTTGTTAATCCGACACAATCTTGTTTTTCTCACCGTGGCTCTCATAACGTTCTCCAACTGAATTTCAGTAATTCGATTTACTGCTCTTCTTAAGCGCATTTCGAAATCATTTCTGTCTGTTGGTGGATTTTTATAAACTTTTTGCTTTAGATGGTTCCATATAAAAAAAATCAAGAGGCGTAAGATCTGGCGATCTTGCAGGCCACTTATTAGGTTCATTGGTACCTAACCAATTTGCACCAGATCTTTGATTCAAGTAGTTTACTACATTTCTACTATTGTGGGCTGGAGTGCCATCTCCATGATTTGAAAGTAAAGTTTCTAAAAAATCTTCAACATAATTTTGAATGAACTCCAAATATCTTTCTCCATTTAACGCACCATCAAATATAATAGAACAAATAATTCTTGCGCCAAGATACCCAACGACACGTTAAAGCCGAATCATTCTTGATAGGCACTTTCTCGCATAATTCTAGGATTTTCTTGGGCCAATATCGAATATTTTTACGATTAAATAGACCCAAATTGGTAAATCTAGATTCATCCGAAAATAGAACGTTGTAATGAAATTGGTTATCAAGGTGGTATCTTTGCAAAAACCAATTACAATAATCCGTGGTTCTTTGGTAATCTGTTTGAAATAAATGTTGATTTATTTGATATTTGCAGAACTTGAATTTATATTTTCTTAAAATGCGGCGAGCGGTTTCACGATTTACATCGGTTTGTTCTTCAACATGTCTTATAGAAATTGTAGGATCTACCTGAACAATGGCCAATACATTGATTTCTGACATTTCGTCACCAATAAATACATCAGCAGGTTCAATCGGTTGCCTTCTAAACTGCTGCTCTACCCTTAAAAAATAATATATCCTCCTCCTCCTATATCTTGCCATGTACAACTCGGCGGCTTGTCGGCTATTCTTTCTGCACTCCATAAATTAATAACATGTCTACTTTTTCATCCGTTGAATACGTTTTTGTTAACGAAAAATTATTTTTGACGTAAAGAAAACAATAATAATGGCAATTTTGGTAACAGGCAGCAACAATGACTTTCGGTTCGTCTGTTTTATCACAGTCTACCATGTCCGTAATGGAACTTGTTGATATCACATTATTGCATAATATTGTAAAACGGTTTATTTTCTGAAAATAATATTAAATCCAATTGGCGTTAGATAGTTCTGTTAGATGTATGTTGGCAAAAAACCTGTAATGTGTAGCTAGGTTAAATAAAAAATATGTGTTTCTATCTTAATTTCGGTGATATTGATCATTATTTAAAGAGAAAATTCTGCAACTAAATGTAAAGCATAAAATTTTGTAGGAGCCACTTAGACTCGCGAAAATGGCACGATAATTGGATAGTCTTAAATTCTTTCCAAAGTGATATAAAACGAACAAAAACAATTGCTAGTATATCCGCCATGACCGCCTAAGTCTAAGAGTTTAAATCAGTTTTTGCTGGCCACCTGTCAAACAAATGTCAACTCCTGATACATATATATATATATATATATATATATATATATATATATATATATATATATAATCGTATATCCCTTCTACCATATGGTGTAGGACAGAAATGCAAAGCGAATTGATAAAAAAAATGTACAGGGTTCCATTAAAAATAAGAAAGTTGCAGTCACTTCCTATCAAACCGGAAGTAATTAAAAATATTTCTTAAGTGATAAAAAAAGCCTAATAATGTTCCATTCTGGTATCTAAAAATGCAAATTTGTAACTTTTCAAAATAAAAAAATTATATATATATATATATATATATATATATATATATATATATATATATATATATATATATATATATATATATATATATATATGACTGTCTCCTGGACCCATAAGGAAATACATTTGTCCATGAATCCCTACGCACTATTTCATTCTATAAAAATTTTATTTTATCCACTTAGCTCGTCAATCTTTACTTTCTAGTTCAAACTTGATTAATATCTTAGAACTTTCTTAACGAACACGGAAAAATGCCCTTACAATATTTATTAAGTTATTAAATGCGTACATTGCCTATTGTACTTATACAAGACTAGTTAAACTTTGAATGCTTATGTGTCCGACTTCACAAGGACCACGCAGAATATTATACTTTCGAATTGGATTTCAATCTGCAATTCGCGAATTAAAAGACTCTCGATTCGAATTCTTTTACCAAAATTCGTATCATGCTCCTTTTTAGGCCCCTTGAAAAACTCTTGAGAGACAGCTTTGTTATAATGTTTAATGCACTGTGCACTGACCGGTTTGATTGAAATAAATTATGCTTTTGTTTTGCTTAAATAAAAGTAATTATCTTTCCTACTTTACAGGGGTATTCTGTTATTTCACCCATAGCGAATAATTCATTATTTAAAAGATGAGTTAATCGATTCTCCAGTAATTTTTGCGGTATCAAATCTATTGCACCCAATAATCCCTCACTGGAACTCAAACTTAAACAACTCGAAAATATCAATAGAAATATGAACTTTGACATTAATACTGTACTGTTAGTTTTTTAAATATATCAATTGTAGTTGAAGAATAAACACCTGTTTGGCATTAGACGTAAATAAAATTATAATTTTTTATTCAATAGACAAGTCTGATGGAGACCATCTATAATATATATAAAATGCAACGTCTTTCTGTCTGTCTGTCCGTTAGTGCGCTTATCACTCGAGAACCAACTATCCGATTTACGTGCTTTTTTTTTTAAACCTACCTATGCTCTCTGGCCAGGTTATAGGCTATATTTTATTACGTTAGGTAACATAAGGAATAAGCAGTGACGATAATAGTGAATCAGGTCGGAAAAAAGTTTGCTGCTAGCGCGTTCTCTTGCAATCTACTGCCCATAAACCATTAAATATGGAACAATATCATGTAGCATCAAGAATATAATATATAAAATGCAACGTCTTCCTGTCTGTCTGTCTGTTATTGCGCTTAGCACTATTTTTATAAAATACGTATGTTCTATGTTACGTTAGGTAACATAAGGAATAAGCAGTGACGATAATAGTGAATCAAATGTAATGAAAGACTAATATTGTCAAATTTCCACTTTATTTAGTTTCACTGAAACTGTATGACGCGTTTCGCTATACTATAGCTTCTTCTGATACAAAATGATATTTGAGTATTAGTATTGTTACATTTATATAAATACCCTAAGGTAGATAGGTAATAAAATTAATACTATATGCTAATGAATATTGCTGGGAAATCCATTCTGAATATTAATTGTATAAATTGAGTAAAGGGGAGTTACCATGGGCCAGACAGGTATCTTTTTGTTCGTTTAAGATGATGTCTGAATTTTTAATTCTATTTATTTCTAAATTTTCTAATAGGTTTAATTTTACGCCTTTGTTTTGTATATGTAGAATTTTAAATTTATCGTCAAAAAGATGATTTGATTCTGTTAAATGATTACTGTACGCTGAGTCAGTTTTGTTTTTTAAATAGCTTCTTTTATGTTCTAAAATCCGAATTTCGAATGAGCGACCTGCCTGACCTATGTAACTTTTATGACAAGAACCACAATTTAACTGATACACTCCAGATTTTTTTGATCTATTATGTTTTCCCTTTGCGTTTTTAATGAATTTTCCTAACGAGTTATTTGTTCTAAAAGCTATGTTGATATTTTATTTGTCTAAGTGGTTTTTAATTTTCTCTGACGTGTTACCAAAATAGGTTAAAACATTAAATTTTTTTCCCTGTGTTTTCTTTCTTGGGGTTTACTAAAGAAATAGCTTTATTTTTTAATTTTTTGTTTAGAATTGAGTCTATGGTGTCAGGAGATTATCCGTTGTTGACAGCAATTTGTTTTATTAGATTTAATTCTTTATTAAAATCATCTACAGATAAGGGGACACTTACAAGTCTATGCAACATACTGTGGTAAGCTGCCAATTTGTGTTGTAGGGGGTGAGCTGATTTGATGTTTATTGTAGTATCTGTATGTGAGGGTTTGTGAAAAATATAGAATTTGTGTTTGTTGTAATGTCTGGTTATCGTTAAGTCAAGAAAATTAATTTTATTGTCGACTTCTAGTTCCATAGTGAATTTAATATTTTTATGTATTGAGTTGATATAGTTAAAAACATTGTCAAGTTGACGCTCTGTACCATTAAAACAAGCAAAGATGTCGTGTACATATCTTTAGTATACCCCAAGAAAGAAAACACAGGAAAAAATTTAATGTTTTAACCTATTTTGGTAACACGTCAGAGAAAATTAAAAACCACTTAAACAAATATAATATCAACATAGCCTTTAGAACAAATAACTCGTTAGGAAAATTCATTAAAAACGCAAAGGGAAAACAAAATAGATCAAAAAAATCTGGAGTGTATCAGTTAAATTGTGGTTCTTGTCATAAAAGTTACATAGGTCAGACAGGTCGCTCATTCGAAACTCGGATTTCAGAAGATAAAAGAAGCTATTTAAAAAACGAAACTGACTCAGCGTACAGTACTCATTTAACAGAATCAAATCATCTTTTTGACGATAAATTTAAAATTCTACACATACAAAACAAAGGCGTAAAATTAAACCTATTAGAAAATTTAGAAATAAATAGAATTAAAAATTCAGACATCATCTTAAACGAACAAAAAGATACCTGTCTGGCCCATGGTAACTCCCCTTTACTCAATTTATACAATTAATATTCAGAATGGATTTCCCAGCAATATTCATTAGCATATAGTATTAATTTTATTACCTATCTACCTTAGGGTATTTGTATAAATGTAACAACACACATTCAATATCATTTTGTATCAGACGAAGCTATAGTATATCGAAACGCGTCATACAGTTTCAGTGAAACTAAATAAAGTGGAAATTTGACAATATTAGTCTTTCATTACATTCGTTATGAATTTCCATCAAGTAACAGCCACAACAATTCATAGTGAATCAAGTCCAGGCGAACGGAGTCGCGAACGCTGCTAGTATTTTATATGTCTCATATTATGGACAACACTTAATTTAGGAAACGAATCAGCGTAAACTATAGTTACCACTTTTTCTGTAATGTGTGAAGTACTTTGTGTAATGATTACCAATAGATTATCTATATATCTATACGATAAAGAATTTCCGGCAGACCTTAATTTACAATAGCAATATACATTAATTTTAACTTTTCTGTTTAGTATCCTTAGTAAATAGTTTCGTCGTAATTTCCACCAAGTTATTTTAATAATAATAAAAATTGTTTTTTTTGGCTTTTACTATTTTAAATTATTAATTTTTAGTTATTCTCCCTTCATCCCGTTTTTAATTCATAATTTTTTTTTAAACTTGCACCCATTCTTTGTTGATAAAGTTGTTGAAATGAGCCACGTTACCTAGCAGTTTGGCATTTTTTCTTCATATGCAATGGCGGACGATAATCTTTTAACGTTAAATAGATAACCTGTTCTATTAGTGCTTAGTTATTTGTTATATTGTTTGCCTTAACCAAAGGGAAATTAGTTCCTAAATACGCCTCTGGTTTAGCTTTTAAGCTTTTAGCTTTTGTAAGCAGCTCTGTCACATCAAATTTAACTTCCTTGTTTTTACTTAGTAAAGTGAAAAGAGTTGAAAATGTAAGAAAACAAATGGCATTAAATCACTAAAATGGGAAATTATACATACTATGCTAAGATTTTTCTTTTCTAGTTACAGTTCTGCTAATACAGTTTAAGTGTGTAAATATAAAAATAATCATATTGTTAAAATCCAAGTTGATTTGTAGCCGTTTTGAAGAGGATTCATCTAACTTTTTGGGTCTAATGGTAACTATATATGAAACGTGGATCCGTCATTATGATCCAGAAACAAAGCAACAGTCGAAGTAGTAGAAAGATGCTTGTTTACCTCCTTCCAAGAAGTTTCGCTTACATATATGAGCAGGAGAAGTTCTTGCTTCCGTTGGTTGGGGCAAGAGTAGGATACTTCTTACTGATTACATGGAAGAAGACAAAACAATGACTGGAAAATATTATTCCTCATAATAACTAAACTTTGCAAAAAAATTGTAAAAAACGCCAAGGAAAATGTCTAGAGGGTTGTTGTTTTTGCAAGACGAAGCGCTTGCTTACAAATCCTTATTAGTTTTGCAAATAATAAACGAATTAGTCTTTGAACTGATTGATCATTCCCTATATTCCTCTTATTTAGCTCGCTTGAACTATTTCCTATTCCCAAAACTGAAAAAACGTGTGAAAAGACACAAATTTCATTCAGGCGAAGAAATAATAAATATTGTGGAAGTCTGGTTTGCAAAGCAAGACAAAGAATTTTTTGAAAGGTCTAGAATTACTTTGTAACCGTTGCACCTTTTACACTCCTTTGACATTACGTTGAATAAACAATTTTTGTTTTTGGGATTTGCTTGTTCTTTCTATGCTAGGCTAGAAACTTATCAATAGGCCCTCGTAAAAACCGGTTCCGGAGAGATATCTGAAATAGAAGTGGACGAAATAAGAAAGGCAATTAGGGAAATGAGATTAAATCGTGATTCAGGAGAATGCGAAGTAAATCCCCGACTTATTACATACGAAGGGGAGACCCTTTAATAAAAAATCTTAAGATATTACTAAACAAATGCTTAGATGAAAGGAAAATACCACAGTATTGGAACAATGCTGTAATGGTGTTACTGCGGAAGAAAGGAGATAAGTTAGAGCTGGGAAATTATAGACCAATTAGTATTCTGTGTCAGATATATAAATTATTGAACTACCAGACTAACAGACTAATTCGAATTAATCCAATCAATGATCAAGCGGGTTTCAAGAAGAAATATAGCGCTCTGGATCACTTACAATCAATTCTAAACATTATCGCAGACATTAGCATATAACTTTTCTAGTATTTATAGACTGTAGCAGGATTTTTTACTCGTTCAAGGTAGAGGCAATTATAAATGAATTTCCGCGTAGATTCAAGATAAATCAAACTCATCGAAAATGTATATAGAAAAGAAACCGTTACGGTCAAACTACATTTAAAAACAGAAAAATAAAATGCAAATAGGAATAAGGCAAGGAGACTCCATATCACCCAAGCTTTTTACGTGAGCAATGGCGTTGACATTGAACTACAAAAATACTAAAATATGTAAACGATGCTGATACTTGTTACAGAGGGTTGCTTCGCACTGCTGGCAATGATAAAAGAGTTAAAATAAAGGTAAGAAGAAATGTATAGAAATAGGACGAAGACAAAAGAAATAAGGAGATATTCTAAACATAATAACGACCACATCGTCTCGGATGGAACGAGGATAGAAGTAGTGCAATACATATACCTAGGACAAGACATAAGAATTTAACATAATGCAAACAGCAGATTTAAATAGAAGAATAATACTCGCTTGCAGAGCTTCAGGAGTTTGAAACATATATTACAAAACTAGAATAATACATTTAACATACATACATAATACATATTTAAAAACGAAAATATTGAAACAGTGTGTTATCTCAGTCCTGTTGTATGGCCGACAACGAATAATGTGCAAACTACCCAACGCCACATATATATATATATATATATATATATATATATATATATATATATATATATATATATATATATATATATATATATATATATATATACTGGGTGTCTCTAAAAGGTGAGGAAAAAATGCTACCACAAATTCCTGAGGTCAAAATATGACGATCTAACTCAACTTACCTCAGTCCAAAAGTGGATAATTTCGGAGATACAGAGTGTCCAAAGTTCAATTTGGTTTTAGTTTTTCATAAATATTTTTTTTAATAATTTGTGTATTGTCACAATTTTCAGCTAAAGGGGGTTTTTTGAGGTGAAAAATTGAAATCTGCATTCATTTTCACACTGTATTTTACTTTTACATAAAATTTATTATTCTCCAACGTCTTTTACCTAAAAAAGGTATACCTGGTAAGAGTTGATTTGAGCAGCCGTTTTTGAGATATCTGGATTAAAACAATTCATTTCGTTTATGGCTAAGTATAAATTATTGTGATAAATGAACATAATTTGAAGCGAAAATTAACTGTCTAAATTTTGAATAAAAATTTTTCTTTTCCAGTTTTTAAAGGTATACCTGATATGAGCTGAGTTTTTTGCGATATTTGGATGTAAATTTTTGATTTCTTACTCAAACTTCGCTTCAAATTGTGTTCATTTAGACCTAGCCATAAACGAAATGAATTGTTTCAATCCAGATATCTCAAAAACGACTGCTCAAATCAACTCTTACCAGGTATACCTTTTTTAGGTAAAAGACGTTGGAGAATAATAAATTTTATGTAAAAGTAAAATACAGTGTGGCTCAAAAAAGTTATTTCGTTTCAAATGTGTGCAAAGTACCGCAGGTGGCGCCCTCTAAATTTTACATTGGAAATGATTGCAGATTTCAATTTTTCACCCCAAAAAACCCCTTTTTTTTCCGCACCTTTTAGAGACACCCTATATATATATATATATATATATATATATATATATATATATATATATATATATATATATATATATATATATATATATATATATATATCAAGGATTTTCTACAGCTAACGCTGTCTTCCTTTTCTCAGCCTTTGATTCCATCCATTTCTATCTTCCCAGTCTCCATCTGTTAGACCCCTGTCCTCCATAACCTCGTCCACATCGTCTCTCCACGATCGTCTGGGTCTTCCTCTTTTTCTTCTCCCCATAGGGCTTCACTCCGTTACTTTCTTTATCCACCTATTATCTTCGCTCCGTCTTATGTTTCCATACCATTTTAATCGTTTTTTCTTCAATGGTGTTTATTGCGTTTCTCTTTGATGTTCATTCTGCTTCTTATTTCTTCATTTGTTATTCTCTCCATACGTGTCACTGTGCAACATCTTCTCCAATACTCCATCTCTACCGCGTTAATTTTAGATTTATTTCTTTTGTTGTTCGTCCATGTTTCTGACCCGTATGTCATTATGCTTTGTATTATTGATTTGTATATGCGTGTTTTGTTTCTCTTTGTAATGTGCTTGTCCCACAGGATCGAATTTAATTGTCTTATGCATGTCCGCGTTTGTCCTAATCTAGCTTTAATGTCTTCTTCTGATGTTGCGTTTTTTGAAATGATGGTTCGTAAATATTTAAATCTATCGGTTCCTTTAATTATTGTTTCGTTATCGACTTCTAGATTCTCCACGTTTCCCTCCTTTGTTGTTAGATATTCCGTTTTAACGAAGTTTATTGCTAATCCTGCTTTAGTGTTTTCTTACCATATAACTGAGGTTTTCCTCATCTTGCGCTATGATTAGTTGGTCGTCTGCGAAACTTAGAGTATATAAGTAATCTTCTCATATTGGGACTCCCATTCCACTACATTTTTGCTTCAATTTTTTTAATGTTTGGTTCGAAGTATATTTTAAATAGTGTTGGGGATGTAGAGCATCCTTGTAATAGGCCTTTTGATGTTTGGAGTCTCTTCCCTATTTTATGTCCTATTTTTATGTTCACTGTGTTGTTTTCGTAGAGAGCTTTTACTGCGTATATTAGTTCTTTGTCAATGCATATTTCTTTCATTGCGTTCCATAATCTTTGTCTTGGTACTGAGTCATAGGCCTTTCTTATGTCTATGAAGGCTAGATGAACTTCTCTATTCTTTGCCAGTTTTTTTTTCCATTGTTTGTTTTATAGTGTATATGTGGTCTATACATGATTTTCCGGCCGTAAAGCCTGCTTGGTCTTCTCCAATTTTTCCTTTTATATTTTCCTCCATGATATTTTTAATAATTTTTCCATACAAACGTCCGATACTCGATATTATGCTTAGGCCTCTATAGTTTGTGCATTTTCTGCGGTCTCCCTTTTCAAATATAGATACTATATAAGCTTTTGACCATTCCTCTGGTATTTTTTTCTCCATTTATCTCTCTGTGGAACATGTTTCTCAGCATTCGATGTAATTTATTAGACCCGTACTTAATCATTTCATTTACCACACCCCCAGGCCCTGCAGATTTATTATTTTTGAGTGTTTTTATTGTCTTCTTTACTTCTTCATAGCTTAGTTCTATCTCTTTTATTTCCTTATTCTGTTCTTCTTCAGGGTTCTCTTCTTGGAATTCTTGTCTGTCTTCTCTTAGCAGCTTCTTATAATATTTTTCCCACTCGCTTTCTGGGATGTACTCTATATACGTCTCCTCTCTATTGTTGGTCCTTAATGCTTTAATTATTCTCCATGACTCTGTGCTTCTAGTTCCTCCTATATACTGTTCTACATGTTCGCACGATTTTTCCCATCTCTTGTTCTTTTCTTTGTTTATCATCCTCCTCGTTTCTGCATTTTTCTATTTATATTTCTGTGGACACATACAAAGAGTAATTTTAAATATAACGCTTAAAGACGAGAAATCCATGAAATGGATTAGAAAACATTCGAAAATGGAAGATAAAGGCAAAATCGTAATGGGCAGGACATGCAACAAGATGGGCAAGAAAAACGACGAAAGTGAAAATCATGAGAAAAAAAGTAAATTCAGGACGGCCCATACTAATGTAGTATGACAATACTTGAAAAGTGGCTAGTGGCTGGGAGGGAAGGGACGAACGTAGCACAGGATAGAAGCAGATTGAGGGAAATGGAGAATGCGTATGTTCGCTCAACGTTGGATAGTTAGATACATAAATATCAATTTATTTGGAAAAACATTTTTCCTCGTATAATAATTTTTATTTCCGTTTAAGCCGCCGCACAGTGGGGCAAGGTCTCTTTTTTTTTAAAATAATACTTTTGGCTATAAACTTTTTACTATGTACATTGTGATCTCCGATAATTTGCTCATGGCAATATATGTTCGCTGATTCAGGTCGCTGATCCCCGTAAAAATAGTCATTTTAGCAAAAATTTTGAGGATTCTAAGCGTTTATTTCCATCATAAAATGAATTACCTTAATAATCAAAGTATTGGCCATCGTTAGCTATGACCTTTTCCCATCATTCTGTCAAAGAATGGATTCCGCATTAGAAGAACTTTTCATCTTTTGAGGCTAACCATTCATCAAACCAAATTTTCACTTCTTCATAAGTGTTGTTCTGAAAGTCCGTGCTGCATCGATCGAAATAAGTGGTAGTCTGAAGGGGCTAAGTCCGGTGAATACGGCGAGTGGGGTAGAATGTCTCATTTGATGTTTTCCAAATAGTTTTTAACACATTTTGCAACATAGTATCGAGCATTGTCATGTTGAAAAATGACTTTATCGTGCCTTTGGGAGTATTCTAGTCGTTTTTCCTTCAATGTTCGGTTTCAACTTTATCAATTGTTGTCGGTATCGATCACCAGAAATCGTTTCACCAGGTTTCAGCAGTTCGTAATGCACAGCTCCTCTACTATCTCACCAAATACACAGCAAAGCTTGGTTTCCCTGTATATTGCGCACTGGTTGTGATGTTGAAGGCTGGCCTGGGTCTATCCAAGGTTTTTAGGTTGAAGCATGTTAACCATAAGCTTCAACTAAGAATCGATAACTTTCAGCAGCCGTTTTCTTCAAATGAAATAAGGTTATTAAACTTCCTCGCAAAACGTCATTTTCTGGTACAGAGACACGACATATTCAAGGCTATGAAAAACTATGTTTTTCGCACAATTACAATTAATAACGCACTGGCTTTTGATGGCGTATGTTTACCTTCCAAAACGCCATAGCTGTCACTAGTCTGTACCAACAAGTGTATTAGTAACGCCATCTCTTAGCAAAATCGACATTATTAACCGAAACTCCTATTAGTTATTAGACAATTTAGGTTATTTTCCGCTGTTTTTGATAGTTTTTTCAGCCGATAAAGAAAGAACGGGAAATTTCTGGTTCAACAATATTATTTTAAGGTACTTAATAATGGATACTAATAATTTTGGCAAAAATTAATCTAGTTTTTAATAAATGGCCAATTTTCAATTTATTTAAAAATTTAGCTTCTTTGTTTTTATTTGAAATTTATTAAGTGGGAATTATTTGAAGATAATAATCTACTGTATGAATAATATTAAACTGTAAAAACTATAAAACAACTATAAATGGCTGAAACTGGCCAATAGCTTAAAATCCTATTTTTACAGTAACATAGGTCAACGATGAAAAAAACTTTTTTAACTGATTCCTATCTTTTTTTGGTGTGCTGAGTCCGAAAATAATAATAAAAAGTCTTTTCCCCCCCCCACCAATTTTTCACATTTTAATATTCAAAATGTGAAAAGTTTATTTTTTATCATTCGATTGTTATTAGGTTGGCAATAAAATTAGAATTTTATAAGGTTGGTAGTAAAATCAAATATTATTAGGTTGGCAGTTCCGATAAATGTCACAGCTGTTTGTTTTCTTCCAGTTAATACAACCTCACATTGCAGTGTTTAACCCGTGTGCTTTAATTCACACTCAAAGTATGGCTAATCGTGGTTGTAAAAATTCTCTCAACACTTTTTGTTATATATGTGGTGAGTTTGTTGTTAAAAAACATCAAAGTAACAATACTGACAATAAAACTACTTAATTACTTTGTTAACTGTCACTAAATATATTTGTAAAGATTTTACAATTGCGTTATCGCGATTTCGTAGTACAACTACCTTGTCAAACGCTTAACTAAGACTAAAACAGATTTTTGGTATTTTATATTTATATGATGAACAGATGTGGGTCTTTTACATGTTAAAAAAGTTTGAACAAAAGAGAATTTGCTACGTCTAATTGACTATTCAGTAAATTTATATTATTGTCCTTTGAATGTCTGTAAATTTCTATAGATTCTAAGAAGTTGAGTTTTGACCCTTTAGGTGCCATATGGAGTATTTGTAAACAATCGATATTGGGAAAAGTATGGCCTGTTTCTAAGAAATGTTTAGCAAAGTGTGATTTTTCATTTTTTAGCCTATAAAAGGCATTGTGTTCTGCGAATCTTGTCTTGAAATTCCGTCCCGTTTGGCCTATGTAACAGCTATTGCACTCTTGACAATTAAGTTTATAAACTCCTGATTTATTGTATTTATTAGTTTTATCTTTGGCATTAAAAAATATATTGGATAATTTTTGAGCGGGTTTTAAAGCTATTCTTGTTTTTTCGGTAGTGAGAACTTGGGATATTTTATCCGAGATGGGGCCAAAATATGTCAGAGGTATGAATTTTTTGTTTTCTCCGTATTCTTTTACGGGGTAGATTAAGCTGAGAGTGATTTGTTTTCGTTTACGGCTTATTAAGGTATTAATTATTTTAGGTTGGAAGCCGTTATTGAGTGCTATATTTTTGATTGTGTCCAGTTCTTTTTTAAATTATTTTTACTAAGAGGGATATTGAAGGCTCTATGGATCATAGATCTATAGGCTGCCAGTTTATGGGAGTTAGGGTGTATTGAGTCAGCTGGGATGGTGACATCTGAAAAGGTTGGTTTGCGGAAGATATCGAATTCTAGTCTATTTCTGTTTTTCAAAATTGTAATATCTAAGAAATTTATTTTATTATCGGTTTCCTTTTCAAGTGTGAATTTTATGTTGGGGTGTAAATTATTTAGCTGATTTAAAGTGGAATTTAGTTCAGTATCATTTCCAAGGAAACATACTAAGATGTCGTCCACATATCTAAACCAAAAGAGAATATTTTCCGCGTGTTGAGTTTTTAGAAAACTGTTTTCCAATTCTGACATAAAGATTTCGGCTAGCAAAGGACTAAGTGGAGACCCCATGGCAAGTCCATCTGTTTGTTTGAAAAATTGATTATTGAACTGAAAATAATTTCCGGATATACAAAATTCGAACAGTTTCAATATATCTTGTTGTATTGTTATGTTGACGTTGTTTTTTTTGTAACATAGTTTTTATAATTTCTAAACAATCTTTATTTGGGATATTGGAGAACATATTTGTTACATCGTTACAATATCCCAAATAAAGATTGTTTAGGAATTATAAAAACTATGTTACAAAAAAAACAACGTCAACATAACAATACAACAAGATATATTGAAACTGTTCGAATTTTGTATATCCGGAAATTATTTTCAGTTCAATAATCAATTTTTCAAACAAACAGATGGACTTGCCATGGGGTCTCCACTTAGTCCTTTGCTAGCCGAAATCTTTATGTCAGAATTGGAAAACAGTTTTCTAAAAACTCAACACGCGGAAAATATTCTCTTTTGGTTTAGATATGTGGACGACATCTTAGTATGTTTCCTTGGAAATGATACTGAACTAAATTCCACTTTAAATCAGCTAAATAATTTACACCCCAACATAAAATTCACACTTGAAAAGGAAACCGATAATAAAATAAATTTCTTAGATATTAAAATTTTGAAAAACAGAAATAGACTAGAATTCGATATCTTCCGCAAACCAACCTTTTCAGATGTGGCAGCTGACTCAATACACCCTAACTCCCATAAACTGGCAGCCTATAGATCTATGATCCATAGAGCCTTCAATATCCCTCTTAGTAAAAATAATTCAAAAAAGAACTGGACACAATCAAAAATATAGCACTCAATAACGGCTTCCAACCTAAAATAATTAATACCTTAATAAGCCGTAAACGAAAACAAATCACTCTCAGCTTAATCTACCCCGTAAAAGAATACCGAGAAAAGAAAACATTCATACCTCTGACATATTTTGGCCCCATCTCGGATAAAATATCCCAAGTTCTCACTACCGAAAAAACAAGAATAGCCTTAAAACCCGCTCAAAAATTATCCAATATATTTTTTAATGCCAAAGATAAAACTAATAAATACAATAAATCAGGAGTTTATAAACCTAATTGTCAAGAGTGCAATAGCTGTTACGTAGGCCAAACGGGACGGAATTTCAAGACAAGATTCGCAGAACACAATGCCTCTTATAGGCTAAAAAATGAAAAATCACACTTTGCTAAACATTTCTTAGAAACAGGCCATACTTTTCCCAATATCGATTGTTTACAAATACTCCATATGGCACCTAAAGGGTCAAAACTCAACTTCTTAGAATCTATAGAAATTTACAGACATTTAAAGGACAATAACATAAATTTACTGAATAGTCAATTAGACGTAGCAAATTCTCTTTTGTTCAAACTTTTTTAACATGTAATAGACCCACATCTGTTCATCATATAAACATAAAATACCAAAAATCTGTTTTAGTCTTAGTTAAGCGTTTGACAATGTAGTTGTACTACGAAATCGCGATAACGCAATTGTAAAATCTTTACAAATATATTTAGTGACAGTTAACAAAGTAATTAAGTAGTTTTATTGTTAAAATGTACTGTCACAAAGTAACGGACCACTCAATCAACTCTAACAATACTGACTTTTTAAAAAAGTATACTTTGCATATTTTAGTGTAGAAATCGGTAATTAAGAAAAATGTTGGACTTCTCACAAAGTATGTTATGTTTGTGTCGAGGATCTTAGGAAATGATATAAGAAAGAAAAGAAAGCTTTTAGATTTGCAGTACCCATGGTATGGCGAGAGCAAGAAAATCATTCAAATGATTGTTATTTTTGCAGCGTTGATGTTTCTGGATATAACTTCAAAAAATGAGAAAGTAATGGTCTATTCTAACTTTACTTCAGCTAATCGGCCGGTAGGACATGGACCGGGACTTCCTGTCCCTGAGCCACCTCAGTCTATTGATGACGTTTTACAGTCCAGTCCCGAATTTAATGAAAGTCGACCGGATGATGATGAGTTTCAATCTTCTCTAGAAAATTTAAAACCACAGTTGTTTACACAAGCTGAGTTAAATGATTTAGTGAGAGATTTGGGCTTGACTAAGGAAAAAGCAGAATTGCTTGGTTCTAGGCTGAAAGAAAAACATTTATTGGAATCTGGAAGATCTATTCACCATTATAGAACAAGAGATCAACAGTTTGTATCAATGTATCAAATTTTCTCTATTTTGAAATTTAATCGATGTCATATTGTGAGAGAACTGTGGGTGAGATGAAAAACTGATACCAGATACGGTTTCAGCACCTAAAAATACATAACACTTAGATGTATTGGTTTGAAAAGTTTTTACAAATATTTTTTTTGTTGGCCTGTGTAATCAGCCACATATATTACCATGAGTAAACTAGCGAGATATCAATGTACACAGTAAAAAATTCATCGCCCAAAAGAGTATTATTTAAAAAATAGAGACTTCATCTTGCAGCCAAAATTACAAAAAAAAAATTAACAGTTGCAGGTACACGTTGAAGCGTTATATCTAACGACTATTTAAAAAAAAACTTAATGCAATATCTTAAAAATTGAAAGACAGCCGGAATTTTGAGTTGCACAGAGGGACTTTGTCCCACTATGGGCCGCCTCTACATATAATAAAAGGTAGTTAAATTTATTTTTTATGTACGGACAGCCGCGTCAACCGAAACAAAAATTATTACACGAGAAAAATTATAAAGTATGATTAGAAAATATTTTTACTACATTATAACCAAGGGGGGCCTGCTATTGTTACTTATGTCTTGTCTTAAAAATCGTCAACTATTCGTAATAATAACCCCGAAGTTACAATTTAGTATAAGAGGTTCCTGTTTTGGTGTGTTAAATAAGATCTTTTTACTTCATATATTATTGTTTTAATATGTTTCAACTAATATCATAAATATATTATTTGTGTTGTTTGCATGATGTGTTTCGAATCATTGCTTTTATGAGCTCATTTTAGGTTGTATACATCTATTTAAACAAATTATCTCTAAACAGATATTATGTTACAGTAAAATTACAATTTAATGATAGCCGTATTGCAATTTATAATTTATAAGTTACTGGGAATATTGCTATTGTTAAAAAAAAAAATTTTGGTAATAGTTAACCCGAGTGATCATTATTTCACTGAATTTTTTTTACTTATTGCATCAATTTTCATTGAATTAACAGTTTTATGCAACATTTCTACAATAATTAATACCATAGAAAGGCATTAACTTAAACATGTTTTTACTAAATTCAAAAGTATGTTTAGATTATTGATATTGTGTAATTGGAGGGTTTTTATATAACGTTAAGTTTTTATTTACATTTATAATAACACGTAGCCTGAAAAGTTTTTGGTCTAGCTACCTAAAACACATTTTTTTTTCAAAATTCGACTTTATTCATCAATATAATCAATGTATCTTACCAGCTACAACGTATGGAGCCGAGACTTAGGTTTTAACTAAAAGAACAATAGAAAAACTACAAGTTCACCAACGAGCAATGGAAAGGAAGATGTTGAGTGTTACTTTAAAGGATGAGGTGGATGATATCACCAAACGGATAACATCTCTGAAATGGAGCTGGGCCGGCCATGTAGCGAGAGCGACGTATAAGTGGAGTGGTAAGATCACTAGATGGAGACCATGGGGTGAAAAGCGAAGCATAGGAAGACCCCAACAGAGATGGAGCGACGATCTAAAGAGAATCGGAGGGCTTAACTGGTATCAACAAGCACAACATAGAGAAAAATGGAGAGATTTGAGAGAGGCCTATACCCGACAGTGGGTAGAGAGCGGCTGAAGGAAGAAGAAGAAGATAGTCTCCTTCAAGAGCGATACAATCAGTTCAATGCTTTTCTAACATTTCTATACCGTTCTTGTAGAGGAATTTGTGTTTGCCTTCAAAATAGGCCTCAGTTTCGGCGATAACTTCTTCACTGGAACCAAATCTCTTTCCGCGAGCATTTTGTGAGGTCTGGGAATAGATAATAATCGCTGGGAACCACATCTGGAGAATGCAGTGGATGAGGAAGCAATTCCAACTTCAATTCATGCAATTTTGCCATCGTAACCATCGACTTGTGACACGGTGCATTGTCTTGATGAAAGAGCACTTTTTTGTTGTTCATTTGGAGTCGTTTCTTTGCAATTTCTGCCTTCAAACGCACCAATAACTTTATATAATATTCGCTGTTGATGGTTTTTTCCTTTCTCAGCCATGAAAATTATTCCATGCGCATCCCAAATACAGAGGCCAAAACCTTCCCAGCTGACTGTTATATCTTTGGTCGCTTCGGGCGGCTTTCACCGGCTGCTGTCCAATTAGCTGACTGCCGATTTGATTCCGGGGTGTAGTGGTGGATTTATGTTTCATCCATTGTCACATATCACATGAAAAAATACTTTTTTATTGCGCTTAAACAGGTCAAAACAGCGCTCAGAATCATCAACACGGTATTGTTTTTGGTTCACTGTGAGCAAACGCGGTACTCATTTCGAACAGAGCTTTCTTATGCCCAAATGTTCATGCAAAATATGACAAACACGTTCTTTTGATATCTTTAGGGTGTCAGCTATCTCACACAATTTCACTTTACAGTAATCCAAAACAATTTTGTGGATTTTTTTAATGTTTTCCGGTATAACCACCTCATTTGGGCGTCCAGAGTGTTTAGCATCATTTGTATCTGTACGACCGCGTTTAAATTCAGCATACCAGTAAATAATGAGTGATTTTCCAGGGGCAAAGTCCCCGTAACACTTATCAAGCCATTGCTTTGCTTGAACGGTATATTTTCCCATCAAAAAACAATGTTTAATCAACACACGAAATTCCATTTTTTTCATTGTTTTGAAGATATCAAAAGTAGCGTCACTAAAACCACTGTAACTTTTAAACTAATGGTCGAAATGTCATGAAATTTTGACACGTATCGTTTAAAGGTTGATACTTCCTAAAAATCATATGGATCTTTTGAAAAGGACGACATTTAGGTGTCAGACCAAAAACTTTTCAACCTACGTTTTAGATATTTAATTAGTAAAGGGGATAATACTGTTAATTTTTAATATATGTATATGAGGCGTTATTTCTCAAGCGGGACATCCTTCTCTCCATTACAGATTTTAAGATGGGAGGATCTGTAGGGGCTTAAAATTTTCGTCAAGACGTGTACTTTAAAATTCCGTTTGGCGATTTTTGAAATTCAATATGGCGTCGCAACATGGCGGCCATAATCAACCAAAAGGTGACTTTTAACAAAAAAAGTTGCTTAAATTTATGATAAACATTTAGTTTAAAGTGTAAAATGGAAAAACCAGTTGTTTTTTCATTTTTTTTTGGGTGTGCCGATCATAAATTCAATTACAAAAATGCAATTTGACATCTGTCAACTGCCAAACCCACTGTCAAACACCCAAAATAACAACCCGAGTTTTACGTTAAATACGGAGTTTACCGAGAATTATTATATTTTCGGGTTACTGATTACAAATATAATTTGAGAATCACAAAATTGACAGCTATCAACTGCCAAATTCACTGTCAAAACTGACATAATAACTTGAAAACCATGTCCTTTTTGGAACATTTGAAAGAGTTTAAGTTGAATTATTTAGTCTGGCATTTTTGAAATACTTAGATAGAAAACTTTACATCAAAATTAGCAGTATTTAAGCTTCATTTTCCAATAGTTAGCTTGGATGTGATTTTAGCAAGTTTATCCTGTACTTCGAAATCAGCCTCCTTGCAAAAAAAAATTAATTGACAGTGAAATTCGTAATTAATGAAAACGTCAGCTTTTATGTTATTTTGGCAGTTTTGACAGTACATTTGGCAGCTGTCAGTTTTGTCATTCCTAATTCATTTTCAAGTATGGATGTTGGCATGTATTTGTAGTAGGAATCTGTGTTTTCTATGAGTTTGTATGTTGTGGCTAGTGCTTGGTGAACTACTTTGGCAGCTGAATCATGCCTGGCTGTGTACTCTGTTCCGGCCAATATTTTACATCCGCTCGTTATGTGTTCGATCGTTTCTTTCTGCTGGTGACATTTCCTACATCTGTCCTCTGTAATAGTCGGGTCTTTGATGATATGCTTTTGGTAGTTTCTGGTTAATATGACTTTATCCTGGATGGTAAGTAAGAAGCCTTCTGTTTCAGGGAATAGCTGCCCATCCTGTAACCAGGTGTATGATTGTTTTTTATTTACGTGGTCTTGTTCTATGTGGTATCTGTGTTTTCCGTGGAGTGTTTTCTCTGACCACGTTTTCATCTTTTCCTGTTGTAATTGGGTGTGACTGTGTGTGTCTGCTGAGTGGTCTGCCCGGGCTAAGTCGAGAGGTGTCTAGTTTTTGTCTGCTTTCACTGTCGCTGTGTGGAGGCTGGTTTGCTTGCTGTGAAAGAAGTGCTTGTATTTGTTTCGTGTGTAATGATCTTATGTCTATAATTCCTCTTCCTCCTGCCTTCCTCTCGATGGTAAGTCTTTCTTTGCATGCGTTGGGGTGTAATTTCCTGTATTTGGTGAATTGAGATCGTATAAGGATGTGAATATTTTCTATGTCTGTTTGTGACCATTTGATGATACCAAATGAATATGTGAGTATAGGTATAGCGAACGTATTGATGGCTTTAGTGAGATTCTTAGAGTTGAGTTTTGTTTGCAAAAGTTTCGTCAGTCTGTTTTTGAATTCGGTTCTGAGCTCTGTTTTGATGTGAGTGTAGTTGAGTTTGGTGCTTTGTTGGAAGCCTAGATATTTGTATGTTTCTTTGTCGAACATGTTATCGTTATGCTTCATTGTTGATGGTTTCTGTCTCATGGTGGCACTTCCATTGGCCTTTGTTGATGTGGAGCACTTTGCATTTACTTATACCAAATTCCATATTGACATCTGAGGTGAATATTTCTGTGATTTTGAGGAGTTCTTTCAGCTGTGTTTGTGTGGCAGCGTAGAGTTTTATGTCGTCCATATATAGGAGGTGGTTTATTTTATGTTGATTCACTTTTTGGTGTCTGATATTGAAGCCATGCTCTGTTTTGTTTAGTATATTTGAGAGTGGATTGAGACAGAGGCTAAACCATAGAGCGCTGAGCGAGTCTCCCTGAAATATACCCCGTCTGATGTACAGCTCTTCTGTTTGGATGCATTCGGTTTGTGTTTCTAGGCGTATTTTGGTTTTCCATGTTTTCACGTTATCATACTCACAATATTGGCTTTACCATGTTATAGACAAAGGCAACACCAAATAACTTACAGTAAAATCCATATTTAACTCGTTGCCAATGTGATTTTGTTAGTATTCACCATTGATTTGGCAATTGTTAGCTGTCAAGTTTGTAATTTTGACATCATATTCGTAAACAGTGGCCCCGAAAACATGATATTTGGGAGTAAAATTCGTATTCAACTTAGACCCCGCTTCTTTACTTTGGCAGTTTCGGCAGTTGATGTGGCAGTAGGTAGCTGTCAATTTTTTTATTTTGTCAAATTACAATCAATTTATAATAAATGACCTCAAAAACATGATAATTGTGAATACAATCGGTATTAAACGTAAAACCCGGTTTTGTTTTGACAGTGATTTTGGCAGTTGACAGATGTCAAATTACATTTTTGTTATTGAATTTAAAATCGGCACACCAAAAAAAAAAATGAAAAAACAACTGGTTTTTCCATTTTACACTTTAAACTAAATG
>CM032454.1:7436743-7669252 GCA_019049505.1 Pachyrhynchus sulphureomaculatus
TGCAGCTGAAGTCTTCGTAGCTGCTCCCCATAGGCAGTGATGTTCCACTTAAATTTGCATGAGACATATCTAGCATACTTCCTCTGTACCCTTTCAACACCCTCAATATGCACGGCATACGATGGCGACCACACACATGACAGATACTCCAAAGAAGATCTCACCAAGGCCTTGTACAAAATATTCACGCTATCTACGGTCCGGGAAATCCCTAGTATTCCTACAGACGAAGCCAAGGAGTTTAATACATTTGTTAGTAATAAAGTCATAATGAATATGAAAATCAAGCTTAGTGTCCAAATAAATACCCAAGTCACACAATGAGGAGACTCTTTCGAGAAGACAATTATTCATACTGTAGTCATACAAAAGCGGAACTTTCACTCGAAAGAACGACATAATCTTACATTTTTGAATATTTAGTTTCATTTTGTTTCTCCTGCACCACTCACTCACCTTATCCAAGTCTCCCTGCAGTCTCATAGCATCGTCAACAGAATGAATTGCCGTAGACAATTTCAAGTCATCTGCAAAAAACAAGGGCCTTGAAAATAGAATCACCTTTCGTAGGTCGTTAATAAATATATTAAACAGCAACGGGCCCAGGTGGCTACCCTGCGGCACACCCGATGCAACAGACACCTCACTCGACACAAAGCCCTTTACTTTAACAAACTGTTTTCTGTATGTAAGGTAGCAGGTCAACCAATTCAGTAGTGCTCCACAAAACCCATAACCTCTTAACTTCCCTATCAGGATATCGTGGTTAACTGTGTCGAAGGCCTTGCTGAAATCCGTATAAACCACGTCAACCTGACCACCCGCCTCCATTACATCAATAGGAGTTTGAACCAACAAGATTAGGTTTGTAGCCGTCGATCTGCCACCAACGAAACCGTGCTGTTCCGGAACCAAAAAAGGTTTTATGAATGGTTTTAATTTGTCGCAAACAATTTTTTCGAATACTTTTGGAATAGAACTTAGAATGGAAATAGGTCGATAATTTTTAGCGTCTGATTTGTCGCCGGACTTAAATATTGGAGTAATGAAGCTATATTTCATTGGTCAGGAAAAACACCGCTCTCTAGGTACATTTTAAAAAGCATATGGAGCGGTTTGGCCAAAGCATAGACACAGTCAACTAAAAATCTGGGAGATATACCATCAGGACCCGGTCCCTTATTTATGTCAAGTTTAGACACATAGTCAAACACCTCCCCAGGGAGATCTTAACAGAGGAGAATGATCCACCACTATCCCCACCATCCTCAAGCCCAGGCTCACCACCGTCAGTATCCGACCTATAAACACCCTGAAAATGAGACTTAAAAATTTCCACAATAGTCTGTCCATCCGTCCCTGTTAGCTCGTCTAGATTTATTAAGGTAGGGGTGGACTTGCCTCCCTTTTTACTGTTAATGAAATTCCAAAATTGTTTGGTGTTATGCTTTAAATTTGTCTCAATATTTTTAACATACTGCAAGTAGCAGTTGCTCTTTAAGATATTGGATTGGGTTCTTAACTCCGAAAACTTCTGATAAGTTTCCCACCGACGGGTTTTTTTGTATTCTTTGTGACACAGCTTCTTTTTTAAGATAAGATCTTTAAGTTCATCAGAAAACCACTTCGGGAACTTCGAATTTTTGGAACGAACCACAGGGACATACAGATTAATACCAGCATACAAAACTTCATCGAAGGCAGACTTTGCAGTATTTACATCCGCAATACCACCCAAGACATATTCCCAGTCCACTGAGTGATAATAATTATTTAACATATTATAGTCCGCACGCTTAAAGTCATAGAAACTGAAATCATAGTGCAAACGCTCAGGATAGTCATTAAGCAGCACATCAACCACAAGGGAAGGATGGTGCCGGTCGCAGGGCAGCAGACTCTCCAGTGCCACCCGAACAGATGTTCTACTGTCTCGTGTTACCACCAGATCTAATTTCACACCATTCGCATTACTAATTTCGTTCACTTGGAATAACTGATTATAAGAGAAACAGTCACTAAGTAGCCTCACAACGTCCCCACCATGGCCAATGGCTGAACTTCCAAAACTGTCACTAGTCCATTCTACATGAGGCAAGTTATAGTCACCTAGGACACATACATTATCGCTGGTATACTCTTGAATGATCTCCTCTATCGCACAGCAGTGAGCCTGAACAGCATCCACTTTAATGAGTGGCGGCAAATACACAGCACCCACCACAAGTTTCTCCGTACCACATCGAATTAACACAAACAAGTGTTCCACACTATGGTAGTTGTTTGGCACTATACAAGACTGATAACAGTTTCGTACTGCAATAAGCACCCCACCTCCACTTTTTTTGTCACTAGTCAGGTTTGACCGATCTTTTCGATACAATACATAATCAGACATACCAATCTCAGCATCACATATATCATCACTAAGCCAAGTCTCTGAGAATACCACCACGTCAAAATCACAATCTGATATACTGAGTGTTAAGTCTTTCATTTTGGTTTTAATACCTCTGATGTTTTGGTAATAAAGTGTTAAGTTCGGCCTGCCCCTATTAAGTTTTTTCTCTGCCGTATAGAGTCCTGTCGCGGTTCATCCACATGCACAATCTTAGGCACACCTAAATATTTTATGCCCAGTTTAGTTTCACCATTATGAATGCGTTGCTGTAACTGAGACCTCAACTCCTTGAACTGATGCCTTTGCCATAAAGTTTGATCAGGACCAATGGTCGTTCCAATATATATATATATATATATATATATATATATATATATATATATATATATATATATATATATATATATATATATATATATTATAAAGGCTGGGATAGCTTCTGATATATTGAGGAGAGAGCAATAAAAGATCTAAGTAGCTCTAAGGAACTGTATTTTTATTCGAACTTTCTAGCTATCGTCCATGTATGTGGACTTCTTCAGGAAATCTGAAATGTGCAAACATTCTGGAGTAGAAAGATGTAATTTTGGGAAAGTAAACTACTTACAGAATATTTACAGCATTGCTCTTCCCGGAGAAAATTTATTACACATTTCTCGTTTTCAAGACGAACAGTAAGACATGAACATAAAACAGGTTAAAAAGTGAAACATTTGCAAAACTTACTAAGCCTCAATTTGAGGTGGCACATATTAAAATAATTAAAAGTTAACTACTCTAAAATTAATATAATACAATATAATTGAACTGGAAAGACACCACAAAGAACGCCAGAAAAACGTGGTACAGGAAGATCATTTTTGTTTCCCGCTAATAATTATCAATAGGTTGACATTTGTTTAGTGATATTTCTGGGGATTTTTATAAAATTTGTTGTTAGAAGGCATGGTTGCCAATTGATATCTTGGTATTGGTTGAACTATAGATGGTCCAGAATTTAAGTTATTTATTAAAAGATGCTCATTCCCTATTTTCCGTTTGCGTCACTCCATTTGTGGTTTTTGTGTAACTTTGCGAAAGTAAGTAAGTGTAAATGGAACTCAATCCTTCAAGATTTTATGGTTAAGACAGTTTTTTTACAATTTTTTTATATAACATCTCCACAAAACTGCGTTTAAAACCAATTATTTTCGGTATCTAGGACAAAACAGTCATTGCACCGGACTTTATGGTCTTTAGTGTTAACATGTTTCATCCATTGTCATATATCGCATCAAAAAATCCTTTTTATTTAGCTTAAACAGGTCCAAACAACGCTCAGAATCGTCAACACGTTCTCGTTTTTAGTCCACTGTGAGCAAACACGGTACCCATTTCGAACAATTTCACTTTACGGTCATCCGAAACAGTTTTGTGGATTTTTTTTATGTTTTCCGGTGTAACCTCCTCAACGTTCAGCATCATTTGTATCTCTCCGACCGCATTTAAATTCAGCATACATGATGAGTGATTTTCCAAGGATAGAGTCCCCGTAACACTTACCAAGCCATTGCTTTTCTTGAACGGTATTTTTTCCCATCAAAAGACAGTATTTAATGAACACATGAAATTCGATTTTTTCCATTGTTTTGAAAATATCAAAAGTAGCGTCACTAGAACCACTGTAACTTGTAAACTAATCGTCGAAATGTCATGAAATATTGCCACGTATCGTTTGAAGGCTGATACTTCTTAAAAATAATGTGGATTTTTTGAAAAGAGCCGACATCTACTCATATCTGTCAGACCAAAACCTTTCAGCCTACGATAGCAATTTTGTATCTTTACTGTATGGCGGGAGTGAGTATGTTTAGAAGGAGGGGTTTTAAATAGCTTTTTTGAATGCCTATACTAATAGGCTATATTTGACGAAGTGACTTTATTTGGTGAGTAATGTACTAACCAGATAGAAATAATGCCCCAATATAAAGGACATCCTATATACATTTGAACTAAAAGAACTACCATCCGTCCTAAGCATCTCAAGTGTAATAAAAATTAACATTACAAGAGATAATTAATTACAAATAATCATTTTTAGTTTCCATTTTCTTCAGTGTAAAAAATATAATTTTGAAGTCTTTTAACTAATATTTATTACATATGTTCGTATTTGACAACGGTACTGGACCTGGGCAATAATCATTTTCAAAATTTTCTTATCTAATTGTGTTATTATAAAAGGTGATCTATTAAGATTTATGAACACTAAATACTTTAAGTTACTAAATTAATTGACATATCTACTTGTAATCAATTTCGTAATATCATTCGTGAACGTTAGGTAATACAATCACAAGATTAATTTTGCATTAGACCATAAAAATATCATTTGGTGTTTTGTCACATAGTTAAGTTCAATATAAAAATGGTTACTTATCCGCTGGTACAGTGTATTAAGGTAGGTTTTTAACAGCCAGCTTCACTAAAGGGATTTAAAAGTTAAGGGCCATATTAGTGTAACTAAACTCCTGGACAAAATTAAACGCAACAATCTGAAAATTAATTTATCTTTTTCTATCAGTTTTAAAGTTTATCGAGTATTTGAATAGTAGGCTATGCATATTTTGTTTCGTTGTTCATGACAGAAATCAAAACAATTCTTTTAGATTTACAGTTTTAAAGAATTTTTTAGAAGATAAACAATTTTCTGTAATAATGCGATAGAGTTTCTTTAAAAGTAAGCTTATAAATTGTTCCCTTTTTCAAAGTAATACGTTTTTGTGGTCGACTGTTTTATTTTTGACCCCGAAGAATTAGAAAAATGAATCGAACAAGGAATTTAACTGAACACGAGGTAGTGCGAGCCTCAGTTTTATTGGATGAGGGATATTGTCAGAGTTATGTTGCCAATTTGTTAGGCAAACATCGTTCCACAATAAGTCGTATGGTAAGACGCTTGAATGGAGAAGGAACTTATTCTAGAAGGCTAGGGCAAGGGCGAAAACGATGCACTAGCGACCTAGATGAACGTTTTTATAAGACAATATGCTTTAAAAAACAGGACTGTCACTAGTTCTATAATAAGAAACGAACTGGAAGCCGTTCGCAATGTCACAATTTCTTCTAAAACAGTTAGAAGACGGTTAAATGAAGCTGGATTAAACAGTGGGAGACCAGCCACTGCGCCCTTGCTTACTAGAGAGAACAGAGTTGCCAGGTTACGTTTTGCTCGAAATCACGAAAACTGGTCTGTGGATGATTGGAAACAAGTTTTCTTCACAGATGAAACTAGGGTTAGTTTAAAACATACAGATGATCGTGAGCGAGTATAGCGAAGACCAGGAGAGAGGTTTGCTCCTTGCAATATCTATGCAAGGATTCCATTCGGCGGTGGCTCTGTTATGTTCTGGGGTGGCATCTGCTTTGATGCTCGCACAGAGTTAGTTCCTGTCCGTACGAGATCCATGAATGCTGACTACTATCTTGAGAATATTGTAATAGAACATGTGATGCCTTTCGGTCATTTTGTGGGGCCCAATTTCCTGTTTATGCAAGACAACGCTCGACCTCACGTGGCTAGGGAGGTAGTCGATTATCTTAATCAAGTTGATACACCGATTATGCAATGACCACCAAAAAGCCCGGATCTGAATCCGATAGAACATGTATGGGCTCACCTTAAGAAAAATGTGAAACGTCATATACCTGCACCTAGAAAATTGAGGGAACTTGAAAATGCAGTTCTCACAGAATGGGAGTAAATTTCTTCAAGATTTTATCCAAAATTTAATTAGAAGCATGCCTAAGCGCATAAACGCTGTCATCCGAAGTAGAGGAGGCAACACACTCTACTAGTGTCCCAGTTACACCATTAATTTTGCTACTAGTGTCCCAGGTTTTTTTTTTCATTATTACATAATTTCAACGATTTTGTTATTAGGTCTTAAGAATAATTTTAATTCGAATCTTATAGAGAAATTTGGTAGCTAATTCACTTTTAAAGTATCCGAATAAGTTTTTTCTAACTTTTAGTGTAACCAATGTCCATAAAAAATTATTAAAATTAATTCATTATAGAGATTTGTATGTTTTAATATATTGTTGCGTTAATTTTGTCCAGGAGTGTAATTAAAAATAAGGATATTTTTCTAAAAATATTTTAAGGAAAACTATTGCATCAAATGTTTTTTAAAATGTTGGATACCTACTTATTATTTGTTTACAAATACACTCAATATTTTTCCTCTAAGTTGGGAATGTGGAATCTTTGGCACAATGCCACTACTCAGTATATTTCACCACTACACCAAACACTTTATTTTTGCACTCGACGCGCGTTTCGCTAAAGCTAAACTACAAATCTACCCTATTTATACTTAGCCTAACCCTTGAATTACTCAGGCGGAACTAATGACATAGGCGAGGCCATCAATGGCGCTCAAGTAACCAGTAGAGGGGATTATAAGGAATAGGCCCTTTGTCTTTATTTAAACTACTTTTACTTTTATAATTTCCATACTTTCGTATGCGTTCAACAATTTTCTATCAGATACATATTTAATTAATCTTCAATTATCTTTTTGTCGCAGTCATTATAACTAATTTCATAAATTCCACTTTTCTCACAATTGCGATTTCCTAAAATATTCCTCAGATGGTCTGAGGACGCCTTATAGACTAAGATGAGGCCTACCTTATTAAATACCTTTCTTTGGGGTTTTTTTAAAGTCTAAGGTTTATGCCAACAAGCCCACGACCAGCCACGACTTGAAGGAGGAAATTAAGCGCTGTATCAAGGAAATTCAGCCACATTTATGCAAAACGGCCATGGAAAATTTCGATAAAAAAGTGTGTATGTGCCAGCAAAGCCGTAGAGGCCCTTTACCCGATATGTTATTCCATACATAACCCTATACTGTATACTTTATGAATCAATAAAAAAATTACAATTTTTAATTAAAAACCTGTGTTTTCTATCAAAATTACTTCTTGCGTGAATTTTGGGACACCCTTTAGCTATACTAGTATGATAATTTTTAAAAAAATCGATTTTTTTACACATATCTCGATGTTTCTATATACACAGAATAAGAGGTCGAAGAATTAAAGTCGGCCTATATTTATTTTTGAAAATACAGTTGTCGCCAGGCACAGCTGCTTGGGGGTCTTAAACTCGTTTTTCGAAGCGTAACGCGAACTGGAGCAGGTATTACAATCCCAATGCCCTGACGTCATCACATAACTGAAAGTTAAACATCTAATACTGCAGTGAACTCAAAATAGCCACAAAGGTAGGTATGTGGCAAACGATCATTTTTTATATGTTACACGTTAGTCATTCTTTAAAACCGTTTTTTCTCAAAACTGTATTTTTAAAATTTGTTGCCGCTGTAACTCGAAAACAATTTATTGTATTGACTTTTTTTTGCATGTTAAGGGCATATTTTGTCGTGTCGTTAACCATAGCTTTTTTGATTTTACCAAAAATGTCAATTTAGCATGCAAAAAACTGACACTTCTTTGGCGAAAATTTTATACTTTTTTTTTTCTAAATGCCGTCATTCTTATAATTTTTAATATTATTTAAAATCCAAGGTTGATGGTACGGAAAATTATATCTGTTTTTAATGATCATTTTGTTTTTTTGATTCCAGGTAATGTGGAGGCGCCAATCACGGCAGCAGTTGAACTACATTCCCAACTTTTTTTTTTTCACTTATCCCGCTACTGAGTCTCGTAAATTTCAATATTTTGGTAGGAAAATCTTTACTCAGTGTGTATCACCACTACATCAAACACTTTATTTTTGCACTCGACGCGCGTTTCGCTAACCATGTTAGCTTCATCAGGAACGATGATTGACTAAAGCTAAACTACAAATCTACTCTATTTATACTTAGCCTAACCCTTGATTTATTCAGGCATAGGCGAGGCCATCAATTCCGCTCAAGTAACCAGTAGAGAGGACTATAAGGAATAGGCCCTTTGTCTTTATTTAAACTACTTTTATATTTTATAATTTCCATACTTTCGTATGCGTTCAACAATCTTCTATCAGATACATTTTTAATTAATCTTAGATTATCTGTTTGTCGCAGTCATTATAACTAATTTCATAAATTCCACTTCTCTCACAATTTGGGATTTCCTAAGATATTCTTGAGATGGTCTGATGACTTATAGACTAAGGTGAGGCCTACCTTATTAAATACCTTATTGAGTCCCCTGCTATATTTCGAATTATATGGTATGGATACATAGTTGGTCTTATTTTCTTCGCGTGTAAAAAAGATGGAATTCTGAATATTTAACCTGAACTTATGTCTATTTATTAACTTGTTTATTAAGTCATCGTCATAATCATTGATATTTCTAATACGATTTCTTTCATTACTGCAGTTTACTTTATTCAGAGGAAAAGTGACCAAACCATGAACTAAAAAATGTAATGCGGCTAATTTGTGTCATTTGCAATGAAATGAATCATTAGGAATATATCTATCTGTTACTGCGTCTTTCTTATAGATATCAAATTCTAATCTATTATTATTTTTAATAATTAAAATATCTAAAAAAGGCAGTTGTCCTTTGTTCTCAATTTCGTAAGTAAATTTAATTGAATCATATCGGCTATTTAATTTGGAAACAAAATCATCTATATTTGCCTTCTTTGTGTCAAAAATCGCGAAAACATCGTCCACATACCTATACCATACCCTTGAGAAATATTAGAATTTTTTGACTGGCTTCGGTTTCAAACTTACTCATGAATAAATTGGCTATGAAAGGTGATAAGCAATTACCCATAGCTGTTCCTTGTTTTTAAACATAAAATTGACTGTTGAAAATAATTTTGTTCCATACAAAGTTTAGATAATGTTAAGTAATCATGAATAATTTCGTCCTCAAAGTCATTCATTCGAAGTAATTCTTAGAGATATTGTAAAGTTTGTGGTATTGGCACACTTGGGAACATCAAAAGAAATTAAGATTTCACCTTCATTAAGAAACTAGATTTTTTGTTTTATTAATGAATTCTAAAGACTTCTTCACTGCGAAAGTATTTAATGGTAAATTCTCAAGTGCATCCGACCGATGAAACAATGGGTCGCATTGCTTTTGTAGGTTTGTGAATTTTGGGTAAGCAATACAACTTTGGTATCGTCGGATTACTCACATTTAATTTAAAATTTAGCTAGTTGGAGATAACAGTCTTACATTTCTTTAAATAATTTTTAACCTCTGTTATCATTCTCGGCAATGGATTTCTTATTACCTTTTCATACGGGCCAGATTCGGTAAGATTATCTACATGTTCAAAGTAATCTTTTTTATTCAATATAACAACCTTATTTCCTATATCCGCTTTTAAGTAGAAGACATATAACTAGAGTTAATGGTTATGACGATGACTTAGTAAACAAGTTAATAAATAGACATAAGTTCAGGTTAAATATTCAGAATTTCACCTTTTTTACACGCGAAGAAAATAAAACCATGTATGTCTCCGTACCATATAATCCGAAATATAGCAGGGGACTCAATAAGGTATTTAATAAGGTAGCCCTCACCTTAGTCTATAAGTCATCAGACAATCTGAGGAATATCTTAAGAAATCTCAAAGATAAGTTTCCTAATTATGAAAAAAGTGGAATTTATGAAATTAGTTGTAATGACTGCGACAAAAAGTATGTTGGGCAAACTAAAAGGTCAATTAAAACACAATTTAAGGAACATTTAGCACACTTAAAATACAGTAGAACAGAAAAGTCTAGTATTGCCGAACATGCCCTTGAAGCTGATCATACTGTAACATTAAATAATTTATCTATAGTTAAAAATGTATCTATAGAAGATTGTTAAACGCATACGTATGGAAATTATAAAATGTAAAAGTAGTTTAAATAAAGACAGAGGGCGTCTTCCTTATGGTCCCTTTTACTGGTTACTTGACCGGAACTGATGGCCTCGCCTATGCCATTAGTTCCGCCTGAGTAATTCAAGGGTTAGGCTAAGTATAAATAGAGTAGATTTGTAGTTTAGCTTTAGTCGATCATCGTTCCTAATGAAGCTAACATGGTTAGAGAAACGCGCGTCGAGTGCAAAAATAAAGTGTTTGGTGTAGTGGTGATACATACTGAGTAAAGTGTTTCCTACCAAAATATTGAAATTTACGAGCCTCAGTAGCGGGACAAGTGAAAAAAAAAGTAGTTCAACTGCAGCCGTGATTGGCGCCTCCACATTACCTGCAATCAAAAAAACAAAATGATCATTAAAACAGATATAATTTTCCATACCATCAACCTTGGCTTTTAAATAATATTAAAAATTATAAGAATGACGGCATTTAGAAAAAAAAAGTATAAAATTTTCACCAAAGAAGTGTCAGTTTTTTAGTGTTCCATACGGAACACTTATAAGATGACTTAGGTGTCTGTCTGTCCGTCTGTCTGTCTGTCACACCCGATTTTCTCCGAAACTGTTTGTCATAGACAGTTGAAATTTGGTAATAATATAGGAATTGATGGCCTCATCAGAGCCATGTACTTTTAAAAGTTAAATTTTGACTTAAGGAGTTAGTTTTGGGGGGTGAAATCGGAAGTAAAAAAAAAAAAATTACTAGGTAATCGAGTGTGGTGTCAAATGGAAGCTTGTGAAAACACGAGTAAAAAATATATATATATAATGTAATACTTGCGCGCACTTTTCTTTGTATTATTTTTAAAAAATCGCGAAAAATTGCTGTCCACCCGCCTTATCTCAAAAAGTACTTACTAAAAAATTTTGAAAAAATTCTGGAATATTCTCCACGGGGTGTAGATTGAACGAAAATTATCACGAGTGCATTACCTTTAATAATTGATCTGGTATATAAAAAAAAAAAATTCAAGGTCATCAATTTTCAGTAAAGATTGGAAACAAACTTTGTGAAGTCACTGATCATTTTATACCTCCGTAACAAAATTTTTTATTTTAAAAGCAATGAACGTAGGGAACACTTATTGCGCAAGTTCAACTTGCACTTGACCGGTTATTTTTTGCATGCTAAATTGACATTTTTGGTAAGATTAAAAAATCTATGGTTCCTGGCACGACAAAGTAAGTCCTTAACATACAAAAAAAAAGTCAATACAATAAATTGTTTTCAGTTACAGCGGCAACAAATTTTAAAAATGCAGTTTTGATAAAAACGGTTTTAAAGAATGAGTAGTGTAATACATAAAAAATGATTTTTTGCCACGTACCTACCTTTGTGACTATTTTGAGTTCACTGAAGTATTAGATGTTTAACTTTCAATTACGTGATGACGTCACGCTATTGGGATTGTAATACCTGCTCCGGTTCGCGTTACGCTTCGAAAAACAAGTTTATGGTCCCCCAAGCAGCTGTGCCTGGCGACAGTTGTATTTTCAAAAATAAATATAGGACGACTTTAATACATCGACCTCTTATTCTATTCATATAGAAACATCGAGATATGTAAAAAAATCGATTTTTTTTTTAAATTATCATACTAGTATAGCTAAAGGGTGTGCCAAAATTCACGCAAGAAGTAATTTTGATAGAAAACACAGGTTTTTAATTAAAAATTGTAATTTTTTTATTCATTCATAAAGTATACAGTATAGGGTTATGTATGGAATAACATATCGGGTAAATGGCCTCCACGGCTTTGCTGGCACATACGCCCTCTTTTGTCAAAATTTTCCATGACCGTTTTGCATAAATGTAGCTGAATTTCGTTGATACAGCGCTTAATTTCCTCCTTCAAGTTGTGGGTGGTCGTGGGCTTGTTGGCATAAACCTTAGACTTTAAAAAAAACCCCAAAGAAAAAAGTCTAACGACGTTAAATCGCATGATCTGGGCGGCCAATTCTGATCACCAAAATGCGATATTACACGACCAGGAAATGATTTATGCAGTAATTGAATTGTTTCTCGGGCTGTATGGCATGTAGCACCGTCTTGTTGAAACCACATGTCGTCCACGTCCATATATTGCAATTTAGGCACAAAAAACTGGATTATCATATCGCGATAACGATCACCATTAACTGTTATTGCCTGGCCAACCGCATTTTCGAAGAAGAATGGTCCGATGATGCCCCCAGCCCGAAATCCGTACCAAACAGTGACACGTTGTGGACGCATTTGTTTCGCAACAGTCACGTGTGGATTGTCTGAACCCCAAATGCTACAATTTTGTCGATTAACGAAGCCATCAAGATGGAAATGAGCCTCATCGTTGAAGATGATTTTCCATAATCCATTCAACGAACTCTCTTCGTTGTGCGTGATCAGTAGGCTTCAGTTCTTGAGTCAATTGAACTTTGTAAGCATGAAGATGCAAATCTTTCGTGAGAATACGCTGTAGACAGTTTCTCAAAGTGTCCAATTCTTGACTACGGTGCCGAATTGATATCCCTGGAGTCTTAGCAAGACTCTCACGAACTGCTTCAATGTTTTGTGTCGAAACGACTTGTTGAAGGACGGTTAGAGCATCACTAATTGATCCAGTTTCCCTGAATTTTTCAATTAATCTCTTCACAGTTGATGAGGTTAAATCACTATTCCGACCATATTTTGTACGAAAATTCCGAACTGTAGCTGCCAAACTTTCATTATTTTTAAAATATTGCTCAACAATGAAAACACGTTGTTCTTTCGTGTAGCGCTCCATTTTTAATAACCCTGAACTGTCAGCTGTCACGCTGTGTTTTTTGTTTTGTTAGCAACACTTTACCATACAAATGGCATCAAATTCAAATCTTGCGTGAATTTTGGGACACTCCTTATTATCTATTTTTTTACTTGTTTACACCAGCTGATCACAATAACCATAAAATTCAATATATCTATATACAAGCATATCAGTAGAGCCAACAATAAATTACTTTACAGCGTTGTCGCTTCAACACACCGGAATTTTAAGATTTTTACTTATCATTAGTGTTCCGTACGGAACACTTATAAGATCACTTCGGTGTCTGTCCGTCTGTCACACCCGATTTTCTCCGAAACTATTTGTCATAGAAAGTTGAAATTTGGTAATAATATAGGAATTAATGGCCTCATCAAAGCCATGTAGTTTTGAAAGTTAAATTTTGACTTAAGGGGTTAGTTTTGGAGGGTGAAATCGGAAGTGAAAAACAAATTCTTTTACTAGGTAATCGAGTGTGGTGTCAAATGAAAGCTTGTGAAAATACGAGTAAAAAATATATATATAATGTAATACTTGCGCGCACTTTTCTTTGTATTATTTTTAAAAAATCGCGAAAAATCGCTGTCCACCCGCCTTATCTCGAAAAGTACTTATCAAAAAATTTTGAAAAAATTCTGGAATATTCTCCACGGGGTGTAGATTGAACGAAAATTATCACGAGTGCATTACCTGTAATAATTTATCTGGTATATAAAAAAAAAAAAACAGAAATTTCAAGGTCATCAATTTTCAGTAAAGATTGGAAATAAACTTTGTTGAAAACTCATTTGGGGTGTGTTTTGTGAAATCACTGATCATTTTATACTTCCGTTACAACATTTTTTATTTTAAAAGCAATCAACGTACGGAACACTAATTGCGCAAGTTCAACTTGCACTTGACCGGTTATTTTTTATTAATTACCTATTTGTTTAACTATAAAATAATTTTTTTTATTCTTTTATTTTTTTTATATTATTTGCTTTGATAATTTTTTAAAAATTATAAAATATAATTAATTTTTATTTTCCATATTTTTTTCTATAAGTTCATCGTTAGTCTTATAAAAAATTTTAATTATTTAATACAAAGCATTTCTAAATAATAACCTTCAAAAACTGTTGGTTGGGACTATCCCATCTCAACTTCCTTAATTTGCTATAGGTGACAGGATACAGGAATCAGTAAAATTATTTACCTGTAGTTTCCCTCTCAAATATAAATTACATAATTATTCAATTTTTAAGAAATTCTATATCTCAGACTTCGTTTTTAGTGTTCCGTACGGAACACTTATAAGATCACTTCGGTGTCTGTCTGTCTGTCTGTCTGTCTGTCTGTCTGTCTGTCTGTTACACACCCGATTTTCTCCGAAACTATTTGACATAGAAAGGTGAAATTTGGTAATAATATAGGAATTCATGGCCTCATCAGAGCCATGTAGTTTTAAGAATTAAATTTTGACTTAAGGGGTTAGTTTTGGGGGTGAAGTCGGAAGCGAAAAAAAAATTTTTTTACTAGGTCATCGAGTGTGGTGTCAAATCAAAGCTTGTGAAAACACGAGTAAAAAATATATATATAATATTATACTTGCGTGCACTTTTCTTTGTATTATTTTTAAAAATTCGCGTAAAATCGCTGTCCCGGGCCTTATCTCGAAAAGTACTTATCGAAAAATTTCGAAAAAATTCTGGAATATTCTCCACGGGGTGTAGATTGAACGAAAATTATCACGAGTGCATTACCTTTAATAATTTATATGGTATATAAAAAAAAACAAAAATTTCAAGGTCATCAGATTTCAGTAAAGATTGGAAACAAACTTTGTTGAAAACTCATTTGGGGTGTGTTTTGTGAAGTCACTGATCATTTTATACCACCGTAACATAAATTTTGACTTAAGGGGTTCGTTTTGAGGGGTGAAATCGGAAGTCAAAAAAATTTTTTTTTACTAGTCATCGAGTGTGGTGTCAAATGAAAGCTTGTGAAAACACGAGTAAAAATATATATATATATATATATATATATATATATATATATATACATATATATATATATATATATATATATATATATATATATATATATATATATATATATATATATATATATATATATATATACATATATATATATATATATATATATATATATATATATATATATATATATATATATACTCGTATATAATGTAATACTTGCGCACACTTTTCTTCGTATTACTTTTAAAAAATCGCTGTTCCCTACCTTATCTCGAAAAGTATTGATCAAAAAATTTTGAAAAAATTCTGGAATATTCTCCACGGGGTACAGATTGAACGAAAATTATCACGAGTGCATTAACTTTAATAATTTATTTGGTATAAAAAAAAAAAAAACAAAATTTCAAGGTCACCAGTTTTCAGTAAAGATTTGAAACAAACTTTGTTGAAAACTCATTTGGGGTGTGTTTTGTGAAGTCACTGATCATTTTATACCACCCTAACAAAAAATTTTATTTTAAAAATAATCAACGTACGGAACACTAATTGTGCAAGTTCAACTTGCACTTAACCGGTTTTTCTATTGCTTGAGTTTGAGAATAATGTAAAATTGAACGAGAGATGAAAAGTTTCCCTCTTTTCCCTCAACTTTTATATGCATACACTGATAAATAATCTATAATATATATAAAATGCAACGTCTCTCGGTCTGTCTGTCTGTCCGTTAGTGCGCTTATCACTGGAGAACCACTTATCCGATTTACGTACTTTTTTTTAAAACATACATATATTCTCTGGCCAGGTTATAGGCTATATTTTATTACGATAGGTAGCATAAGGAATAAGCAGTGACGATAATCGTGAATGAAGTCGGAAAAACGTTGGCCGTTAGCACATTCTCTTGCAATACACAGCCTAAACCATTAAAAATGAAACAATATTATGTAGCAGAGAATATCTATAATCTATAATCTATACTATATATAAAATGTAATGTCTCTCTGTCTCTCTGTCTGTCCATTAGTGCGAGAACCACTTATCTGATTTACGTATCTTTTTTTAAATTCATATATATATATATATTCTTTGGCCAGGTTATATAATAATAATCTATATCTATAATATATATAAAATACAACGTCTCTCTGTCTGTCTGTCCGTCCGTTAGTGCGATTATCCCTCGAGAACCACTTATCCGATTTACGTGATTTTTTAAATTCATACATATGTTCTCTGACCGGGTTATAGATATATATTTTATTACATCTATAATATATATAAAATGCAACGTATCTCTGTATGTCTGTCTGTCTGTCCGTTAGTGCGCTTATCACTGGAGAACCACTTATCCGATTTACGTGCTTTTTTTTTAAACATACATATGTTCTCTGTCCATGTTATAGGATATTTTATTACGTTAGGTGACATAAGAAATAAGCAGTGACGATAATAGTGAATCAAGTCGGAGAAAAGTTTGCCGCTAGCGCGTTCTCTTGCAATACACTGCCTAAAGCATTAAATATGGAATAATATCATGTAGCAAAGAATATAATATATATACAATGCAACGTCTCTCTGTCAATCTGTCTGTCCGTTAGTGCGCTTATCACTCAAGAACCACTTATCCGATTTACGTGTTTTTTTTTTTTAATTCATACATTTATTCTCTGGCCAGGTTATCTATAATCTTCTATCTATAATGTATATAAAATGCAACATCTCTCTGACTGTCTGTCTGCCTGTCTCTCTGCCTGTCTGTCTGTCTCTCCGTTAGTGCCCTTATCACTGGACAACCACTTATCTGATTTACGTCATTTTTTTTAAAACATACATCTCTGGCCAGGTTATAGGATATATTTTATTGCGGTAGGTAACGTAAAGAATAAGCAGTGACGATAATAGTGAATCAAGTCGGAAAAAAGGTTACCGTTAGCGCGTTCTCTTGCATTCTACTGCCTAAACCATTAAATATGGGACAATATCATGTTGCAAAGAATATAATATATATAAAATGCAACATCTCTCTGTCTGTTTGCCTGTCCGTTAGTGCGCTTATCACTTGAGAATCACTTATCCGATTTACATGTTTCTATAAATTTATACATATATTCTATATAATTCGATATAAGCCTAGATAATGGGAGATAAGGTGAGATAATGGGAGATAAATATAAATAATGGGAGATAAGGAGAAATAATGGGAGAAAAGCAGAGATAAATGTAGATAATGGGAGATAAGGAGAAATAATGGGAGATAAGGAGAAATATTGCGAGATAAGTCGAGATAAGCCTAGATAATGGGAGATAAGGCGAGATAATGGGGGATAGGGAGAAATAATGGGAGATAAGGAGAAATAATGGGAGATGAGCAGAGATAAGCCTAGATAATGAAAATTATGTAGAGATAATGGGCGATAAGGAGAACTAATGGGAGATAAAGAGAAATAATGGCAGATATTTTATTACGTTACGTAACATAAGAAATAAGCAGTGACGATAGTAGTGAATCAAGTCCACGCGAGCGGAGCCGCGGGCACGGCTAGTCATGTATAAAATTCAATTGGTGAAATACCAATTTTCTTAACAATGGGTTTAAGGAAATGTAAAAAATCAGATCATACAGACTCTTTATTGAAAACTACTATTATAATTTAGTAATTTTGAAAAACTGACAACAAGATACTTAGAACAAAATAGAACAATATTTTCCTAAAGATAAGACGTCTTTGTCAAGTAAATTTCAATTTAAAACTTCTTATATAAAATTTAATTAAACAACTTCACTTCAGTTCTAGGAATATTAAAAGAACATAAGAGAAAATAAGAAAATTACAAAGGTTGTGTTTTTCAGGAATTTAAATTCAGAGCGGGTAAAGGATTTTTATGAGATTATAAGATGTGTTGTTCTGCATTTTAATATTGGAATAATTGGATAAAAGTTTAATACCGAAATTTACTGGATGTCCCATATAAAGAAAATTGCTATAGTTTGGGATATCTCATGATTGAATTAATTCAACTGTTACGTAATTAATTAAATTTTTAACAGTAATACAGAAAAAAGATGGTATAGTATTTTTCAAGATCTAAGAAAGTGATTTGGCAAATTGATGCAATAAAACATTAAACGACCGTTAGGATCTTCGCACGTACCTGGCCGTAACAGGGTCGTAATTGATATATATATATATATATATATATATATATATATATATATATATATATATATATATATATATATATATATATATATATATATTACTCCTGGACAAAATTAACGCAACAATATATATATATATATATATATATATATATATATATATATATATATATATATATATATATATATATATATATATATATCTATAATATATATAAAATGCAACGTCTCTCTGTATGTCTGTCCGTTAGTGCGCCTATCACTGAAAAACCACTTATCCGATTTACGTACTTTTTTTTTCAAAATATACATATGTTCTCTGGCCAGGTTATAGGCTATATTTTATTACGATAGGTAGCATAAGGAATGAGCAGTGACGTAAAATAGTGAATGATGTCGGAAATAAGTTTGCCGCTAGCGCGTGCCTTTGCAATACACAGCCTAAACCATTAAATATGGAACAATATTATGTAGTAAAGAATATCTGTAATGTATAATCTATAATATATATAAATTGCAATGTCTCTCTGTCTGTCTGTCTGTCCATTAGTGCGTTTATCACGCGAGAATCACTTATCCGATTTACCTGTCTTTTTTTAAATTCATGCATATATTCTTTGGCCAGGTTATATAATAATATATCTATAATATATATAAAATGCAATGTTTTTCTGTCTGTCTGTCTGTCCGTTAATGCGCTTATCCCTCGAGAACCACTTATCCGATTTACGTGATTTTTTAAATTCATACATATGTTCTCTGACCAGGTTATAGGTATATATTTTATTACATCTATAATATATATAAAATGCAACGTATTCTGCCTGTCTGTCTGTCCGTTAGTGTGCTTATCACTGGAGAACCACTTATCCGATTTTCGTACTTTTTTTTTTTTAAACATACATATGTTCTCCGGCCAGGTTATAGGCTATATTTTATTACGATAGGTAGCATAAGGAATGAGCAGTGACAATAATAGTAAATGAAGTCGGACAAAGTTTGCCGCTAGCGCGTTCTCTTGCAATACACAGTCCAAACCATTAAATATGGAACAATATTATGTAGCAGAGAATATCTATAATATATATAAAATGCAATGTCTCTCTGTCCTTCTGTCTGTCCGTCCGTTAGTGTGCTTATCACTGGAGAACTACTTATCCGATTTACGTGCTTTTTTTTTAACCATACGTATGTTTTCTGGCCAGGTTATAGGATATATTTTATTAGGTGACATAAGGAATAACCAGTGAAGATAATAGTGAATTAAGTCGGAGAAAAGTTTGCCGCTAGCGCGTTCTCTTGCAATACACTCCCTAAAGCATTAAATATGGAACAATATCATGTAGCAAAGAATACAATATATATAAAATGCAACGTCTCTCTGTCTGTCTGTCTGTTCGTTAGTGCGCTTATCACTCGAGAACCACTTATCCGATTTACGTGTTTTTATAAATTTATACATATGTTCTATATAATTCGATAAAAGCCTAGATAATGGGAGATAAGGTGAGATAATGGGAGATAAGGAGAAATAATGGGAGATAAGTCGAGATAAGCCTCGATAATGGGAGATAAGGTGAGATAATGGGAGATAAGTATAAATAATGGGAGATAAGGAGAGATAATGGGAGATAAGCAGAGATAAGTCTAGATAATGGGAGTTATGGTGAGATAATGGGAGATAAGGAGAAATAATGGGAGATAAGGAGAAATAATGGGAGATAAGTCGAGATAAGCCTAGATAATAGGAAATAAGGTGAGATAATGGGAGATAAAGAGAAATAATGGGAGATAAGGAGAAATAATGGGAGATGAGCAGAGATAAGCCTAGATAATGGAAATTATGTAGAGATAATGGGAAATAAAAAGAAATATTGGGAGAGAAGGAGAAATAATGGGAGATATTTTATTACGTTGGGTAACATAAGGAATAAGCAGTGACGATAGTAGTGAATCAAGTCCACGCCAGCGGAGCCGCGGGCCCGGCTAGTGTATATATATATATATATATATATATATATATATATATATATATATATATATATATCTATCTATATATATATATATATATATATATATATATATATATATATATATATATATATATATACACTCCTGGACAAAATTAACGCAACAATATATTAAATCATACAAATCTCTATAATGACTTAATTTTAATAATTTTTTATGAACATTGGTTACACTAAAAGTTAGAAAAAACTTATTTGGATACTTTAAAAGTGAATTAGCTACCAAATTTCTCTATAAGATTCGAATTAAAATTATTCTTAAGACCTAATAACAAAATCGTTGAAATTATGTAATAATGAAAAAAATGAACTGGGACACGAGTAGCAAAATTAATGGTGTAACTGGGACACTAGTAGCGTGTGTTGCCTCCTCTACTTCGGATGACAGTGTTTATGTGCCTAGGCATGCTTCTAATTCAATTTTGGAAAATCTTGAGGAATTTGCTCCCATTCTGTGATAACTACATTTTCAAGTTTTCAGGTTTCACATTTTTCTTAAGGTGATCCCATACATGTTCTATCGGATTCAGATCCGGGCTTTTTGGTGGCCATTGCATAATCGGTATATCAACTTGATTAAGATATTCGAGTACCTCCCTAGCCACGTGAGATCGAGCGTTGTCTTGCATAAACAGAAAATTGGGCCCCACAAAATGACCGAAAGGCATCACATGTTCTATTACAATATTCTCAAGATAGTAGTCAGCATTTATGGATCTCGTACGGACAGGAACTAACTCTGTGCGAGCATCAAAGCAGATGCCACCCCAGAACATAACAGAGCCACCGCCGAATGGAATCCTTGCAGAGATATTGCAAGGAGCAAACCTTTCTCCTGATCTTCGCCATACTCGCTCACGACCATTTGGATGTTTTAGACTAACCCTAGTTTCATCTGTGAAGAAAACTTGTTTCCAGTCATCCACAGACCAGTTGTCGTGATTTCGAGCAAAACGTAACCTGGCAACTCTGTTCTCTCTAGTAAGCAAGGGCGCAGTGGCTGGTCTCCTACTGTTTAATCTAGCTTCATTTAACCGTCTTCTAACTGTTTTAGAAGAAATTGTACCATTGCGAACAGTTTCGGGTTCGTTTCTTATTATAGAACTAGTGACAGTCCTGTTTCTTAAAATATATTGTCTTATAAAACGTTCATCTAGGTCGCTAGTGCATCGTTTTCGCCCTTGCCCTAGCCTTCTAGAATAAGTTCCTACTTCATTCAAGCGTCTGACCATACGACTTATTGTGGAACGATGTTTGCCTAACAAATTGGCAACATAGCTCTGACAATATCCCTCGTCCAATAAAACTGAGGCTCGCACTACCTCGTGTTCAGTTAAATTCCTTGTTCGATCAGAAGCCGCAAAAAATTTGCCTGTTGAGGCACAAGTGATAGTTAAAAGTGTTTATTTAAAGTTAGTGGAGCGAGGCCACGAAAAGTACTTTTCATTGATAGAGACATCAGCTTTAACAAGCATCCCTGAAAGTACAGTCTGGAAAATTGTTAATAATTCGATAGCGCCTAAAAAAACACGAAAAGGCAAAGGTGTGTCCAAATGTATTGATTTCTGTCAAGAAGACTTAATCCGCCGCAAAATTTATGAAATGTATGCAGAACAAAAAGTTCCTACGTTATTGTCACTTTCACGCAGGCTGTCCGACGATAGTTGTGACATAAATTGTTCCACTACAACATTATGGCGTATTCTACGTCGTTTGGGGTTTTTGTTCAAAAAAAATAGCCAAAGGGCAAATTATAATAGAATCACGGCGCTTACAACAACTCAGAATTGAATATCTTGAAAAAATAAATACAGCTAGATCGGAAAATCGAACGATAATCTACCTAGATGAGACTTAGTAAGACATCCACGACACACCCAGTAAAGGATGGATTGATAAATCCAAAAAATGCGAGACCAAAGCTCCATCAAATAAAGGTAAAAGAATAACTATTTTACATGCGGGGTCGGAAGAAGGTTGGATAGCAGAATGTGTATTTCTAGCAGCCAAGAATATTTCAAATTCCAGCTTGGATTATCATTGTGATACAACCGCTGAAGTTTTTGAAGATTGGCTTCAAAACAAATTAATGCCGAATATACCACCGAATAGCTGTATTGCGATGGATAATGCATCCTCTCATAGTCGCCAAATGAATAAGGTACCAAGTTCCACCAGTAGAAAAAGGGAAATACGAGCCTTTTTGTGCGAACGTGACATATATTTCCATGAAAGTTATACAGTTAAACAATTGTTAGAAGTTTTAAAAAGGTACAATTTTTCAAAGGAATATGTTTGTGATAAAATTGCAAAGGAAGCGGAACATGAAATAATTCGACTTCCACCATAGTATTGTATCTTTAATGCGATCAAGTTGATATGGCATAAAATAAAGTCTAATATACCAGGTGTACAAGTATGAAATGCGGATTTTTTTTTTCTAAAAAAAACATGTTAAATTCGAAAGAATGATAAAAAGTGCTTTATTCAAAGTATGCTCCATCGCTTGTTATACATTTTTCCATCTTTCGGGCAATTTGTGAATACCACGCCAGTAAAAATCTTCCCCCTTTTGCTGCGAACCATTCATCGAGCCATTTTTTCACATCTTCGTACGAACCAAAGCGCTGCTGAGCAAGTGCATGACCCATCGATGCAAATAAGTTATAATCGGAAGGAGCCAAGTCTGGTGTGTAAGCCGCATCGGGTAGAACTTCCCAGCTGAGTGCTTCCAACGTGTCGCGAACTGGTTTTGCCGTATGTGATGGAGCATTGTCATGAAGGAAAATGACTTTGTGTTGCCTCTTGCGCTATTCTGGCCTTTTTTTAAGCAGCGAACGGTTCAAATCGGTCAATTGTTGTTGGTAACGTTTAGTATTAACCGTTTCCCCAGGTTTTAACAGCTCATAATAGACCACGCCCCTCTGGTCCCATCAAACACAGGGCATCGTCTTTCTGCCAAAGCGATTCGGTCTTGCGGTCGATGTGGATCGTACGCCTGGGTCTACCCATGATTTTTTGCACTTGGGATTTTCAAAATAGATTCACTTTTCATCCCCTGTAACTATACGATGCAAAAACGACCTCCTTTTGTACCAGGCGAGCAAAATGTCACACGTGTTTTCGCGCTTTTCCATTTGCCTGTCGTTCAACTCATGTGGTATCCATCTACCGGTCTTCTGAATCTCTCCCATCTCTCGTAGCCGATTGGAAACAGCTTGTTGACTAACGCCCAATTGCTCGGCGAGTTGTTTTTGTGTTTGCGAATCATCTTCGTCCAACAATGCTTACAATTCCACATCTTCGTATTTTTTTTGGCGGTTTTCCACGTTCCTTGTCTACAACATCGAAGTCACCACTTTTGAAACGCCGAAACCATCGTTCACACGTATCTTGCGATGGAGCATGTTCACCATAAGCTTCTCGAAGTAATCGGTATGATTCAACAGCAGTTTTCTTCAAATGAAAATAAAAAATTAATGCGGTCTGCGAATGCTCTTTGTTCGGTATAAATTTTGACATATTGAACACAACAACACAACACTATGCACACACTTTTCCAATTTATCACTCGTGCGCGTCTGACACTTGTTGATGACACAACAAAATGGCGCAATATCAAATCTTTATAGCACAAACTGTATTGGTGCACCATTTGTTGTCTGATACTTGTACACCTAGTACGTGCTCACAATAATACACCCACTTTAAACAGTAGTGTGACTGAGTTGATAAAGACAAAAGTCAGAAATGTAACTGTTGAAAACTGGAGAAACTGTATTCAACACGTCAAAAAAATTCATATAGATGTATATACATAAATATAAATAGTTTAGAACCTGTAAAAAAACTTATAATTGATTTGCAAGATAGTAGCGATAGCGAAATTTAACTAGATGTTAATTAATAACTAAAATTGTAACAAATATACGCGAGGACACTGTACACTGTTTTAATATATTTGTGTAATTACTATATTGTGTATTATTCAGTACATAAAACATTAAAATTCAACTGTCTTATCACAATAAAATTTTTAACAATCAGGTATAGTGCCTTGTCATTAAACAGCCATAAATTAATCACTTTCGAATCTTGTTGAATTTTGAATGGGTATAGGTAGCTAAGTCACTTTCTTAGATTGTAAAAAATACTATACTTATATATTGTAATAAAAATCTTAATGACATTTTTAATTTTTTGAAAATTTAGCACAGTTTAACAATAACCAGAGCACTCGATTACAAGTATTACAGTACTACTAAAAATACTACTTTTGTCAATTACATGATTGCCAAACAGTAGTTTCAACCCCAACTTTTAAAGTTAAGATATTTTATCTGCGATGCTTCCCAAAAGACATTGTTAGAAAATGACCACAGGGTATGCGATTATGTCAAATATAGGGTTTATACATATATAATTACACAGCCCCACAAAAAAAAAGTGGGGTATACTTTTGATGCGATATATCAGATCCGTAGTATTTTTGCCCGCTGATCACGAATCTGACGTCAGAATATCGCCATCACATCTCAATTTTTTTCTAACCTCAAAAAATAGGTAAAAAATTAATAAAAATTAAGAAAAATATACTCCTAAAAAATTGATTCAAGCTTTTTCATGAATCCAAAGATGTATTAATATGTATTCGGACACGCTAAGCTAATATTCATCGGTTGAATTGAGCCATACAGTTCTGTTTTCTTTCTAACCTCAATAAATCAGACAGATATAGTGCTTCTCGAATGCAAAAACGAATTCAAATTAAAATTCAACCGATCCTTACCAAATTTGGTACACGGGGATTTTTTGGGTCGCTGATCACGAATCTGAGGTTGGATTTGCAAAATTCAAGATGGCAGATGTTTTCGCGCCATTTTGAACGCCGAGAAAATTCATCGGTCGATTTTTATTCTTCTACCTGCATCCAGGGCACCTCCACGTGGTGACGGTGGGCAACGGTGTTACTCCACTAGCCGGCAGAGTCCCTGGATAATGGCTTAGATGCCTTCATGGCAGGTAGAAGAAAGAGAATTACGATGCAGGGACTCGGAAACCCAGTATCGGCGGTTGGTCAGGGTGGGAAAGCGGGCCCGCAGCAGTCGTCATCCAGCGACCGTAGCTCTTCATGTGTGGGTGACTTGGCTCATGTAGAGTATAATGCTACAAGAAAACGGTCTCACGGTACAAGGACTTTTCATAAGTGCGATAAAAACAGTGATTCATTTTGTTATATTTGCTGTCAACACGTATTGAGTAAAATGGGGTCACCGATAACGGATAAGATTAAAACCTTATATAAGGATTGTTTTAACATTAAAATACAGCACCAGGATACAGATTGGGCGATTAAATATTCCAGACCAGCAATATGGAATAGACCATACAGTGAAAATGATTGCTACTTTTGTATGAATGTTGTATCTAGGCATAACCGAAAAAATAAAAGCACTATTACTTATAACTATGTTTCGACAGTAACAAGACCAACTAAACTAATTCCACCTCCTGAACCACTTGATGCTGATGTTATGGAAACAAATGATTTCACCTTATCAGTTCATGCCGAAAACATTGAGACTGTCGAAAAAGATTCAAACACTGTTACTAATGAATGTTCTAGTGACAACCTATCATATACTAGTGACACAGATAAAGAATTTCTACCATACAACCGTAAACCAGAACCAATACTCGTATCACAGTCAGAACTTAGTGATCTAGTCAGAGATTTAGGCTTATCCAAGGATGGTTCAGAGCATCTTGCTTCCTTTTTAAAGAAAAGACATTTACTTAAGCCAGAAGCTACGATTTCTTATTATAGAAACAGAGATGAAGAATTTCGAAAATATTTCACAATGGACGAGGAATTGTCACTTTCATATTGTACCGATGTAAAAGGTCTAATGGATGAATTTCAAAATAACTCATACGATCCTGAAGAATGGAGACTGTTCATTGATTCTTCTAAACGGAGCATTAAGGCAGTTTTGCTGCATAATACCAACGTTTACGCTCCCATTCCGATTGCTCATTCCACAGTTATGGAAGAGCTATATGAAAAAATGAAGCAGCTTTTGATAAAAATAAAATATGCTGATCATAACTGGAAAATTTGTGGAGATCTGAAAATTGTAACAATATTGCTTGGCCAACAGTCAGGGTTTACACTTTATCCCTGTTATAAATGTCTGTGGAATAGCAGAGACAGGGAACGTCATTATAAGAAAAAAATTTGGCCAACAAGAGAATCGTTCACTCCTGGTGAAAATAATGTATTGTTTCCACCATTGGTAGATCCAGGAAAAGTTCTTATTCCCCCGCTTCACATTAAGCTTGGACTTATGAAGCAATTCACGAGAGCATTAGATACAAACGGCCCATGTTTCAAATATTTGCATAAAAAATTTCCGAAATTTTCTGAAGCTAAAATTAAGGCAGGCGTATTTGACGGGCCACAAATAAGAAAATTGTTTCAAGATTCATTATTTGTTACTAAAATGAATAAAGTTGAAAAAGCTGCTTGGCTTAGTTTTAAAGAAGTCGCAACAAACTTTTTGGGAAATAATAAAAGTCCTAAGTACAAAGAAATAGTCGAGAAAATGGTAAAAAATTTTCAAACATTAGGTTGCTTAATGAATCTAAAATTACATTTCCTGGACTCCCACATCGATGATTTCCCAGATAATCTTGGTGACTACAGTGAGGAGCAAGGGGAACGTTTTCACCAAGATCTGAAAATCATAGAAAATCGATATCAAGGATGATGGGATAACCATATGCTAGCGGACTATTGCTGGTCGCTAAAAAGAGAAACAAGTCCTCAAAAGCGTTTGGGCAGAAAGCCTTTGAATAGGTCATTCGCGGAAAAAAGAACAAGATACAGCCAAAAAAGGAAAGTTAGGCGCGGGTCTAACCTTCGCAATTCTAGGGCTTAAGGGTCTACTATTTGAGAGTATATGGTTTAAAAGTCCTGGTTTTGAGTTTATTGGGTCTCATTTTTAAAGTTACAGGGTTATTGAGGTCTATTTTTTGAGGTTACAGGGTGTGGGAGTCTAAGGTTTCAGGGTTTAGGGTTTAAGAGTATCAGGTTTGAGGATTCCCCAACTGTATACCAAATTTGGTAGGAATCGGTTGGTTTTCAAAAATTTTGTCCGCCATCTTGGATCCGCCATTTTGAATTTTGCAAATCCGACCTCAGATTCATGATCAGCAACCCAAAAAACCCCCGTGTACCAAATTTGGTAAGAATCGGTTGAATTTTAATTTGAATTCGTTTTTGCGTTTGAGAAGCACTATATCTGTCTGATTTATTGAGGTTAGAAAGAAAACAGAACTGTATGGCTTAATCCAACCGATGAATATTAGCTTAGCGTGTCCGAATACATATTAATACATCTTTGGATTCATGAAAAAGCTTGAATCAATTTTTTAGGAGTATATTTTTCTTAATTTTTACTAATTTTTACCTATTTTTTGAGGTTAGAAAAAAATTGAGATGTGATGGCGATATTCTGACGTCAGATTCGTGATCAGCGGGCAAAAATACTACGGATCTGATATATCGCATCAAAAGTATACCCCACTTTTTTTTTTGTGGGGCTGTGTTATTAGAGACCGGATTCTATGCATTTGCATATTTTCATGTGCATTTGCATATTTTCATATGCATTTGCATATTTAGACCATTCTCACCGATTATTGCATATTTTACCCAAAATCTAGTAATGATGCATATTTTCCCTGTGTTTACAATATTTCTCGGTATTACTAGGCAACTGAATTGCTCAGGGTATTGTTAATGTGGCCATCTGGAACCGATCTTATCGCCGGAACATTACCTGCAATAGTCTAAACATCGATTAGGTTATAGTGCCAAGGGGATACCCAAAATTACGACGGTATTTTATTCCTTTGTTTCTTGGTCGGAATATTAAGTGATAAGTAGTTAGTTTCTAAGAATATTTGTTTGAGCGTGGATCAAATAAACAATTTTCTCGAAGACAAATTTTTATTTTAAAACAAGATATCAGTTTTAACATTATTGTTGACGCGCTTGCATCAGTGTATTCTTTTTGCAATTTTTAACGTGTTGTGTTAAATTTTAACGTGTACCATGCCACCTGCAAAAAAAAGTCTCTTCGTGGGTAGCTGATTATCCTGGAACATTTACATACGACGAAAATGTTTTATATTGTTGAGTTTGCGAGAAAAATGTTTCGTGCACAAAAAAGTTTCAAATTGACCAGCATGTCAAGACAAGTCTTCATATCGCAGGATTGCAAAAAAAAGGCCCACGACAACAACTTATAACAGCAGCAATTAGCAGTGATTCCACTTCTATAGGCAAACAAAAAAACCACTTTAGCATGGATTTATGTGAAGCATTGGTTGCAAGTAATATTCCTCTCCACAAACTTACAAATCCTACATTCAAAGATTTTCTGCGAAAATATTGCTTGAATCAAAAAATACCAGACGAATCAACACTGCGTAAAAATTACATACCGACAATTTACCAACATGTTCTGGAAGAAATACGTAATGAACTTAAGGATGACATTATTTGGATTTCAGCTGATGAAACTACCGACAGTTGTGGTCGCTATATTGCGAATTTAATTGTGGGTGCATTAAGATTAGAACCTTCTTCTTCCTATTTGGTGGCCTGCAAAGAACTTGACAAGACAAATCATTCTACGATCGCCAGATTTGTGAATGAGGGTATTAAAAAAATATTTCCTGAATCTTCTGCAGATGAAGAGTGTTTATATTTCTCTCAGATGCTGCTCCCTATATGATCAAGGCAGCCAAAGTCCTCCAAGTATTTTATCCAAATTTAATTCTCGTGACGTGCTTTGCTCACGGAGTCCATCGACTCGCTGAAGAAGTACGATCCACGTTTGGAAATGTAAATAAACTGCCAAATGTGCCTTTACCTCCCGAACCAGTGGTAACTCGATGGGGAACATGGATTGAAGCTGTACTATTTTACAATGAATATTTCGAGGTCATCAAAGGTGTAGTAAATGACTTCGATAGTGCAGAGGCAATGGCAATTCGTCAATTCAAGGAAGCATTTAACGATTCTGATATTAAAAAAAAACACAGCTTTGATTAGCACTCACTTTTCCCACATACCTGCGGGTATTAAAAAGCTTGAAACTCGAGGTTTGGCGTTGACCGAATCAATTCAGTTAATGAATAAAATCCGTCAAATAAACTCCACATTGCCAGATGTATTCCCGCGTAGAGTTAATTTGAAAACATTTTGTGCAATAACCCAGGCTTTGAACCTTTGTGTCAAATTGATAGTTTTATTAATGGGACGGGTGAATTTTTGTCAGAAACAACTAAAATAGCACCCAAATTCAAATACTGCCCAGTTACCTCAGTGGATGTGGAACGGTCTTTTTCCACTTATAAAAATATTTTAAGTGATCGAAGACACAATCTTACTACCCAACATTTGGAACAATACCTTATTGTTTACGTGTACAAGAATACAAATGTTATATAATTTTAAAAAATGTTAAATAATTGTTAATTAAATTTAAATATCGTCGATAACTTGTTAATTTTATGCTGATTTTAAAATAAAAAACTAAAAATTTTAAGCATTTTTCATGCATATTTCAAGATTTTTATGTTGCATATAATCCGGTCTCTAATAACACAGCCCCACAAAAAAAAAGTGGGGTATACTTTTGATGCGATATATCAGATCCGTAGTATTTTTGCCCGCTGATCACGAATCTGACGTCAGAATATCGCCATCACATCTCAATTTTTTTCTAACCTCAAAAAATAGGTAAAAATTAGTAAAAATTAAGAAAAATATACTCCTAAAAAATTGATTCAAGCTTTTTCATGAATCCAAAGATGTATTAATATGTATTCGGACAAGCTAAGCTAATATTCGTCGGTTGGATTGAGCCATACAGTTCTGTTTTCTTTCTAACCTCAATAAATCAGACAGATATAGTGCTTCTCGAATGCAAAAACGAATTCAAATTAAAATTCAACCGATCCTTACCAAATTTGGTACACGGGGATTTTTTGGGTCGCTGATCACGAATCTGAGGTTGGATTTGCAAAATTCAAGATGGCAGATGTTTTCGCGCCATTTTGAACGCCGAGAAAATTCATCGGTCGATTTTTATTCTTCTACCTGCATCCAGGGCACCTCCACGTGGTGACGGTGGGCAATGGTGTTACTCCACTAGCCGGCAGAGTCCCTGGATAACGGCTTAGATACCGTCATGGCAGGTAGAAGAAAGAGAATTACGATGCAGGGACTCGGAAACCCAGTATCGGCGGTTGGTCAGGGTGGGAAAGCGGGCCCGCAGCCGTCGTCATCCAGCGACCGTAGCTCTTCGTGTGTGGGTGACTTGGCTCATGTAGAGTATAATGCTACAAGAAAACGGTCTCACGGTACAAGGACTTTTCATAAGTGCGATAAAAACAGTGATTCATTTTGTTATATTTGCTGTCAACACGTATTGAGTAAAATGGGGTCACCGATAACGGATAAGATTAAAACCTTATATAAGGATTGTTTTAACATTGAAATACAGCACCAGGATACAGATTGAGTTCCCCACATCATTTGCAGTTCTTGCAAAATAATGTTGTACATCAATAAGAAGACGATTAAATATTCCAGACCAGCAATATGGAATAGACCATACAGTGAAAATGATTGCTACTTTTGTATGAATGTTGTATCTAGGCATAACCGAAAAAATAAAAGCACTATTACTTATAACGATGTTTCGACAGTAACAAGACCAACTAAACTAATTCCGCCTCCTGAACCACTTGATGCTGATGTTATGGAAACAAATGATTTCACCTTATCAGTTCATGCCGAAAACATTGAGACTGTCGAAAAAGATTCAAACACTGTTACTATTGAATGTTCTAGTGACAACCTATCATATACTAGTGACACAGATAAAGAATTTCTACCATACAACCGTAAGCCAGAACCAATACTCGTATCACAGTCAGAACTTAGTGATCTAGTCAGAGATTTAGGCTTATCCAAAGATGGTTCAGAGCATCTTGCTTCCTTTTTAAAGAAAAGACATTTACTTAAGCCAGAAGCTACGATTTTTTATTATAGAAACAGAGATGAAGAATTTCGAAAATATTTCACAATGGACGAGGAATTGTCACTTTCATATTGTACCGATGTAAAAGGTCTAATGGATGAATTTCAAAATAACTCATACGATCCTGAAGAATGGAGACTGTTCATTGATTCTTCTAAACGGAGCATTAAGGCAGTTTTGCTGCATAATACCAACGTTTACGCTCCCATTCCGATTGCTCATTCCACTGTTATGGAAGAGCAATATGAAAAAATGAAGCAGCTTTTGATAAAAATAAAATATGCTGATCATAACTGGAAAATTTGTGGAGATCTGAAAATTGTAACAATATTGCTTGGCCAACAGTCAGGGTTTACACTTTATCCCTGTTATAAATGTCTGTGGAATAGCAGAGACAGGGAACGTCATTATAAGAAAAAAATTTGGCCAACAAGAGAATCGTTCACTCCTGGTGAAAATAATGTATTGTTTCCACCATTGGTAGATCCAGGAAAAGTTCTTATTCCCCCGCTTCACATTAAGCTTGGACTTAAGAAGCAATTCACGAGAGCATTAGATACAAACGGCCCATGTTTCAAATATTTGCATAAAAAATTTCCGAAATTTTCTGAAGCTAAAATTAAGGCAGGCGTATTTGACGGGCCACAAATAAGAAAATTGTTTCAAGATTCATTATTTGTTACTAAAATGAATAAAGTTGAAAAAGCTGCTTGGCTTAGTTTTAAAGAAGTCGCAACAAACTTTTTGGGAAATAATAAAAGTCCTAAGTACAAAGAAATAGTCGAGAAAATGGTAAAAAATTTTCAAACATTAGGTTGCTTAATGAATCTAAAATTACATTTCCTGGACTCCCACATCGATGATTTCCCAGACAATCTTGGTGACTACAGTGAGGAGCAAAGGGAACGTTTTCACCAAGATCTAAAAATCATAGAAAATCGGTATCAAGGACGATGGGATGACCATATGCTAGCGGACTATTGCTGGTCGCTAAAAAGAGAAACAAGTCCTCAAAAGCATTTGGGCAGAAAGCCTTTGAATAGGTCATTCGCGGAAAAAAGAACAAGATACAGCCCAAAAAAGGAAAGTTAGGCGCGGGTCTAACCTTCGCAATTCTAGGGCTTAAGGGTCTACTATTTGAGAGTATATGGTTTAAAAGTCCTAGTTTTGAGTTTATTGGGTCTAATTTTTAAAGTTACAGGGTTATTGAGGTCTATTTTTTGAGGTTACAGGGTGTGGGAGTCTAAGGTTTCAGGGTTTAGGGTTTAAGAGTATCAGGTTTGAGGATTCCCCAACTGTATACCAAATTTGGTAGGAATCGGTTGGTTTTCAAAAATTTTGTCCGCCATCTTGGATCCGCCATTTTGAATTTTGCAAATCCGACCTCAGATTCATGATCAGCAACCCAAAAAACCCCCGTGTACCAAATTTGGTAAGAATCGGTTGAATTTTAATTTGAATTCGTTTTTGCATTCGAGAAGCACTATATCTGTCTGATTTATTGAGGTTAGAAAGAAAACAGAACTGTATGGCTTAATCCAACCGATGAATATTAGCTTAGCGTGTCCGAATACATATTAATACATCTTTGGATTCATGAAAAAGCTTGAATCAATTTTTTAGGAGTATATTTTTCTTAATTTTTACTAATTTTTACCTATTTTTTTGAGGTTAGAAAAAAATTGAGATGTGATGGCGATATTCTGACGTCAGATTCGTGATCAGCGGGCAAAAATACTACGGATCTGATATATCGCATCAAAAGTATACCCCACTTTTTTTTTTTTGTGGAGCTGTGTAATTATTGTCCTTCGTCCCCGCCCCCTCTTAGGTGTGTTGTTTAAAACAAAAGGATAACTCTGTTATAAGTGTTTATATTTCACCATGACTTACTATTTACATAAAATATTTGTTTTGACTACTTTTAGGCGGACCATTCAAGATATCATAATAGTCATGCACATCATTTAAGACATCAGCCGAAAGAACATAATTCAGTGCCAAACAGCCCAAACGAGACGGACCTGAGCCGAGGTGGCCGAACTTCGGGACCCAATTCGGCTCACACTTCTCCTGTAGGGGGAAATCGAAGGGAGCATCCACCAATTCAAGTAAGAAAAAACGTTTCAATTTATCCTATTTAAAAATCACGTTTCAATTTTTACAATTTCTTTTAAATGAGTTTTTATATATACATATATATATATATATATATATATATATATATATATATATATATATATATATACATATATACATATATATATATATATATATATATATATATATATATATATATATATATATATATATATAAATCTATATATATTTTCGTGGCCATATTGCAAAGATTACGGCGGAGAGTTTTAAACTATTGGGTTTCATCATACGTAATAGTGCCGACTTTGTTGAATACGATACTCTAAAATTGCTTTTTAATAGTTTCGTGAGATCACGGCTTGAATACTCAGTTGTTGTTTGGTGCCCTTTTTATCAAGCGCACATTCAAAATATTGAAAAAATTCAAAAGCGTTTTTTAAAGTACGCTAGTTTTAAACTCGATGGAGTATATCCCGAAGTAGGTTATCCCTATGAAAGTCTCTTGGATAGATTTGCGATGGAAAGTTTAGAGGCACGCCGAAACAAAGCCCAAATTATATTTTTACATAAGATAATATCAAACAAAATTGATGCAAACAAAATCTTGCAGTGCCTGCCTTTCCATGTACCTAGAACGGCGGCACGCAATGTGCAAACTTTTAATTTACCAATCCCAAGAACAAATGTCCTAAAATTTTCTCCCCTTTTCCAAATTTGCGAGAAATACAATCAAATGCAGAACCAGCTTGATATTTTCAATTGCAGCGTGACAAAAATAAAAAAAATGTAGTTTTAAAATATGTTGTTAATAAGTTATAATATAATTTTAATATATTATATAATATAATTTTAATTAGGTTTAGTACATTTCATTATGTTATTTTCCCATTCTGTAATTGGAATACTGTAGAATGTGGTAAATAAATAAATAAATATATATATATATATATATATATATATATATATATATATATATATATATATATATATATATATATTATATAACACATGGGCTGAAAAGTCCCGGGCCTAACACATAGATGGCGCTAGTTTTATTGCCGTCACCTTTTTTTCAGTTAATACTAACCTTCAAAAGACAGCTGTTAAAATTTCATGATATTCTATTCATTAGTTTGTGAGTTATTGTGCTAAGAGTGACGCTACTTTTGTTATTTTCAAAACAATGGATCAAAAACAATTTCGTGTTTTAATTTTACACTGCTTCTTGATGGGAAAAAATACCGTTCAAGCGAAGCAATGGCTTGAAAAGTGTTATGGGGACTCCGCTCCATCAGAAACAACAATAAAACGTTGGTTTGCTGACTTCAAACGTGGTCGTAGAGACACCGATGATGCAGAACGCAGTGGACGTCCAAATGAGGCGGTAACACCAGAAAACATAAAAAAAATCCATAAAATCGTTTTGAATGATCGAAAAGTGAAGTTGCGTGAGTTAGCTGACATCGTAAAGATATCAAAAGAACGTGTTGGCTTTATATTGCATGAGCATTTGACTATGAGAAAGCTCTGTTCAAAGTGGGTGCCGCGTTTGCTCACTGTTGATCAAAAACAAGAACGTGTTGATGATTCTGAGCAGTGTTTGGCCATGTTTAAACGTAACAAACCGGAATTTTTGCGTCGATATGTGACAATGGATGAAACATGGATCCATCACTTCACTCCGGAATCAAAACGATCGTCATCCGAGTGGACAGCAACTGGTGAACCTCGTCCAAAGCGCCCGAAAGCACAACAATCGGCTGGAAAGGTTATGGCCTCGGTATTTTGGGATGTGCGTGGTGTAATATTCATCGACTATCTTGAGAAAGGAAATACCATCAACAGTGAATATTATATAGCGTTATTGGAGCGTTTGAAGGCCGAAATTGCAAAGAAACGACCGCATATGGCAAAGAAAAAAATTTTGTTTCATCAAGACAACGCACCGTGTCACAAGTCAATCAAAACAATGGCAAAACTACATGAATTGAACTTCGAATTGCTCCCACATCCACTGTATTCGCCAGATTTGGCTCCCAGCGACTACTGGCTGTTCGCAGACCTGAAAAAAATGCTCGCCGGTAAGAAATTTCGCACGAATGAAGAGGTTATCGCTGAAACTGAGGCCTATTTTGAGGCAAAAGATAAATCGTTTTACAAAAGTGGTATTGAAATGTTAGAGCGGCGCTGGAATGATTGCGTTGCTCTTGATGGAGATTACGTTGATGAATAAAGCTAATTTTGAACCAAAAAAACCGTGTTTTCTTTGTTAGGCCCGGGACTTTTCAGCCCATGTGTTATATATATATATATATATATATATATATATATATATATATATATATATATATATATATATATATATATATAGATATATATAAATATATATAAAATGTGTTATAAGTTTTTTATAAATGAATCGATTTCAATACTATCGCATAAAAAGTCTACAAATACTTGATAATTTAAAGAATTTAGCCTCGTATTGAACTTTAACTATTTATTTTTGAAAGAATTTAAAAAAATTAATTCTTCTCTACATTAACATTTTTGTTATTACTTTATGGTTAAGTAAAATATCTATTGCAAATAAAAAACAGAAATGGATAATAACTTCATCAAAGTGTTAGCATCGACAAACCATTAATTAATTTTTTTGACTTGGTCATATTTTTATCTTCGTTTCGTACTTTAACATAATATGGTATATATGGTAATACAGATAGTACCTTATCCTGGATAGCATGTGCAACGTGCTGCAACATTATCCCAGACTTTAAAAATAATTATAACAAGATAATTAAGAAAAACTCACAAAACAGTCTCTTAAAAAAGGTTAAGGCTTTAGGCTACTGTCGAGGCATGAAAATGAACCAACTTTTAAACATTTTTTTTTCAGATTGAAAAACATTTTTAATCATAAAATAAACTATACCACATGGTTACATATGTATTGAGGTATAGCTTGTCCCAAAATATAAGATCCTGATTTTTGCTGTTTTTAGTAGGCAATATAAAAATTCTGACCTTTTGTTTATGATAGGTTACAGATATGGACTTAAGAATTTTATTCTTTAATGCAAATAAATAAAATTATAAGTGTTTTTGGAGATGTTTATTTATAGATGCATGTAAAAACAAATGGATAAGATGTACAAATATACAGTTTGAATGAATGGGGTTTACAAGAGGGGACATATTGTATAAATAAAAATATATTTTAACTTCCTAATTCGGTTTCACTATCACTGTCATCAGCTGAGGTAATTATCAGTGGTGTTATAGTATTTACATAAATATATGACTCTTCAACTTTAACAACGTGCTGAATGGAATTCTTCCAGCTTTCACAAGGTATATCATTTATAACTTTTTTTACTAATTCAACCACTGACACACTTAAAGTAGGAGAAACATTTTATGCTCTTATTAGTGTTCCGTACGGAACACTTATAAGATCACTTCGGTGTCTGTCTGTCTGTCTGTCACACCCGATTTTCTCCGAAACTATTTGACATAGAAAGGTGAAATTTGGTAATAATATAGGAATTGATGGCCTCATCAGAGCCATGTAGTTTTGAGAATTAAATTTTGTCTTACGGGGTTAGTTTTGGGGGGTGAATTCGGAAGTGAAAAAAAAAAATTTTTTACTAGGTCATCGAATTTGGTGTCAAATGAAAGCTTGTGAAAACACGAGTAAAAAATATATATATAATATTATACTTGCGCGCACTTTTCTTGGTATTATTTTTAAAAATTCGCGAAAAATCGCTGTCCCGGGCCTTATCTCGAAAAGTACTTATCAAAAAATTTTGAAAAAATTCTGGAATATTCTCCACGGGGTGTAGATTGAACGAAAATTATCACGAGTGCATTACCTTTAATAATTTATATGGTATATAAAAAAAACAAAAATTTCAAGGTCATCAGATTTCAGTAAAGATTGGAAACAAACTTTGTTGAAAACTCATTTGGGGCATGTTTTGTGAAGTCACTGATCATTTTATACCACCGTAACATAAATTTTGAATTAAAGGGTTCGTTTTGAGGGGTGAAATCGGAAGTGAAAAAAATTTTTTTTTACTAGGTCATCGAGTGTGGTGTCAAATGAAAACTTGTGAAAACACGAGTAAAAAATATATATATAATGTAATACTTGCGCGCACTTTTCTTCGTATTACTTTTAAAAAATCGCTGTCCCCTACCTTATCTCGAAAAGTACTGATCAAAAAATTTTGAAAAAATTCTGGAATATTCTCCACGGGGTATAGATTGAACGAAAATTATCACGAGTGCATTACCTTTAATAATTTATTTGGTATAAAAAAAAAAAATTCAGGGTCACCAGTTTTCAGTAAAGATTGGAAACAAACTTTGTTGAAAACTCATTTGGGGCGTGTTTTGTGAAGTCACTGATCATTTTATACCACCATAACAAAAATTTTTATTTTAAAAACAATCAACGTACGGAACACTAATTGTGCAAGTTCAACTTGCACTTGACCGGTTTTATTTTTGATTTAACTTGATGCCAACTATGTTCATTTGGATTAAACACACAATAATACGGAGGAAGCCGCAAAACAGTGTGTCCCATTTTCTCAGCCATACTATCACAAACATATTTCTTTTTCCATTTATAGTCTTTCAAAACTTCCAAGAGATCACTTTTTTATAACTAAAGCCAAAATAAATGTCATTTTCTAACATATATTCCTGTATTTCCGATTTGGTGTTGGCATTGGGAACCTTATTTAGTAGGCGACTATGGTAACTTGCATTGTCCATAACTATAACACTCTGTTCGGGAACATTTGGCAAAAGGGATTTTTTAAATCAATTTTCAAAAAGTTCTGCAGTCGTGTCTTCGTGATAGTCCAAACTAGAATCTTTTATGTTTTTTTGCAGATGATAGTAGATAATTTGAAACCCAGCCCTTTTCAGATCCAGCATGCAAAATAGTTATTCGTTTACCTTTATTTAAAGGTACGTTAGTCTGACATTTTGTACTGCTGTCAACCCACCCTTTTTGCACGGTGTGCTGGGTATCGAACCATGTTTCGTCAAGGTAAATTATTGGCCAATTCTCTGATCGACATTTTTTAATTTCTTGTAAATAAGTATGTCGCAAGATTCGTAATCTTTGTGACTCCATTACTACTTGCCTTTTGTTGATTTGTCGAGACGTGAATCCCATTCTTAAGAGAATTCTGTGAAGGGTTGATCGGCCATAATGTATATTGGTCCCGCCCTGCACCAATCTTAATTTTATTTTGTCTAGTGTTGGCACCAACTGCTCTTCATACATAGAATATATTTTTCTCCTAATGACGTCTTTTCACAATCGTCGCATTTGAAAATCTTTCCGTTTTTCCTGTCCCTGAGTGATGGTTTTCCTACAATACCCTTAATCGTAGAAATTAGGGTTTTTGCCAGTTCACTGGTTTCTTGCAAAGCACTTTGTATATTCAAATTAGTTTTTACCAAACTGTCGTAAACATTTTTCACTATTCGTTTAGCGTCAAGGGATAAATGTTTTCTCTTGCGAAGCCACTATTGCAATTTTCCCACGGACGCCACATAACTAAAATAGAACCGTTACGTTGTAAGTAAAACTGAAAGTAAAAATAATAAAAAATATCTTTCGAATCTTAAAGGGCTCCAAACCGGGTTGCCAGGTAGTAAATATATAGGTAAAAATAGATCTAATATGATTGCAGGTGCAAGTGAGGGCGGTTTACAAAGCAGGTAAAATAAAAATACGTTTATCGTAATACCTGGTAACTATGCACAAAACCCTAATAGGGTCGTTTATTGCCTCATTGAAAAAGCAAAATGCAGGATCTTATATCTTGGGATTTACCATACAAAAATATGTTTTTTGATATAATATATCTTACAAAATGGAGGCACAGTGCAGCTTCTTAAAAGACATCTTTTTAAAAAAGGGCTCCGAGGTTTGCAGCATATCTTGTGTAACCAAAAGTCTGCTTAATCTACACGTAAATAGCTAGAGAAGTACGTAGGATACTTTTAAAAATATTTATATATATATATATATATATATATATATATATATATATATATATATATATATATATATAAATTTGTTAGATTACAATTGGTCTAATTAGACCAACTAGCAATTTTTCTCTAACCTAACTTGCTAATAGTATATCTTAAGTTAAGGACCTTCCAGTGAATGTCTCTTAAAGTTTACTACCTATATACTCTCGTTATCGTGTATTCACTCCACGCACTATTCTCTACTTTTAACTATCATCACTAACGCGCACTACACTAACTCTTGAGATGTTTCCCTCTTAAGCCTTCGTTCTTGTTCACCTACATCTAGAAGTTAAAGAACCTCAATGTTTGGATGTCTATGAAACTTGTCCTCATGTCTCTTGGCGGTGGTTTTGATTTCTTGAGCAACAGTTTTCATCTGAAGATTACGATAAAGGGTACTGTTTCTTATAAATTTCAGAGCACCCACGATCTTACGAAGCACTTTGTTTTGAAAGATTTGAATTTTCTGCACATTGCTTGACACCGCACAGTCCCATAACTGTATACCGCAGGGGTCGGCAACGTATGGCACGCGTGCCATCTCTGGCACGCCAAGCAATTTTGAATGGCACGCGTACCTATTCAAAGTTTACACATTAATTCTGTAATCTGTGACATGTTTCGAAATTAAGTAAATAATTGAAGACAGTATTACTTTAACGATATATTATATAGGTCACTAGGTATTATTACCAAAAACTACAAAATATATATTTTGTAATTTATAATTTTACTGAATGCATTGGTTTGGCTTTAATTTCGGCAAGTATTAAAGACGGCAAGCCTCAAAATATAAGCCTAGGCAAGAACACAAATAAACGTCCTTAATTCAGATCAAAACAGCCGTTATAAGGCGGTTTTTGTTTGACTTGACTTCAATCGTTCAGACGCGCGCCGCAACTCTTTGTATATTGCCGAACTTTAGTTTTTATTAGATTTAACTTCTAGGCGACCCTTTGATTGCAATGGGCGCGTTGTAGATAATAATTTTTGTTCTAAGAAATTTAATAAACGTAATTATTGGCATTTTCGTCAATAGTCGTCGAAAAGTTTAAAAATTAAAATTACTTTGCGTTATGGCCGCGAAGAAACAGAAGGTAGACGTTCGATCATTTCAAACCTCATGGACAACAGATTACGGTTTTGTACAGCAAAACGATCGGACTATTTGTGTCCTATGTCGGGAAAGCGTAGTTTTCCGGACATCTAGTGTTCAACGACATTTCCAGATAAAACATGAATCGTCATTTAAAGATAACGCTGATAAAAGGGAGGCAATACAAAGAGCAAGTAAACAATACGAGAAACAGCCAACATTCTTTAGCAAAGTTTTCCAAGGAAAAAATCAGGTAACTGAATGCAGTTTCAAAATTGCACAATCGTTGGCACAAAAGGGTAGGCCGTTCACTGACGGAGAATTTATGAAGCAAACGTTGTTGAGTACTGGCGAGATTTTATTCGACGACTTGCCCAATAAGGATACAATATTGGCCAGGATTAGGGATGTACCGGCATCAGCGCGGACCATCGAGAGACGAATTACCGAAATGTCCAAAAACAGCAGAGAGACGCTATCAAACGGAGTTTTGTATTTAGTGTAGCATTGGATGAAAGTGTCGATATTAATGACATTGCTCGTCTGGCAATCGTTGCGCGATACTTCGATGATGGCAGTGTGTATGAAGAGCTGATTTGTCTGCTCCCATTGCAGGGAACTACAAGAGGAGAGGATATATTTTCAGAATTTGTTAAACATTTTGAAAAGCGGAACATTGATTTAAATAAAAATTTTTGCGTAACGACAGATGGCGCTCCTGCTATGATTGGGAGACATAAAGGATTTGTTTTCCTTCTTATTGAACGCATGGGTCGATCAGTTTTGAATTTTCATTGCATAATTCACCAAGAGAGTTTGTGCGCTAAAATCTCCGCTGGAAGTTTAAAATCCGTGATGGATAGGGTGGTTAAAATAGTTAACTACATTGTCGGTCGTTCTTCACTGATCCATAGACAATTCAAGGCGTTTCTGCAGGAATTAGAAAGTGCATATTCAGATATACCATTGCACAATAATGTGCGCTGGCTCAGCCGTGGTAAAGTGCTCTCTAGATTTGTGCAATGTCTGGGCGAAATTAAATCGTTCTTGTTGGAAAAATCAAGTGGATGCTTATCCTGAACTAGAAGATAAGAACTGGATCTGTATGTTAATGTTTCTTACTGATATTACAAACTATCTCAGTGAACTCAACTTAAAGTTACAAGGTTCAGGCAAAACAGTTCTGGATTTATACGAATCCTGGAAATGATTCAAATTAAAAATAGATTTATTTATTTACTACAAACACATATAAATATTTTCTAAATTTAAAAACTTATATATCCAGTGTCGACGATGGTGCACTAATAGACGAAATTCTTAAATATATGACTAATTTAAAAGAGGAGTTTATCGAGAGGGGTCAGGATTTTGATAAACATGGTCCTATGTTCGCTTTTTTAATCAAACCAGATTTAATGGATTTTTCCAGCAGTTGCTTTGACATATCTCTTTTCTCATGGATGGACATTAACGATTTTGATCTTCAATACATTGAATTTAAAAGCTCCGAGTTATGGAACACGAAATTTGTAGAATTAAGAAGGGTATTAGAAGGTGACTGCCAGAACCATTCAAACGAGATACTCAGTTGTTGGATGAGTTTGCCAAAGAAATTTATTTGTCTTAAGAAAGTAGCGTTTGCCATGCTTACAGCTTTCGGATCATCCTATATCTGTGAACAACTTTTTTCCCATATGAGAGTGATTTTAACCCGTACCGAAGCAGGCTGACAACAGACAACTCGGAAGCATGTGTGACACTGAAAATAACCAGACATGAACCGGATATAAGAAAACTCTCTAAAGAACTTCAAGCACAGGGTTCACACTAGGTCCTAGGACTAGTATAATAAAATTATTTGTTAAACGTTAACATTTTTTTGTAGTTAAAAGCAATATTTTAAGTTAATTTAAGTTAATTTTTGTTAATTTTAGTTGTAGTAAGTACCTATGTCGGCACGCAAAATGTTGTATGGATGAAAACTGGCACCCCTTAGTTAAAAGGTTGCCTACCCCTGGTGTACCATATAGCCAAACGGGCTTCAATATCTGCTTGTATAGCAATAGTTTGTTAGCAACTGACAGTTTTGATCTTCTACTAATTAGCCAGTGTATTTTCTTCTTTTTAATGCCAAGTTCTTGGAGTTTCTTCTTAACGTGTTCCTTCCAACGTAGGTTGGTGTTGAGATTCATGCCAAGATACTTTGCTGTATTAACGTGTGGGATAACTTGATTGTTCATCCTTACAGGCAGGTAGTTATCTTTCATTCTGTTCGTAAAGTTCACATGTACTGACTTACTTTCGTTTATTCTTATGCTCCACTTTTTCGTCCATTCGCTGATGTTGTCAGTGGCTATTTGTAGTTTTAATGTAGCTTCCTCTATTATGTCACTTGTGGCTAGTATAGTAGTGTCATCTACGAATGTGACTATCACTTCATTATCGGTTTGCGGTAAGTCACACGTGGATAGCAGGTACAGGGTGGGGCCCAGCACGCTGCCTTATGGAACACCGGCACTAATTGAAAATAAATCTGACTACTCTTCTTCGTATTTCACTCGGAAGTGTCTGTTTGTAAGGTATGATACCAGTAGTTCCGCGAACGATTTGGGTAGTAAACTTCTTAGTTTGTTCTCAAGTCCGACGTGCCAAACTTTATCAAAAGCTTGGGCAACGTCTAAGAACACTGACGCACATATTTCTCTTTTTTCTAAACTTTTTACAAAATTTGTTACTCGGTGCACTTATTCATTTGTTGAGTATTCACTCCTGAACCCGAACTGGTGCATCTAGATAAGTTTTTGTTTTTCTAAAATTGGTTTTAATCTTTTTTAAAATTTTTAAAATATTGATTTTTCAAAAAATGGCGAACTTTAAAAAAAAAAATCTAAAAAATCCTCCGTACTTCTCTTCAGAATCTAATACGGAAGCTACAGTTAAAATTTGAAATCAATCGGATAAAAATTGGTTCAGTTATGCTGCAAACCGATTTGAAAAACAGCTTTGCGATAAAGGCCATTAAAGTTTCAACTACTTATTTTTAGCTTTTAAAATTGAAAGTTATTAACAAATTTTTATCATTAGTCTGCAATACCAGCACCATATTGACCTTCTAAATTGATATTTTTTTTCTTCGTCTTCTGTTCTTCTCGTGGATTTGGAGGAATTTGTCTGATGACTTTAATTTTTTCGCAGATGGGCTGACTTCCTCCGACTCCGTCTCCGCCTCGTATCAATTCAGTGGCCGCCTCTTTGAAACGTAACTCTATTTTCACTCATAATTCACTGGATTATTATAAAAACAAAACTGAATTCTAAAAAAAAAAAAATTGCAAAATCTCTCTCAGCGTGTTCTGGTACTTGCAGCACGTGCGTCGAATGTACTGTAAACCGCGTGGTTTCAACGGTTGTACCGTGGTACACTACGGTGTAAAACTTGAATATAGGATAATTACACACGCCCTCTATTATCACGTTCCAAAAGCACATCGTAAATATAGGTCTCATTTTTACTATACTGCTCAGTATATATCACCACTACACCAAACACTTTATTTTTGCACTCGACGCGCGTTTCGCTGACCATGTTAGCTTCATCAGGAGTGATAATTGACTAAAGCTAAACTACAAATCTAGCCTATTTATACTTAGCCTAACCCTTGAATTACTCAAGCGGAACATAGGCAAGGCCATCAATTCCGGTCAAGTAACGAGTAGAGGGAATTATAAGGAATAGACCCTCTGTCTTTATTTAAACTACTTTTACATTTTATGATTTCCATACTTTCGTATGCGTTCAGCAATTTCCTGTCAGATACATTTTTTATTAATCTTAGATTATCTAATGTTACAGTATGATCAGCTTCAAGGGCCTGTTCGGCAATGCTAGACTTTTCTGTTCTGTTGTATTTTAAGTGTGCTAAGTGTTCTTTAAATCTTGTTTTAATTGACCTTTTAGTTTGCCCAACATACTTTTTGTCACAATCATTACAACTAATTTCATAAATTCCACTTTTCTCACAATTAGGAATCTCATCTTTGGGATTTCTTAAGATATTCCTCAGTTTGTCTGATGACTTATAGACTAAGGTGAGGCCTACCTTATTAAATACCTTATTGAGTCCCTTGCTATATTTCGGATTATATGGTATGGAGACATACTTGGTGTTATTTTCTTCGCGTGTAAAAAAGGTGGAATTCTGAATATTAAACCTAAACTTATGTCTATTTATTAGCTTATTTACTAAGTCATCGTCATAACCATCTCTAGTTATATTTCTAATACGATTCCTTTTTTTATTAAAGTTTACTCTATTCAGAGGGAAAGTGACCAAACGATGAACTAAAAAATGTAATGAGGCTAATTTATGTTGTTTGCAATAAAATGAACCATTAGGAATATATTTATCTGTTACTGTGTCCTTCCTATAGATATCAAATTCTAATCTATTATTATTTTTAATAATTAAAATATCTAGAAAAGGCAGTTGTCCTTTGTTCTCAGCTTCGTAACTGAATTTAATGGAATTATACCGGCTATTTAATTTAGAAACAAAATCATCAATATTTGCTTTCTTTGTATCAAAAATCGCGAAAATATCATCCACATACCTATACCATACCCTTGGGAAATATTCGAATTCTTGACTGGCTTCGATTTCAAACTTACTCATGAATAAATTGGCTATGAAAGGTGATAACCAATTACCCATAGCTGTTCCTTCTTTCTGAACATAAAATTGATTGTTATATTGGAAATAATTTTGTTCCATACAAAGTTTAGATAATGTTAAGTATTCACGAATAATTTCGTCTTCAAAGTCATTCATTCTAAATAATTCTTCGGGATATTGTAAAGTTTGTGGAATTGGCACACTTGGGAGTAAAGAATTAACATCAAAAGAAATTAAGGCTTCACCTTCATTAAGAACTAGATTTTTTGTTTTATCAGACAATCTGAGGAATATCTTAGGAAATCCCAAAGATAAGATTCCTCATTGTGAGAAAAGTGGAATTTATGAAATTAGTTGTAATGATTGTGACAGAAAGTATGTTGGGCAAACTAAAAGGTCAATTAAAACAAGATTTAAAGAACACTTAGCACACTTAAAATACAATAGAACAGAAAAGTCTAGCATTGCCGAACATGCCCTTGAGCTGATCATACTGTAACATTAGATAATCTAAGATTAATAAAAAATGTATCTGATAGGAGATTGTTGAACGCATACGAAAGTATGGAAATCATAAAATGTAAAAGTAGTTTAAATAAAGACAGAGGGCCTATTCCTTATAGTCCCCTCTACTCGTTACTTGACAGGAACTGATGGCCTTGCCTATGTCATTAGTTTCGCTTGAGTAATTCAAGGGTTCGGCTAAGTATAAATAGGCTAGATTTGTAGTTTAGCTTTAGTCAATCATCGCTCCTGATGAAGCTAACATGGTTAGCGAAACGCGCGTCGAGTACAAAAATAAAGTGTTTGGTGTAGTGGTGATATATACTGAATAGTATCATTGTGCCAAAGATTCCAGATTCCCAACTTAGTCATTTTTACTATGATAATGAAAAATCTAAAACGCGCGAAATATGTAATCGGAACGTATGAAACGTTCCGATACGGCATGACTTTTTTGACTTAGTGTTTAAACATATTTTTAAAAATTTGTTTTCAGTATAAAACGGTTCCTATTATACTTTTGAGATGTTAAAGCGATTAAGTAAATAATAAAAAAATCAATACAAGAAATTGTGGAAATGATAAATTCAAAAAAACGCAATTAATGCAAGTTCAATGTTTAGGAAAAAATACCGTTTTATTGGTCAGTGTAATTAAATATATTTATTATTTTAGCATTCGCCCCAAGATGCGTACGCAGCAAACAGTTTCGTACGGACTAGCCGGAGTGAAGATCAGCTTCAGCTACAAAATAATCTAGGCGGAGCCGTTAGTACAGCAAATTCAGAAGCTGACGAAGATGTCGCTAGTTCTCTTAATACGTTGCTCGACACACGACCTGATTCGGCAAATAGTGATAGCGATAGGTAAGTAAAAGAAGGAATATACCGTGCAGTCATAAAATTACTAGTGGTTCCCGAATTCTAAGTCATTTAAAACACTGGGGAATCGCATCCAAAATAAAACAAAAATCCCTTGTTAAGGTATTTATTTCTGCCTTTCGCAATTTGGATAAAAAATAAATTTAAGAACCTACTTTATACAATTCAAAATTCTCGGACTAACTCTGTAAAATTTAGTAAAACAGTTACTTTTAGGGTTCCCCTTCACTTGAAATTTTTCCACCGGTCAAACACGAACAGTAACGATGTCACTGTCTCCAGTACGGCCTGAGATTCGTGTTGTATTTCCTCAATTGTCTTGAAGGGGTAATCCCTTTCCTTTATCTTCATATATCTTCAAGAGGGTCATTCCAAAAGTATTTGGTTTTACAAAGATATGGCGGCAAGATAACCAAATTATTATGATATTTGTTAAGTGTGTGTTATCTGCTAGACAACAAACATGTTTTGACATTTTCTAAAAATGAAGAAAATTGAAGCGCAAGCTATTAGAAAATACTTTGTTTTAGAAGGTTTAACTCCTACGGATATTTGACGCAAGAGGTTCTCGGTGTAATATTTCATTTCTGGTATAGACAATATGACCAAATCGATATCCTGTGATAGCTTTGGCGTCATCATTACATATAGTAATGCATTTTAGCCAGTCTCTGTCGTACTTACTAGTGCTTTCCAAAAAAGTGTCGAATACATGTTGGGCGTTTCTATTCGCCTCCAGTGGCAGACGAGATAAAATATCTTCTGTAATAACATTTTTCGTACCGTAACCTGAACTAAGCACAGTTAGAAATATGTGTGGTCCATCTGTAATACGAAGTGCAGGCATTTTTTGGTATTTCCAAAAAAAAAAATTCTACCTAGAGGAGTATGAAAGGAGGTTTTTTTTTAAAAAATTTTGCGGCCTCTTTTTCTCCAACCATTACACAGGCCAACAAAAAAAATATTTGTAAACACTTTTTAAACCAATACATCTAAGTGTTATGTATTTTTGGATGCTGAAACCGTATCTGGTATCAGTTTTTTTGTATCACCCACAGTTCTCTCACAATATGACATCGATTAAATTTCAAAATAGAGAAAATGGCAGTAAACCAAATCCTCTTCCTGCTTGAAAAACTGAGCAAACTGTTGATCTCTGGTTCTGTAATGGTAAATAGATGTTCCAGATTCTAATAAGTGTTTTTCTTTCAGCCTAGAACCAAGCAATTCTGCTTTTTTCCTTAGTCAAACCCAAATCTCTCATTAAATCATTTAACTCAGCTTGTGTAAACGACTGTGGTTTTAAATTTTCTAGAGAACATTGAAACTCATCATCATCCGGTCGACTTTCGTTAAATTCGGGACTGGACTGTAAAACGTCATCAATAGACTGAGGTAGCTCAGGGACAGGAAGTCCCGGTCCATGTCCTACCGGCCGATTAGCTGAAGTAAAGTTAGAATAGATAATTACACTCTTATTTTTAGAGTTATATCCAGAAACATCAACGCTGCAAAAATAACAATCATTTGAATGATTTTCTTGCTCTCTTCATACCATGGGTACTACAAATCTAAAAACTTTCTTTTCTTTCTTATACCATTTCCTATGATCCTCGACATAAAAATAACATACTTTGTGAGGAGCCCAACATTTTTCTTGATTACCGATTTCTACACCAAAATATGCAAAGTATACTTTTTTTACAAAGTCAGTAATGTTTCTGACCACATATAAAGGGTGATTCATTTAGAGGTACTTTTTTTTAAATAAAAAAAAATGAATAAAAACAATTTTATTTTATAATCTTTATTATCATATAAAAGAACTATTCTTTACAATTATTTCTTAAAGATAATTTCTTTCAAATGTTGTCCGCGACTAGGGTTAACAACGTCTATTCTGAAGTTCCAATTTTCAATGACGCGTATGAGTATTTCGAGTGGTATTTGGCCAACGACTCGAGTAATATTGGCCTCCAATGCCTCAATTGTAGCTGGCTTATCCATGTAGACTTTGGACTTTACATAGCCCCAAAGGAAAAAGTCAAGAGGTGTGATGTCACATGATCTAGCCGGCCAATTCACTGGTCCAAAGCGTGAAATGATCTGTTCGCCGAATTGCTCTCGCAGTAAAGCCATGGTTTCACGGGCTGCATGGCAAGTGGCGCCATCTTGTTGGAACCAAATTTCGTCGAGACCACGGGCTTCAATTTCTGGTATCAAATAGTCTGTTATCATGGCGCGATAACGGTCACCATTCACAGTAACATTCCGGCCGGCCTCTGTTTTGAAGAAATATGGACCGATTATTCCACCGGCCCATAAACCACACCAAACAGTTGTTTTTTCTGGATTTAATGGCAGCTCTTGAACCTCTTCAGGTTGTTCATCACCCCAAATACGGGCATTTTGTTTATTCGTGAACCCATTAAGCCAAAAATGGGCCTCATCGGTGAACAAAATTTTTCTCGAAAACAGTGGATCTTCTGCAAGCTTGTCAAGAGCCCAACGACTAAAACGGAAACGATTCGGAAGGTCGGTCGGCTTCAGTTGTTGCACTAGTTGAATTTTGTATGCTTTTAAAGAAAGATCCTTACGTAAAATACGCCAAGTTGTTGAATATGACAGGCCAAGCTGTTGAGAACGGCGACGAATCGACACTTCACGGTCTTCGCGTACACTCTCCGCTACCGCCCCTATATTTTCTTCACTACGTGCTGGATGTGGTCTATTCGGTCAAGCATTATCCAATAATGAAAATTGGGTCTCAAACTTATTGATGGTAGAGCGAATTGTGCGTTCGGTAGGCCGATTATGTGGACCATAAGTTGCTCTAAGCGCCCGATACACATTCCTCGTAGAACGCCCATTTTCGTAATAAAGTTGAACAATTTGTAGACGCTGTGCCGGGCTAAGTCTTTCCATTATGAATTGTCAAACACTACTGAACAGGAATGCCACTTCAGTTGACACGACGCATGCGCAATCTGCAATTAAATCCCCATCACAAAAAGTACCTCTAAATGAATCACCCTTTATAACAAAAAGTGTTGGGAGAGTTTTTACAACCACGATTAGCCATACTTTAAGTCTGAACACTGCAATGCGAGGTTATATTAACTGGAAGAAAACAAACAGCTGGGACATTTATCGGAACTGCACACTTTTCACATTTTGAATATTAAAATGTGAAAAATTGGTGGGTGATACGACTTTTTAGTGTTCCGTACGGAACACTTATAAGATGACTTCGGTGTCTGTCTGTCCGTCTGTCCGTCACACCTGATTTTCTCCTATCTGTCATAGAAAGTTGAAATTTGGTAATAATATAGGAATTGATGGCCTCATCAGAGCCGTGTAGTTTTGAAAGTTAAAGTTTGACTTAAGGGGTTAGTTTTGGGGGGTAAAATCGGAAGTGGAAAAAAAAATTTTACTAGGTAATCGAGTGTGGTGTCAAATGAAAGCTTGTGAAAACACGAGTAAAATATATATATATATATATATATATATATATATATATATATATATATATATATATATATATATATATATATATATATATATAATGTAATACTTGCGCGCACTTTTCTTTGTATTATTTTTAAAAAATCGTGAAAAATCGCTGCCCACCCGCCTTATCTCGAAAAGTACTTACCAAAAAATTTTGAAAAAATTCTGGAATATTCTCCAAGGGGTGTAGATTGAACGAAAATTATCACAAGTACATTACCTTTATTAACTTATCGGGTATATAAAAAAAACAAAAATTTCAAGGTCATCAATTTTCAGTAAAGATTGGAAACAAACTCATTTGGGGTGTGTTTGGTGAAGTCACTGATCATTCCGTTACAAAATTTTTTATTTTAAAAGCAATCAACGTACAGAACACTAATTGCGCAAGTTCAACTTGCACTTGAACGGTTTCTTATTATTATTTTCGGACTAAGCACACCAAAAAACATAGGAATCGGGTAAGATTATTAAAAAAGTTTTTTTCATCGTTGGTCTGTGTTATTTGCAGCATTTTAATAACAGCTGGTAAAAACAGATCTTTAGCAATTGAATGTGACATATTAGTTTTTGGAATGCAAAATTCGATAACTTGCTTTTAATACTTTTTCATTAGTGGTAAGATATTCAGCGCTGTACAACTTAATTTTCTTTTTTATGCTTGAGACATAGATGGTTCCAACCATCGTTTTAAAAACTATTCTGTATTTATCAAAATTATAAGTATAATTCGTTAACTTATTAATACATATTCGATATTACACTTAGTAATATTGTAAAATGATATCTTTTTACGCTTTTCTGCTTACATAGAGCCAAAACGTGAGTTCCAGAACAGTAGTGTCATCTAGTTTTATCTTAAATATGGCGGAGAGTTCCGGAAATAAGAAGAAAGAAATTGCGCGACTTAGTGGTAATGCACCAGAAACAAATTGAACTATTTGGTAACAGAATTTCCCAATCATTTGTTCAGACAGTGGCTGTTTAATTATGAATAAACTTGATTACTTCAAGAGACAAGGAGTAGGGCTCACTGGCAAAATTCTTGTCCAAAAAGGGTTTCGCTTTAGAAAAATTTGATAATTACGATATAGCTAAATGGGTTTAGATTTAGAGTTTATATATACACAAGTAATATATAACAATTATACAACTAAGTGTTGTGCTCCCATTCGCCTTCTCCAAACCTCTCTATCGTCCGCCATCTCTTCTTCCATTCCTCGTGACTTCATGGTTTGTCTCATATCTTCATTCCAGGATCTACGTGGTCGTCCTTTTTTATTTCTTCCCGGTGGTTTCCATGTCAAGAGCCTTTTGGACCATCTTGTATCGTTCATTCTGAGTAGATGTCCAAACCATTCTAATCCTCTATTTTCTATTCTTTGTATAATTTTTTCTGTTGCTTCTGTTCTGTTGCGTATTTCTTGGTTTGTGATGTGTTGGAATTTGGACACTCCGGCGCACAGTGTCTCGACTAGTACAAGCTAGCGGGACAATATTATTTCTTCACTTATTTCAATTGTTTATGTATATTCCAGGTATCTTAAGCTATTTTAAGAAAAAAAAAGTTGAAAAATGTGTACTGTATGTGTATTAATCGAAATATGTAGCTGCAAGACGGAAGTGGTTTACTAGTGTGTCTCATTTGTTCACTATTGTCGCTTATTGTTCTTTAATTAGCTACATACGTCTACCTACTCATTATGTGTGAAAAGCACAATCATGTTTGTTTACAAAGAAATTTCTAGGAAAAAAATAAAAATCATAATGATAGTACCCACATTTATTAATTTACAAAATATTATTTCTTTTAAAATAAATTAGTACAATAACAGTATCTATATATCAATTATTTACAATAACAAGGTGTATAAGTAAAAGAAATATAATATTAAATAACTTATATACTAAGGCATGAATTATAAGCAACTGCAGCACACAATAAAATAAGAATAATAATTACAATGAAAAAATACTTAAACCTACTAATCACCATCAGATGAGTCATCACCGCTCTCCCATTCAGTTGAATATTCAGTAGTAGAGTAAATAATCCTCCTCATTTAATTCGTGATGATGACTTACTGATGGTGTTTCGGATGGTAATGAAGGTGGGATAATCAACTGCAGAACCTCCGATGACAAAGAAGTAAATTTTGTTCGCGGTAATTCTCTATACGAGTTGATAACAGGATCAGACGTAATTAAAAGCATTCTCAAAAGATCTGTATTTGTGGCAATACGTGACCGCTTCCTGGTGTGCCGTTCACGGAATCTACAACAGTCTTTATTTCTTGCGAGAGTTCAGAAAGTTGTCCAATGGGAAGAAGAAAAGACTTTATAACTTCCGCGCTGTGTACAAGAATTTTATGCACAGTAACGGGCATGGAATACCACGAATACAGATCAAGGTATAATTTTCTAGTATCAACACAAAACTTTTCGAATTCTATATAATTTATGTCATATCCTGATGACAAAGTTCTTAAAATTACATGAAATCTACGAATAAGGTTTACGTCTAATCCTGTAATTTCGCTGCTCAATTCAGCTTTGGAAAAAAATCTACGTGCTGTGTTTCCATCGTTTGTGTTACCATACCCAGGTTTTGGTTTATCTACAATGAGACCCATACGATCTTTAAACACTTTTTGTATCTCTTGTGAGCGTTGCTTCACAATAGCTTTGTCGTTATCTCCCCTGACTTGCCACTTTTTTATTTCTAAACGATAGCTGATGTGAAGCAAACATTCAAACGTGCGGATCCATGCATGTAATGTAGATAAACCAAATGCAAGGCGTTCTTCGTTGCTGGGATATTTCTTTGACTCCTGGTTCATAGTAGACGGGGTGGCACCGCAAATATAACACTTTCGTGTTGAACTTGTGTCTGTTAAGGCATTGCACACTTTGCCATCAGTCATTGTCAACAACAAATCGTGTTTAACAGAGATTTGAGATCCAGCAACGTTACATAATGTTGGAAGAAGCTGACTTACTTCATCTAAAATTTTAGAAGTTTCTTCTTTCGTAAACTCTTTTGTCTCCTTGGCAAAAATAAACTTAATAGGACGGCAATATAAAGTAGAGGAAGGTCTTGGATTTTGCCAGATCACAGTTTCGCCATCAAGCAGTCTCAAAGGGACAAATGAGTATACGAACAAAAATTCGTCTGTAGCGTTAGTGTTCTCAAATTTCTGCTTATACGTGCTATGCCCCGAACTCCCATCACAGCCCCATTTGCTTACCAACGTATAATATGAACGAGGTAACACACTTCTAATGACTTCCGTCTGAGCTTTAACTAATCGTTCAGCCGTTTTATCCGAAATCGCGTGAAGTTTAATTTCAGCTCGAGATTCAGTCACAGAAATATATTCGTCAGAAGGACAACAAGAAGCTTTGGACTTACCTAAACTATAAAACGATGGATACACTTGATGTCCCGCTTTCATTGACCATTTTCTTGTTTGTTTATATGAGTGAGAAGTCGATTTCGAGTCCACATAATAAGCTAAAGCTTCGTCTGGTGTTAACTGCCGACTTTGTTCAGAACACTTATTCTTTTCTCTAGTTTCACTGACCGCGACGTTATGGATCTGTTTAGCAACACTTCGATGCCCTTCTTTTCGAGTAGCTAACTCAGCTGCTGTAATAAGCTCACTTGCACTTCGCGATTCCAAAAGATCTTCTACTCTCCGTCTCTTCGTTTTCGTTGATGAGTCTTCAAATGATTTTCTGGGTCGCCCTACGGAAAGAGCCGCTGATGATGTTGAAGTGCACGGCTGGTTAACACACATCTTTATTTCGATTCCGGATCCCTCTAACCAATCTTTATGTTTGATTAGAAACATTTCTTTGTTACACTTTAAAGAAGTCCACTTTTGATTGAATTTTGCTGAAAGGCTTGATAATTTCATTTTGAGTCGTTTTAGAGAATCGTCAGAAACATCAGACATATTGAAGTTTTCACTTATATAATAAAAAATGCCACTGTTTCGTTCAGTTTTGTCATGTTTTAGCCATTCTTCAAAAAACTCCATTTTCGTCATAGTCACGACTCGTTCTGAAAAAAATAAAATAATTTTACTTTCGGGCCTTTTCGGGGTCTATAATATATATGAATCTGTGCCTGAATGTTGTAGGTATTACATATAGAAAAATCTAGGTGGATATATGTGGATAAAAAAAGTTGCTACTTTTAAAGTTTACAATTAATACTACTCAGTATATATCACCACTACACCAAACACTTTATTTTTGCACTCGACGCGCGTTTCGCTATCCATGTTAGCTTCATCAGGAGCGATGATTGACTAGTCAATCATCGCTCGAAGTCGAAGCTGCAGTTAACTAGTATTTTGAAGACCTTGAGGAATCTTTTTTTCAAACAGGTGTGGAGGCTTTGGAAAGCAGATACAAGAAATGCATAGAGCTAGATGGACATTCCGTCAAAAAATAAAAATATTTTTGTACGTATTTGATTTTGTTTTCTTGACTAGGCCGCGAATTTTTCAAGCGATCCACGTACATTGAACGAAATATTAAATTTTTACATATTTCTAGTTGAAAAGCACTGTCTCCATAAATTTCTAAAAATATTTTATATTAATATTAGTCGAAATTAAATATTTTAACAGATTACATTAAAAAATCAGACAATTTTAACACATAATCAAAAATTTCTAGGATATTCTAAATTCAACACATATTCAAAAATTTCTAGAAAACTCTTCATAATAATTAGTTAATACCTCTAATTTAGAACTTTTTATTCAAAAATTAGAAGAAGTTAAGATATTTTACTTTACTAAAAATCAACTTCTTTTTGATAATGATAGAACACCCGTGACTTACTTCCTTAGAAGGGCATCGCTCCTGATGAAGCTAACATGGTTAGCGAAACGCGCGTCGAGTGCAAAAATAAAGTGTTTGGTGTAGTGGTGATATATACTGAGTAGTATCATTGTGCCAAAGATTCCACATTCCCAACTTAGTTTACAATTAATGTAAAATTTGCTGGATTTATCTATACATTTACAAATTGATATTACACCAAAAGTATACATATTTTTTATAAAAAATATAAGTCATAATAGAGTACATACCTTCAACAGAATATTCCATCACAAAAAACTCGTTTCACTTTGCTACCAATTTTAAAATATGTTATCACAAGTGTGCATAAAATGCAACTGATTTGCAAATGAAAATGACCTCTCTTATAAGGGTTACTTTGACCCCCTGATAAGATACCTTTATGAGGTGATAAACAAATTAATTCTTGGAATTCGTTAAATGGGGGGGGTTGTTTACAAGTCGTTATCAGTGGTTCCTGGAAATTACGTCATGAATATTGTCCCGCTAGCATGTTCTTGCCGAATCACTGTGCGTCTGCAGAGTTTAACGATAATAGGTGTTTATCACTAATGGGGATGCCCATGCTTTGGCAAGTGCGGTTGCATTTCTTTAGATTGTTGTCTACAAATATATTAAATAAGATTGGTGAAAGGCAACACCCTTGACTTAGACATTTTGTAATGTGGATATCTTTTCATTATATAACTCTTTTATTGTTGTTATCATCCCTTCTTTTTATCCCTACTGTTTTATATTAATTCACAACAAATTAAAGAGATATATAAAAGATTACCAATACATCACAGACAGAATAATTCTCCTGAAATTAAAAATGTACGGTTACAACCTAAATATTATTTGGACAAAAAGAACTCGTCACTGTCACAATATTAACCTAATTGTTGACACTTTTATTCATATTTAAAAAATGTTTTCATTTTTAAAAATTATTTTACGATATTCAGTTGTATGAGCCAAATAATTTATTGAAACATGAGTTATTTTAACAAGTAAGCCTTATTTTGGTTATTTTACTACTTAGTTTACTTATCTTATTGAAAGTAGAAAATTTCATATATTTCCGTGTTATATATGTTACCAACGAAACTAAATTTTAGAATAAACGTATTTTTTGTAAACCAAACTAGTTCTTGTTTTTTCCGAAGCCCGTTAAAATCAACCAGTTGAACCTTGAACAAACTAGTTTGTCTTCGTTTGAAAAACTCACACCCCGGGGCTGACTAATGTGACATAGGCTAAACAGTTTTAAGATAGTACTGTATAGACATTAGTAATTAGGAAAAAGGCCATTTTACCGCAAACGAGAGCGCGGGCAAGATGTTTATAACAACGAGAATTTGACGGGATTAACAATAGCAATTAAAACAGGCAATTTGGCGAGATTAATTCTCTGTTTTGATTGGTGTTGTTAATTCCGCCAAATTCTAAACATCTTCCCCGCGCTCTTTTGTTTACAGCGTTGTAAAATGGTGTTTTTCCTTAATTGCAACCGCCCATAGGTATTATTAGATAATTAAAAAACACTAGCTATACGAAAAATCAAGATTTAATAAAATCAAAATTGAAGTTTTAACGGGATGTACCAGTAGTTAAAAATCAGGATATTTTTCTAGAAATTTTTTAAAGAAGACTACTACATGAAATGTTTTACAAAGTTGGGTACATATTTATTTATTTTTTTTCAAATAGATACAAATTTTTTCCGACCAAATTATTGAAATTTACTGGACTTATGCCCCACTAACGGGACAGGTGGAAAAAAATAGATCCACTGCTGTCGTGATTGGCGCCTCCACATTGCCTAGAAATTAAAAAAAAAAAACAAAATGATCATTAAAATAGATATAATTTTTCATATCATCAACCATGGATTTTAAAAAATATTGAAAATTATAAGAATGGCAGCGTTAGAGATAAAAGTACAAAATTGTTGACAAAAAAGTGTCCGTTTTTTGCATGCCAAATTGACATCTTTGATACAGTCAAGGGTACGACAAAACATGTCCTTAACATGCAAAAAAAATTTAAGTCGATACAATAAATCGTTTTCGAGGTACAGCTGCAGTAAAATTTAAAAATGCAGTTTTGAGAAAAACTGCGTTTAAAGATTTGACTAGTGATTCTTAGTGATTATAAGGTCACTTCGGTGTCTGTCCGTCTGTTCATCTGTCTGTCCGTCTATCACACCCGATTTTCTCCGAAAGTATTCGACGTAGAAATTTGAAATTTCGTAAATTTTGACTTAAGGGGTTAGTTTTGGGGGGTGAAATCGGAAGTGAAAAAAAAATTTTTTACTAGATCATCGAGTGGGGTGTCAAATGAAAGCTTGTAAAAACACGAGTTTAAAAATATTTATAATGTCTTACATGCGCACACTTTTCTTTGTATTATTTTGAAAAAATCGCTCGAAAAGTACTGATCCAAAAATTTTTAAAAAAATTGTGAGATGTTCTCCACGGAGTGTAGATTGAAAGAAAATTATCACGAGTGCATTACCTTTAATAATTTATTTGATATATAAAAAAAAAACAAAAATTTCAAGGTCATCAGTTTTCAGTAAAGATTGGAAACAAACTTTGTTGAAAACCCATTTGGGGTGTGTTTCGTGAAGTCACTGATCATTTTATACCTCCATAACAAAAATTTTTATTTCGGAAGCAATCAACGTACGGAACACTAATTGCGCAAGTTCAACTTGTTTAGTAATAAAATTAAATTTTTCGTACTTACAGTCCCTAGCCAAATTATTAGACGCACTGCAAGATTTCATGTAAAATATTAATTACCGAGTGATATTGTACCGTTTTATTATTTTAAATTGATTTGTTTTTTATTTTTATATTATCCAATCAATTACCTATTTATTTGACATAAATAAAACAGCATTAATTTAGAAAAGCATAAGTTTATTAAGTTTTAAAGAAAAGTGAAATTAATGTTAGTAAAAGTCAATATTTAGTTGAGCCACCTTTAGCCGCTATCAAAGCTTTAATTCTGCGCGGCATGCTATCAATGCAAGATTGTACTGTCTCCTGCATTTGAGGATGATGATTCCACACATGAATAATCTTTTCTAGGAGCTGGGTTTTGTTGGTAATCACATCTTTAGCCACTTCTCTTTTCATCAGCTCCCACACATTTTCAATGGAGCTATTACCCGGCCAATCCAACAGAGGGATATTTTTTTCTGCCAAAAAAGCTTTAACAGACCGAGCAGTGTGGCAGGGAGCTCCATCTTGCATGAAAGTGAATGGTTCCCCATTTGGAAACCATTCTCTGAGCTGCGGAATCAACCGATTTTGTAATACTTCTTTGTACTGATCTTGCCTCATTATTCCTTTGACGACGTACAGACGTCCAGTGCCCTTGCCGCTTATGACTGACCAAATCATCACTTTGGTGGGATGTTTAACCGTCGGGACGACACAATCAGGATGAAACTTTTCTCCATGACGACGACGCACATACTGAGCTTTATTCTGCAAAATTTCGAATGTGCTTTCGTCACTGAAGCAGACCTGTCAAAAATAGGAAAAATATATAAACTTCCATGTTTATTTGCTTTATTTAACTGAAAATGATAATAATGTATCAATTATTGATTAAATTGCTGTATCTTACCGATCTCCAGAAGTCCACATCTTTGTCTTGCCATTGTTTGGCCCACTTCAGGCGCTTTGCTTTCATTGCAGCTGTTAACTTGGGCTTCCTGGCGGGGCGACAGGCCTTAAAATCTAATTCTTTCAATTTTCTTCGAACAGTGCGCTCAGAAGCATTTACGCTAGCATCCTAGAGTTGTGATTTTATTACCTTTGTGGTAGCAAATCTGTTTTCTACACAGATTTTCTTCAAACATCTCTCTGACCGTGGAGTGAAAATTGGTTTTCTACCGCATCTTTTCTTTCTTTTCGGGCGTAATTCCTTCCCAGACTCAATTTTCTTTTTTATGCGTCGTACACTAGCTTCAGAAACCTCCAATCTTCGTGATATTTCTCGGTTTGTAAATGTTTTCGCAATCACTAGGGCCTTCACTTCAGCTTTTTTACGTGGTGAAAGATCGCCTTTTCTACCCATAATGAAAATAGTCCAATTACTTTTTTAAAACACTGCATACAAAATAAACTAATAACTGAGTAGTATAAAACTGTTAAACAAACAATCACAGTCCATAAAGCCACAGAAACACGTCCGTACCTGACTCGATTCCGATCGCGACTGATACAGGTTTGTACTTGTTTACGTTCATGTATCACTTTATCAACACAGTGTTGCCATATGTTAAAAATAAATACAAATATGTAGTCTACAACAATTCTTTTAAATAAAAATCAATAATATTGTAGTTTAAATATATCATTATTGCATAAAAACTCTTAAGAAACATAAAATTACTAAAAAAAATACAGTGCGTCTAATAATTTGGCCAGGGACTGTACAGTTATTCTGCTATTCGAGGCCCATACATTTCACCTGCCTCTTTCTCAAAAAACTTTTGTTGAGCCGCTCAAAACTTTTTTACGAGCCGTCCGACACTCTTTTGGTCTCGCAACCTGTTTTATGCGTTTCATATCTCTGCTGTCAGGATAATCTGTTGTAAAGGACTCAACAGTGACTCCCATTATTTGGAACGTTTTTAAAATTGACTTAAATTCATCGTTAAAAATACAAGTAGCAAAGAAATTGGCTAGTTCAGTTGTTTTGAGATCACTGTGGAGGTGCTTAGGAGCAAAGTGTCACAGCAAGCCATTATAACTTTCGTTATTGTTCTGTGTATTACCTCCCTTGCACTCTTCTAATAGATCATGTTTGCTCAAATCCGTATAAATAAGTTTTAAATCTTCTTGAATTTTTGGATCTAGAGGAAGATAGTCGTGTTTAAATTTTGCCTCATTGTCTTTATTGGATAAAAAGTAAGGCCACAGTAATGAATGTACAAAATTAACTTAAATATGAATGTTTGCTTATACTACCTTAACTTAAGCTCTTATACTAGTGATCCTATACTAACTTAAGCTAGGAAATGTGTTCTTTGATACATGACTTTCTTAATTTTAAGACTTAAACTACCTTAGTCTAAGACTTACGCTAACTTAACTTAGAACTTAGTGTTAACTTAACTACGACTTATTATAACTAAAACTAGATTGACAATCTTCTGTCACGGCGGGCGAGGGAGCCATCGTCTTCATCCGAGAGAGGGTCAGACAGTCTAGGAAACTGGCAGCGGGCATGTGGCGGGAGTCGGAAGGCGTCCCTGATGCATGGGTTGGGTGCTGGGACGCCTTCTCTAAAAACTTCAGCTGGACTTTGTTTGAAACTTTGTAGAAAAAAACTTAGTTACATATCGGTACTTATATTCATTAGTTTCAATACTGATTTTATGAAAATACAAATTTAGAAAATAGTCAACTATTAATTATAATAATTAAAATAATAAATATATTATTTTTCTGTTTAGTTAACTACGTAATTCATTAGATTAGACTTTTAATGATAATATGGAAGCCAGTGAACTAAAAATGACCTAAATTTTGTAAACCTAATGACGCGATAAATTTGATTGATTCGTTAGTTTAGGTTAGTCTGCACTCAACCAAATTTTAGGGCATTTTAGAAGAGTTGTGACTTTTATTTGAACTTAATATGCTATTTTCCAAGTATTAATCACAAAGTATCAACAATATCATTATTCATCCGGACAACCTGGATTAGTGTATTGAGCCATTTTGGATCCTAGTTTTTACAATAAGTTAAATAAAGAATTTCTGTATCGTCAGTTCTAGTTACACCGGATTTTTATCCAAAAGTTGATCTTATTAAGACGAGTAATAAAAACTCAAATATAAAATAAAGTTGTTTTTAGTGTTCCGTACGAAACACTTATAAGATCACTTCGGTGTCTGTCTGTCTGTCTGTCACACCCGATTTTCTCCGAAACTATTTGACATAGAAAGTTGAAATTTGGTAATAATATAGGAATTGATGGCCTCATCAGAGCCGTGTAGTTTTGAAAGTCAAATTTTGACTTAAGGGGTTAGTTTTAGGGAAAGAGAAAAAAAAAATTTACTAGATCATCAAGTGGGGTGTCAAATGAAAGCTTGTAAAAACACGAGTTCAAAAATATTTATAATGTCTTACATGCGCACACTTTTCTTTGTATTATTGTGAAAAAATCGCAAAAAATCGCTATTCCCCCCTCTATCTCGAAAAGAACTGATCAGAAAATTTTGAAAAAATTCTGGAATATTCTCCACGGGGTGTAGATTGAACGAAAATTATCACGAGTGCATTACCTTTAATAATTTATCTGGTATATAAAAAAAAAAACAAAAATTTCAAGGTCATCAGTTTTTAGTAAAGATCGGAAACAAAGTTTGTTGAAAACTCATTTAGGGTGTGTTTTGTGAAGTCACTGATCATTTTATACTTCCGTAACAAAATTATTTATTTCAGAAGCAATCAACGTACGGAGCAGTAATTGCGCAAGTTCAACTTGCACTTGACCGGTTTTTAGTAATAAAATTAAATTTTTCATACTTACAGTTATTCTGCTATTCCAGGCCCATACATTTCACCTGCCTCTTTCTCAAGAAAGGTTTGTTGAGCCGCTAAAACCTTTTTACTAGCCGTCCGACACTCTCTTAGTGTCGGATCGCAACCTGTTCTATGCTTTTCATACATCTGCTGTCAGCATAATCCTTTGCAAAGGACTCGACAGTGACTCCCATTATTTGGAACGTTCTTAAAATTAACTTAAATTCATCGTTAAAAATACAAGTAGCAAAGAAATTTGCTAGTTCAGTTGTTTTGAGATCACTGTGGAGGTACTTGGGAGCAAAGTGTCACAACAAGCCATTATAACTTTCGTTATTGTTCTGTATATTACCTCCCTTCCACCTTTCTAATAGATCATGTTTGCTCAAATCTGTATAAATTAGTTTTAAATATTTTTGAATTTTTGGATAGTCGTGTTTAAATTTTACCTCATTGTCCCCCTATTATAACTTAATCTAGATTGACAATCTTCTGTCACGGCGGGCAAGGGAGTCATCGTTTTCATCCGAGAGAGGGTCAGACGGGAGTCGGAGGGCGTCCCCGATGCATGGGTTGGGGTTCTGGGACGCCTCCTCTAAAAACTTCAGCTGGATTTTAAATTTTGTTTGAAAGTTTGTAGAACAACCTAACTTGGTTACATATCGGTACTTATATTCATTAGTTTCAATACTGATTTTATGAAAATACAAATTTAGAAAACAGTCAACTATTAATTATAATAATTAAAATAATAAATATATTATTTTTCCGTTTAGTTAACTACGTACTTCACTAGATTAGACTTTTAATGATAATATGGAAGCCAGTGAACTAAAAATGACCTAAATTTTGTAAGCCTAATGACGCGATACATTTGATTGATTCGTTAGTTTAGGTTAGTCTGCACTCAACCAAATTTTAGGGCATTTTAGAAGAGTTGTGACTTTTATTTGAACCTAATATGCTATTTTCCAAGTATTAAACATAAAGTATCAACAATATCATTATTTATCAGGACAACCTGGATTAGTGTATTGTGCAATTTTGGATCCTAGTTTTTACAATAAGTTAAATTAAGAATTTCTGTATCGTCAGTTCTAGTTACACCGGATTTTTATCCAAAAGTTGATCTTATTAAGACGAGTAATAAAAACTCAAATATAAAATAAAGTTGTTTTTAGTGTTCCGTACGAAACACTTATAAGATCACTTCGGTGTCTGTCACACCCGATTTTCTCCGAAACTATTTGACATAGAAAGTTGAAATTTGGTAACAATATAGGAATTGATGGCCTCATCAGAGCCATGTAGTTTTGAGAGTTAAATTTTTACTTAAGAGGTTAGTTTTGGGGGTAAAATCGGAAGTGAAAAAAAAATTTACTAGGTCATCGAGTGTGGTGTCAAATAGAAGCTTGTGAAAACACCAGTAAAAAATATATATATAATGTAATACTTGCTCGCAATTTTCTTTGTATTATTTTTAAAAAATCGCGAAAAATCGCTGTCCCCCCGGCTTATCTCGAAAAGTACTTATTAAAAAATTTTGAAAAAATTATGGAATATTCTCCACGAGGTGTAGATTGAACGAAAATTATCACGAGTGCATTACCTTTAATAATTTATCTGGTATTTAAAAAAATTTCAAGGTCGTCAGATTTCAGTAAAGATTGGAAACAAACTTTGTTGAAAACTCATTTGGGATGTGTTTTGTGAGGACACTGATCATTTTATACCTCTGTAACAATTTTTTTTATTTTAAAAGCAATCATCGTACGGAACACTAATTGCGCAAGTTCAACTTGCACTTGACCGGTTATTTTAATTAATTAATATTTTGTAAATATATTTAAATTACTTTGACGGGATTTAATCAAATTTTTTAGAACAATAAAAAATGGGTATTAGCTCTAGAAATATTCAAGTCCATAAATGTATTTGTTTAAGTCAAGATATACATATTTAGAATAAATATTTATTAGAAATGTCGAAATTTTAAAGTGAGGAGGTAGATAAGAACTCAATTATAAATTATTATTGTTTCCAGGATCGTCTGGACGTACAACGCCCCTGTATCCGAGCTCCACAAGCTGGGTCACACGCTCTCGAACGGCAGCAGTTCCTCGCACAGCAACACTTCAGCCTCGAGCAGTCCGTTACACTCGGGCTCACCTAATTCTCCCACCTCCGTGTCTTCCTCGGTGATGTCGAGTCAGTCTGGCTCGCGTCGCTTACCTTACTCACTGACCAATGGGCCTCAACAACAGCAACAGCCGCAGCAGATTTACGATTATAGCGTATCAGAAGGTAAGCTAATAATAATTTTAGTCTTTAGTAATAATACACCGGACGGAATTTAGTTAAAAAAAATTTTGAAACAATAAATTGACCAATGACCGACGTGAAGACTGCTGAAGAAGATATGTGGGACGTCACACTCACTGTTCTTTTAGAGGTACTACCTTTAGTTACAAAGATTAGCTAAACACGCTATTTGTAAAAATATTCCTTTGTTAATAGTACAAGAGCCCACCTAAGATCGAACTTCGCTCATCCGTTTACCGAGTGAAACATATTTTTTAGCGATCTTAATATGTGAACAAACACATTGCAAATGGGTTGCCTAGAGAAATTAAGTCAAGGCTGCCCCTAATAAAAATTAATGTAATTAATGTTTTTTTTTAACTTTTACGCTCATCTGTAAACCAAACGAAATCAATATAAGATGAAAGTATGAGATATAAGGGACAAGACGCCGTTGGGTTGCCTATTTTTTTCTGGTCCCTACTACTGGGTTGTCAGGTATGAACAGGTAAATTGGTGATATATACTTACGCTCATGTATCTACCAATTAAAATTTATATGAAAATAAAGTTAATTTTATTACAAATACGATGGTATGGGGTTGTCTAAGTAAATTCGGTCAAGACTCACGGTTGTCGCAATTTTAAGTAGCGCGCGAAAGAGAAACACTGCGCGTATTGTTCAGTGTGAAAGAGAAGGACGCAGCGTAGCAGCTGCTCATGGCGTAGGCATCGAATGTAAGAGAGTGCGCATGTTCTTTCTCCACGTGATCGAAAAAGACAAACAACACTATGCTGTATACCGAGATTCATTTTGGAGTAGAAGTTGTTATGTTGATAGTTACTATTTTATAATGTGAAAAATGGAAAAAAAGTGTTTTTTGTGTAGTTTAGAAGATTCGGTTATAATATATATATATATATATATATATATATATATATATATATATATATATATATATATATATATATATATACGAGGCTGGTTTGAAAAGTCCGTGCAAAAATAAAAACTACTTATGTGTTTGGGGTAAACCTTTTTTATTTTTCGACATAGTCTCCTTTTAGGCTTATACACTTCGTCCAACGATGTTCTAGTTTGTTGATCCCTTCCGAATAATAGGATTTGTACAAGTCTGCAAAATATCCATTAGTGTCTGCAATCACCTCCTCGTTTGAATAAAATCTTTGTCCCGCCAGCCATTTCTTCAAATTGGGGAACAAATAGTAGTCCGAGGGAGCCAAGTCTGGAGAATAGGGGAGGATGTGAAACGAGTTGGAATCCTATTTCCATTAATTTTGCGACCACAACTGCTGAGGTGTGTGCTGGTGCGTTGTCGTGATGGAAAAGGACTTTCTTGTGGCCAATCGCGGGCGTTTTTCTTGCAGCTCGGTTTTCAAACGGTCCAATAACGATGAATAATATCCACCTGTAATAGTTTTACCCTTTTCCAGATAGTCGATGAGGATTATCCCTTGCGAATCCCAAAAAGACAGTCGCCATAATCTTTCCGGCTGAAGGAACGGTCTTCGGCTTTTTTGGTGCAGATTCCCCTTGGTAACCCATTGTTTAGATTGTTGTTTGGTCTCAGGAGTATAGTAATGTATCCATGTTTCATCCACAGTGACGAAACGACGCTTAAAGTCCTCCGGATTCTTCTGGAACAGCTGCAAACCATCCTTGCAACACTTCACACGATTCCGTTTTTGGTCAAGCGTGAGCAATCGCGGCACCCATCTTGCGGATAGCTTTCTCATGTCCAAATGTTTATGCAAAATATTATGTACCCGTTCAGTCGAGATGCCCACAGCACTAGCAATCTCACGCACCTTAACTCTTCTGTCATCCATCACCATATCATGGATTTGATCAATGATTTCTGGAGTCGTAACCTCCACAGGCCGTCCAGAACGTTCAGCGTCACTTGTGCCCATATGGCCAGTCCGAAAATTTTGAAACCACTTATAAACTGTTCTAATCGAAGGTGCAGACATCATACCCTTACTCCAGTCACCATAATGTTTATCAAGCTTCTCTTTAGTCTCCTGAGGCGTTTTGCCTTTCATAAAGTAATGTTTAATCACCACACGAAATTCTTTTTCGTCTATTTCTTGAAAATCACTCGACTTCCTTGATTCACACGAACGCCAAACACAAAGAAATAGATCAATATGGCTGAAACTTGGTGTGCGTTCATTCAAGAGATGCTACTAACTAAACATGACCTCGATACGCGCGGTGGTGCCATCTCTCGGACTTTGCACGGACTTTTCAAACCAGCCTCATATATATATATATATATATATATATATATATATATATATATATATATATATATATATATATATATATATATATATATATAAATATTTTCTTTAAAATGCTATGATAATATAATGAGCAATAGAATGCCATTGAAATTAACAGACATCAAACAATTTTTGGGATTAATGGCTTTCAAAAAAGAAATTATTTAAAAATAAAATAAATTTTGCTCATGTATAACCTTAAAAATTGGTACTCCAATTGTAAATTTTGTGAAAAAATTTTTGTACATTAATTTCTTTATTAAAAAAAAAAATTCAGATGTCTGAATCTCGGTATACAGCCTACTGTTGTTTGTCTTTTTCGATCACATGGAAAAAGAGCATGCGCACTCTCTTACATTCGATGCCTACGCCATGAGCAGCTGCTACGCTGCCTCCTTCTCTTTCACACTGAACAATACACGCAGTGTTTCTCTGTCGCGCGCTACTTAAAATTGCGACAACCGTGAGTCTTGACCGAATTTACTTAGACAACCCCATATCATCGTATTTATAATAAAATTAACTTAATTTTCATATAAATGTTAATTGGTAAACACATGAGCGTAAGTATATATTACCAATTTACCTGTTCATACCTGACAACCCAGTAGTAGGGACCAGAAAAAGATAGGCAACCCAACGGCGTCTTGTCCCTTATATCTCATACTTTTATTTTATATTGATTTCGTTTGGTTTACAGATGAGCGTAAAAGTTAAAAAAGCATTAATTACATTAATTTTTACTAAGGGTAGCCTTGACTTAATTTCTCTAGGCAACCCATTTGCAATGTGTTTGTTCACATATTAAGATCGCTAAAAAATATGTTTCATTCGGTAAACGGATGAGCGAAGTTCAATCTTAGGTGGGCTCTTAGACTATAAACCCTATGTGTCATGAAAATAAATAATCATGTTCATTGATAGTTATGTATTTCATTTATACAGTTGCTGAGAGATTGTAGTCCTTGGATTTAAATCGCGTTAGTTTGAACTAACTTTCCTACGTTCTATCTACGATTGCACGACGCACTTTCAGGGATATATCGCACATCGGCAAGAAAACCGGCATAACTCAAAAAAAAAAACCAAATTTTACAGGAGAGACAAATTAATGAAAATTGTTTTTTTTTTCCTTTATGTCATACTCACGTGGAAGTATAGTAATCATTTTAAAAACTGCCATGTTTCATCCATGTGGGTTCATATTATTTAAGTCTTAAAGTAAAATTTAAAAAATTTATTTAACAACCCTTATACCCTTAAAAAACTACCCTATTTTCGTGTTATGTCACTTTTCTCGCTTGAATTGACTGCACTCGTTTGACTTATGCCTTTTCTAAATACTGTGAATTTGTGGCAGTTAATATCCCGATAAGGGAAAAGAGGCTATTATATCCCATAATATTTTTTTATGAATTAAAAAAGATTCTTTTTAATTCATTTTTTTCTACATTTGTCAAAATTCCATGCCTAGAAGAGTCAGGATTAAATAAAAACAAAATATTTTAAATAAAATTTTTATTTAGGATTTCAAATAAAAATTAAAAAGTCATGCCTATTATTATTACCAACATAAAACAGTTTCTATTTTTCAAAACAAATAGTTAGGATAAATAAAATTATTATAAACACAAAATATTATACTTAAATAAAGAATTAAAAAGTCTAAAAAAGTTTCTATTTTTCAAGACAAATAGAATCAGGATTAATTATTATAAACACAAAATATTTTAAATTTAAGGATTAAAAAGTCTTTAAAAAAGTAATAATAATATTATTATTACCAAGATGAAATAGTTCTTAATTTGTTTTTACAATGATTCGAAAAAATAAGAATAACATCGTGGAATGATCTTTGCCTCTAATAAAGACTGGCAATCTTCTTTTTTTCTTTGGCTGATTGGAAATTTTCTTCCATAGACTTTGTGTAACTTAGTCTCCTCTGTTTTATTCCGCACACGTTTTCCACTTCTGAAACCTAGTTCGGTGAAGGTTTCTTGGTTGTAAGAGTACTTCACGCCAACTGAGTAGGGTTTTGATTTTTCATATGAAAATTTTTTTATTTCATTGAAATTGATTGCATCATCATCTTGATCTTCTAAGTAGAACTTGTTATTTCCGCATAATCGTTTCATGCATAAAAGTCTTGGTGATCCAACTCAATAACTTTATAAGGTTTGCCTGTTTTCTTTGCCGCCCTTATTATTGCAGCATATTGTGCGAGGATGTAAATGGGACCGCCCTTTTTCGCTTTTTTTACTTGCTTTTCAATAACTGAATGAGCCGTGTCACCCTCATTTTGGGTATGCCCACAGATCAAAAATTTATGTGTTATTTTTTTAATTTTTAAAAAACGTACAGCATACAAAAATAATGCAACGATATATTTATTTTTATTTTGCCCCCCGCAATTATCTGAATAAAATGTAAACTCAAGATCGTCATCATTCATTTGTGAAGCTATTTTTTCCATAAACTTAAACACACAAGTCCCAATTTCATTTGATCCTCTATCCCCTTCACCTTCATGCCAGAAGTAACATTCCACATTGTCTACTCCAAGTTGACAAATTGTAAAATTGTAGGAATTTATTTTTGACTTGTAATAAAAAAGTGACACTTCTCCTGTAGGGCTTGGTAAAACGGCCTGAAGATCAAACGTTGCTACTATGAAGCTAGGTCCAATCTTTTCTTTATCTTCATCTTTGGACAATCTACTTAATTTTTTTTCCTTTTCTTGTTCATCGTATTTTTCTTTAATTTGATCATCTTCAGGAGAATTTTTGTAAGACTCACATAAATTACATAAATCTTTTTTTTGGTACAAAAAACGAAATATTAAATTCTGTGTTAAAAATTCGAGAATACATAGTAATATTGCCTGCTGGATCTCCTTTATTCTTTTGGATTTCTAAATAGTCCCGATGTAAATCAGCTAGGTTTCTATCGCCAGTAATAAATTCCCGTGAAGTATTTGTTCGAATATAATGGCTTTCTACCCTTGGGATACTGTTTATGTGGTCCCTAATTGATTGTTTTATTTTTTCATCCACCCGCTTGTGATTACCATGTTTTCCCCTTTTTTCATTTTCTGTCAAGCCATTTTTGGTTTTGCTTATAACGGTTCTGATTACTCTGTCACTGATTCCCAATGTATTACGAAAAAATAGTTTACAAACCCTTAGTTTATTTATTCCATTATAAAGGTAAAATGCATGATTTTTTTGCGAAACTTATTAGGATTGTTATACCTATATTTTGGATTTATGGGTTCAATTTTTCCTCCGATGAAAGCTCTTTATTTTTCTAAGCTGCTCATATTCCAATGGGATTTAAAAATTTGTTGTCGCTCCTCTTCAATGAACTTATCAAAACAACTAAATTTGCAAGATACGTAAGAAGGAAGCATTTTTCTTTCTGCAATAATCTTTTTCGACATAGTCGAAACATATTCTTTACCCATGTTTCGCAGACGCTTAGCTTTTTCTTTAATCCATTCTGATTGATTTAATATTCTCTTTTTGCTATTTGTTGAAGATTCTTCAATTATTGGGGGAGCAGGGTCAGGCACCAAGTGTTCTGTCGGATTTTCAGGCAGATCAGAACGTAAATCAGTCTCAATTTGGCTAGACAGACTGTCACTGTCTGACATTTCAAGGTCGTTGGCTAGGGTTTCATAATTAGGGTCATTAAAGTCATCATTTGATGAGAAATCGCCATTAGATTCTGATGATGTGTCAGTGCGTTGCTGTTGTGTATTTATAGAACAATTACGTCGTAGATAGGGCTTCAATATTATAAGATTGTATCATAGGCACTATCAATATGGCTAGAATAAGTTTGTGATTTGTCAGTACTTACAATATTTTGAACTTCTGGCACACTGTCAATCATAGAATTAGATACACCATTGAAGTTTGAAGAAGTCCCACAAATGGATTTTGTGAGGATTTTTTCATCATTGGTTGATTCTTCTTTGTTTGTAGCCAATATATTTCGTATTTTTTCTACACGTGATTTAAATGCCATTTTAAAAAAGATTTGCTATCTGAAACAACACAAATACAAAAAATCATAATAAAAAAAAAGATAAAAATTAAAGTACTTTTAAATTAAAAAAGTACAAGAATGTATTCAAAATACCATTATTGGACTAGAGACAAACAGAATTAGTGACATATTTCAAAGATGTGACGGTTAGTTTAACAACATAACAAATAAAATTGTTCTTACCTTCAAAAAGAAAAGTGACATAACTAAAGATGTGCCACTGGAACAAACCAAATGCTTGCCAAAAACAACAAGAAAACTGACGTATTTCGAGATGAGTTAGTATTGCTGATTAAATAGGTACACTGCCACTCTGCAGGTTGACACACGACTGAGATATGACGCTCTTCTTGATTATGGACGACTCTTTCCCGCCAATTCAATAATGACACATTGCGCCATCTAAGTGTTTTCTAGTTGAACTAAACTTATGACACTATTCCTGCGGCAGCACACCCCCAAATGATTCAAGGAACCGAGATAAAACGAAATTTGAATTTTTTTGAGTTATGCCGGTTTTCTTGCCGATGTGCGATATTTGAAGATTGATTTTCGCCGATGATAGACTTAATTCCAGACGGTTCTGTTGTTTAAATGGATAACGCAAGATTCATTCTAAAAAATTAAAACGCGTTCAAACCTTGGGTTGCCGACGAAATGGTAAAAAAACGTAATATTACTGTTTATCGCCTGCCACTATATCACTGCAGCTCAATCCGATAGAACGTATATAGGCACAGGGTGAAGTTGCTAGGAATAGTTTTTTAGCAGACGTACAGAATCTTTTTCAGAATGCCCTATGTAATACAGTGAAGTCTGTTTATAACGAACTACAAAAAATTACTAAAAATGGTTCGCTATATCCGAAGTTCGTTACAAACACTAAACAAAATCTAATATCATTTTTCACTACTTTTTTATTTAAATTAGGCGCTAATGCTTAGAAAAATGATTAATAATAATTATTAAATTAAAAGGAAAACACATTAAAGTTATTATTATATATGTTGGTACATATACGAATATAAACGAAAACATTACTGAGAGTGTCCCATTTACAGACATTGTAGGCATGTCCGTAACATACCAACTGTTGGGTTCTGATTTCGTCCACTATATCATGCTTTATTTCTAAAGCTCGCCTTATCGTGTCATTTGGTATGCGGTCTTTTCTGGATTTTCTGGCTGCTCGTCTCCAGAAATCCATTTCTGTAGCTTTTAGTATTTTTTCTGTTCTTTCCTTTAATGGCCACACCTGGGAGCTGTAAGTTATTATACTTTTCACTATTGAGTTGTAAATTCTTTTCTTATTTTCAATGGTTATATTTTTGTCCCATAGTATACTATTAAGCATTGCAATCGCTTTTCTTCCTTGGATATTCCTCTCGAATCTTGCTTCTTCCAGTGTTCCGTCCCTAGATATTCTCGTTCCCAAATACTTATAACTGGCACAGTGTTTGATGGTGTGTCCTGTGGCCAGTTTCAAGTCCCGCTGTTGTCCTCCGACGCACATGTACTCGGTCTTTTTAATATTACTTCTCGGCCCCATTTTTCATATTCCTCCATAAGTTTTCGTGTCATATATTCCATATCATCGATGTCCTGAGCGACTACTACCTGGTCATCTCCGAATGATAGCGTGTACAATGTAGTATCGTTATCCAGTGGTAATCCCATACTGCTGCATTTCCTTTTCCAGTTCGTCAGTGCACTCTCCAAATAGATTTTAAATAGCGTTGGGGATATACAGCAGCCCTGTTTGAGACCCTTTGTGACCGGGAACCCTGTTGTTATACCATATTTGGTTTTCACACTACTTCTTACGTCTTGGTATAAGGATTTTACGGCTTTAATTATTTCGGTGCTTACATTACTCTGTTGTAGTGTTTCCCACAATCTCATTAGGGACACGCTGTCGTAGGCATTTTTTAAATTAACAAACAAGACATGGACTTCCTGATCAAATGCAGTTTTCTTTTCTAGGATTTGTGTCAGCGAGAAGAGATGATCTATTGTGGATCTTCCTGCTCTAAAACCTGCCTGTTCTTCAGCTTCTACGTCCGCGTATTCCGTTTCTATTCTATTTTTAAGTATTTTTCCGTATATTCTGCTAATAGATCCTGTAACCGTTATTCCCCTATAGTTATCGCAATTATTTTTGTCTCCTTTCTTATGAATTGTTGATATGTATGATATTTTCCATTCCTCAGGTACTTCTGATGTGTTAATGCATCTTTGGAATAAGTTCCTCAAAGCGCTAAAGAACTTTTCAGTTCCGTATTTTACTATCTCTCCTGGGATGTTTCCTGGTCCTGGAGCTCTACCATTTTTTAGCGTTTTACATACTTCTTTAACTTCTGATGTTGTTATCCTTATTGGGGATCCTCGTATAACTATATTTGGGTTTCCATGTTGGGTACTTTTGAACTCTGGTCTATCTTCTGTTAGCATATTTGTAAAATATTGGTTCCATTTTTCTGGTGTTATTGGTGAGAAGATTTCTCTTTTCCGTTCTGTTCTCATATTTTTAAGAAGTCTCCAGCTTTCTGTGCTTTTTTTTTCTTCCTCCTATGTAAGTGTTGAGTCTTGAGCATGTCTTTTCCCATTGGTTGTTCTTTTTGAAACTAATCATCAGGCTGTAAGAGTATTATTCATTTTACTGCATTATGTATTTTTGTTCTTTATATACCTCCATCGCTAGACATTGAGCAATTAGAGTTGTTCTTTGAGCTTTTTTCTACCCTGGACTATGTGCAAAATAAGCGAGTCTTGATCATGGGTAACTTTAACGTTCCTACCTACAATAGTGATGTTCCATCTGGCAGTCGGCATAGAATTTTAATGAATTCGCTGAGATCCTCAATTGTAGACAGTATAATAACATACCCAATGCCTATGGGGGTTACTCGGACCTCGTTTTTGCCAATTTTGATACTGCTGTGTTACGCAGCGATGTGACTGAGGATCTGTATCATCCTTCACTATTAGTTAATTTCCATACGTGCCTCACGCGTGTTAATATGATTCCTAGTAACAATGATCACGCTGACTTAAACTTTAATTTTAGAAGAGCTAATTTCCCACTTATGTATGACTTAATACTAAATGCGGACTGGTCCCCTGTTACTGACTGTCTGTCTCTGAAGGACGCTTGTCAGATCCTGTATGACATACTAAATAACATCTTTGTTGCAAGCGTGCCTCACAAGTCACAACGTAGAAGGCACTTCTCTCTTTGGTACACCAAGGAGATCATAGATAACATTTATAAAAAAGAAAATGCTTATCGTAATTATAAGATGTTCAAACTCAGGTTTTACTATCAGAAATTTACTTCTCTTCGTAGGTTAATCAAGCAGCAATCTAGTGTTACCTATAGAGAATATATCCGCAGTACTGAGAATAACATCTCTAACGATCCCTCCAGCTTCCGGGCGTTTATTCAGAGTAAACGCTCTTAATCTGGCATTCCTAATAACATGAGAAATAATGATCTTGTCTATAACGACCCACCTAGCATAGTCACTGCCTTTGGTGATTGCTTTCACAGCGTATTTATTAAGTCGGCTAGGCCTGAGGAGTATAGTTGTAGGAGAGCTCCCCCTTTCTTTGTTGACGTTCCCGAAATTTCCGAGAGGGCTATTGTAACTGCGGCTAGGTCTCTCAAGAATAAATTGACCTCCGGTTCCGACGGCATTCCCAGTTTTGTTGTCAAGGATTGCGTGTCCGCTCTATCTGGTCCTTTTCTCCATATCTTTAATCTAGTGTTGACGACTCATACGTTTCCTTCTACTTGGAAGGTGGCCAAGGTCCGACCTATCTTGAAGTCTGGGGATCCAGGTGTGGTTGATAATTATCGACCCATATCTATTTTATCTAATTTCTCTAAAATTCTTGAAATTATTTTGCATAAATTTATTTTCTCAAAAGTGAGAAATACGCTTTCTACTGACCAACACGGTTTTATGCCTGGCAGATCCACCACCACAAATCTGGCCTCATTCTCGCAGTTTGTGTGCGACGGTATCAATGATGGGAGCCAGATTGACGTGGTCTATACGGATTTTCGCAAAGCCTTTGATCGACTTGATCACTACTTACTGTTGTATAATCGCAGGTTTTTTGTAGAAATCAATGGGTTTAGATCGCCTCTCCATATTCCCACTTCAGGTGTTCCCCAGGGTTCCAATCTGGGACCTCTTCTTTTCAATATGTTTGTTGACGACTTGCTGAGTGAGATGGGTTGCCGGAAGCTTGCTTATGCCGGTGACCTTAAGATTTATAAACGCATAGACTCGATTTCTGATTGCCACGAATTACAGAGCAGCATTAATGCTCTCACCAACTGATGCTCTACTAGCAGGCTCACCTTAAACGTTTCCAAATGCAATGTCGTCCGATACCCCTATCGTAACAACCCTATATTTTTCAATTATTCCGTAGGTGATACTGTTCTACAGAATCTTCGTTCAGTTAGAGATTTGGGTATCATCTTTGACAAGAAATTCTCTTTTGCTGACCATATTGAACAAATGGTTGCTGGTGCATCAAGGATGTTGGGTTTCCTGATTAGAAATTGTAGAAACTTTACTAACATATCTGCAATCAAGCTTCTCTATTATTCCTTCGTTAGGTCTAAGTTTGACTATGCTTCTATTGTTTGGTATCCAATATACAATTGCCATAACAACTCAATCGAATCGATACAGAAGCGCTTCATTAAATATCTTATTTTCAAGAGGGATGGTGTCTATCCGGACCGCGGTGTTGATCACGGACTAATCTTGTCAAGGTTTAATGAGTTGTCTCTTGCAAAGAGAAGGGACATTCACTCCGTCAAATTCTTATATAAGCTGTTAAATCACCTTATTGATTGCCCTTTCCTATTAAGCAATGTATCTTTCCATGTACCACGCCTTGAGGCAAGGCGCTCACCTATTTTTAGCCTCGGCCGGGCTAGGTCAAATATATTATTCCACAGCCCTATTTATATAATGTGCAAGAGCGGCAATGTCATTGGAAACTCCGGTGATTTCCATTGCAGTAGGCTGTCGGTGCTTATTGGTTCTCTGCTCAGTGTTTAGAGGTTGCTCAAATTTGTAGTTTTTTATTATTACTATTTTTATTTGTTTTTTAATTTGGAGATTGTTCAAACATTTTAATTTTATTTTAATTGTATCATGTTCTTCTTTTATTTGTAGCTTATTAGTTTAAACGTTATTCCTGTAATTAGGCCCTGGCCTGTTGGAATTGAATGTATAAATAAATAAATAAATTAAAATACGTAGTTTATACAATAAAATCAGTAATTTTTGTTTGTACAATTTTACTTGAAAAAGAAATGGTGTTTACATAATTGTCAAGGTAACAAAAACTACTTCATATATGTTAAAGAACTTCACGAGATTCCCAAAATTGCGAGTTTCAGTCATTCGTCTTCGTCTTCATTATTGCTTAAAATCTTTCCAGAACTGACTGATGTCACAATTTGATCATCAGTTAATATTTCTCTCGTCATTAATTCGTTATCGGCACATACATATTCTTCAAAATTAAAGTGATTAAACATCTTTTTGTTCTCGATTTCCACTGTACTTTGTTGAATGGCAGCATCGTAAACAAACTCTAGACAATCAGTAGGATCTCTTCGATGTTTTTCAGTCCACTGAGTCAACGGTAGCTCATCATCTGAGTCACACTTTCATAAGTAAGATCTTTCTATAATGACATTTTAAAGAATGTATCATACCTTGATCCATAGGCTGAAGCTTTGCACTTGGGTTTGGAGGCATAAATACCAATTTTATTTGCTGTAGATCAACTTCAGGGTGCTCTGGACATTTGTCAATCAAAAGTAATATTTTTCTGTTTGTGAATTTTAATTCTTTGTCGCATTTGATCAGTTCGTTTTTAAAAATTTCTGATGTCATCCAGACTTTACTGCTTGATTTGTACTTTACCGTTTGTTTTTAAAACAACTGGGATTGGCGGACTTTGCTGTTACCAACAATTTTCCTTTTTTCTGTTCCAGACATATTTGCAGTTACCAACACAGTAATCCTTTACTTTTGATACTTTTCCACTAGCACGATTCTCTCCGACAAACTTTAATGTCTTATCAGGCGTCATCTTGTAAAACAAACCCGTTTCATTCGCATTAAAAATGTCCATATATTCATAACTTTCTTGAATTTCTGGCCGTACATTGGCCAACTACTGATCAACAACACTAATATTATGTCGCTTTTTAAATCGTTCAATCCAACTTCTAGAACAGCTAAACTCGGTATTTTCTATTTTTCTTCCCAATTCACTAGCTTTCTCTTGTAAAGTATAGCCGGTAATAGGAACATGTTCATGTCGTTTTTGACTAAACCATTTAAGGAGTCCTTTTCAACTTAGTCATGTGTGGATTTTTTTACTATTTTACAACTAAGTTTCTTTTATCATAGATTGATAAGATTTCTTGCCTCTTCTTCCATATGGTAGAAACCGTAGATTTAGTTAAATTGAACTGTTTGCAAACATCACTTTATTTAATTCCATTTTCTATTTTCCTTATAATATTGTGTTTGTCTTTTAACAGGTTGACTGCCGATCTATATTTTTGAGTTTGTGGTTGACGCCGGTAAGATTTTTCCAAATATTTTTATTTTATTGTGGTAAATATGAATTAAAATGAGTCTTGGATGTGTTTTTTTATGTGCCATTCAAAATATTAGAAAAAAAAATTTCACTCCGATCGGAGTAATCGGCATTGCAAGTGAAAATTTTTACTAGATGCCGAACACTCCGATCGGAGTGTCCAATTAAATAAGTAAAAGAAATAATAAATCGAACTCATGAACTCAAAACATTTATTTCTAAATCATTTTTGTACATTTTTATGGTAATCCTCAAAGCAATTAAGGCAAAAACCTGGTTGTCCAGGGTACATTTTGCATTCATACACTGTTTGCTTTCTTATTTTATTTTTCCTGCATTCTTTGCATTCCTTTTCTGCTTACCCGTTTTGTTTCTTTAGTTCCTTTTTTTTCACTAACAATTTTTTCTACTTTGCTAATGCTGTGGACATTTATTTGGCCTGGAGGAATTTGCGGCAAATTAGTAATTGGTCGTCTGGCTAGTAAATTTCTTATGACATCCAATCGGAAGTCATATTATCGTAACTGGTCAGACCGCGAATATTTATTGTACAAAAAATAGGCGTTTATCATGCTCATTTGCAGCACATGCATGAATAACTTTTTGTACCACCGAATGGTTTTACGGCTGCAAGGATAATATGCCATCATTTGATCCTGTCTATCTATACCGGACATAAAAGCATTATATCCAATGATGGCGGAAGGTTTTTCAGATTCTTGATTTCTTTTGTTTTTTAAAAATGCCCATTTCGCTTCCAAATTCTGTTGAAATGTATTGAACATTGCGTTTATCGCGCCATTTTCCGACATGCACTCCATTGCAAAACATAGATTTATTCTCACCACGTTTTAAGTTTGCACTCATTACCTCTTTCGGATTATCTTTCCTCTCAGCTCTCAGCGTACCAGTGCAGTATGTATTTTGTTGAAGTAATTTCCTAGCTAAATTAACACTATTGTAAAAATTGTCTAGATAAACAGCATGCCCCACACCCAATTTTTCCTCCAATAAATGTAAAACAATCTTTTCAGTATGTCCGCTTCCACCATAAACATCTGTCGCACCTTCGTAGACACGAAATTTCAAAATAAGTCCATTAGGCTCTGTCAGCATGTATAACTTCATACCATACTTATGACGCTTATTCTTGATATACTGTTTAAACTGGAGACGACCCCGATAAAGTACCATAGCTTCATCCAAAGACAACTCTCTTCCAGGATAGTAAATTTCTCCCATCTTGTTGTTAAAAAAATCTGCCACAAATCTAATCTTTCCTAGCCGATCTGCCGGATCCATATCTGGAGATGTAAAATGCAAACACCTCAAGATAAGCAAAAATCTATTCCTTGACATATATTTTCTAAAAACAGGTAGATTAAATAGCGGATCAGTTTTCCAATAATCGTTAAGACGGCTCAAGGATATTGTGCCAGTGTGAAGTAACAGGGCCAAAAAAATTTTTAGTTCGTCAAGAGTAAGATCTTTAAAATTAGTAATACGTGATTTTGTACTTGTTTCTGGGCGCAGCAAAACCTCGACTGCGTAAGAGTTCGTTCGTTCTACAATAGTTTGTAAAAAATCATCATCAATGATCATTTCGAAAAAATCGATAGGTGCACCCTGTCCTGGAATTTGCACCAATAATTCCTGGGTTTTCTGGAACAAAATTTGTTTTAACGCACCTCTGTCGTTCCATTTTATCTCATCAAGGCTAGGAAGTGTTTGATGTGGCCGAATAGGGTCTATAAAATTCTCTTCTTCGGACTCGGAGCTTGAATTTACATCACTATCGTCTGTGTCTGGTACGTAATGTTCGTCACTACTACTCCTCCGCTTTCTTCCAATAGCTGCAATAATTCAGTGTCAGTTAGCTTCTTTTTCTTATCATATACCTTTTTTTTCATCGCTACAATGTCTTTTTTTAATACCAGAAGGTCCAGGTTGATTGTTCATATTGTACGGCAGATTACAACCAAACCAAAAGCAAATCCGCGGAACCACTTAAGCACCTGTTAGAACTTGCGTTTTTAAGCAACGCCACCACTAGAAACACGTTTCATATACAACGCCGATGAAATACTAAAACGTTTCGTAAGAACGCATGTCGAACTCCGATCGGAGTAGACGGCGTTGGCGAAGAGACTCGACGCACTCCGATCGGAGTGGTCGGCAGTCAACCTGTTAAAGTAAACGCTTTACGTTTTTGTGTACTCATTTTAAAATAAAAACTTAAACATTCACTTTGCTACTTTGATCAAATATGCATTAGAACCGCATAACACAAGTGAATTGAAAATAATACTGCTCGAACTAGCGATTCGGAGGAAACAAGTAGAATAGGGGTTCCCAGCGAGTGTCGGTGAATTCCCTAGATCAAGTCGCGCGACATCGAGCACAGGGAGTGGCAAGTTCGTTATAAACGGACACAAAACATCCAAATTTGGTTCGCTTTATCCGGAAGTTCGTTATAACCGGATTCGTTATAACCGATAAAAATTTGCAGTGGTCTTATTGAAGATAAAATAGTTCGTTTTAACTGGAAATTCGCTATAAATGGGTTCGTTATAAACAGACTTCACTATATTTCCATAGAAAATTGGCGAAAATGCGTGAAGCATGTATTGAAGGTGGAAGATAAAATGTGGACTGTGGACATGGCAGCATTGTTGAACTTTTAATTATATATGTAAATTCAAATGAATCGGACAATGATAGTTTTTCAAGCATGTCGGAGATAGAAGATTGGTAATACTTTTTTTTTTATTGTTGTTTGACTTCTTCATTTGTATATTTTTAGTGTTCTGTACGGAACACTTATAAGATCACTTCGGTGTCTGTCCGTCTGTCTGTCTGTCTGTCCGTCTGTCACACCCGATTTTCTCCGAAACTATTTGTCAGAGAAAGTTGAAATTTGGTAATAACATAGGAATTGATGGCCTCATCAGAGCCATGTAGTTTTGAAAGTTAATTTTGACTTAAGGGGTTAGTTTTGGGGGGTGAAATCGGAAGTGAAAAAAAAAAATTTTTTACTAGATAATCGAGTGTGGCGTCAAATGAAAGCTTGTGAAAACACGAGTAAAAAATATATATATAATGTAATACTTACGCGCATTTTTCTTTGTATTATTTTTAAAAAATCGCGAAAAATCGCTGTCCACCCGCCTTATCTCGAAAAGTACTGATCAAAAAGTTTTGAAAAAATTCTGGAATATTCTCCGCGGAGTGTAGATTGAACGAAAACTATCACGAGTGCATTACCTTTAATAATTTATCTGATATATAAAAAAACAAAAATTTCAAGGTCATCAGATTTTAGTAAAGATTGGAAACAAACTTTGTTGAAAACTCATTTGGGGTGTGTTTTGTAAAGTCACTGATCATTTTATACCTCTGTAACAAGATTTTTTTATTTTAAAAGCAATTAACGTACGGAACACTAATTGCGCAAGTTCAACTTGCACTTGACCAGTTTTTTTTTTTTATTTTTTAATTAATAACGTTTCATTATAAAATGTTATTTTTTTCTAATACATGTTTAAACATTATAAAACTGTTTCATTCATATTATTCGCAAACCGCTGACCAGAACTACTTGAGACTATTTAGCCCCAAACAACAAAAAAAGGGCCCTTTTTGCTATTGTATTCAAACATAAGAGATTGCGAGTGTTAGACCGATGCCAGATGATGATTTATTGCTGTCACCTTCAAATAAATAGAGTATAATAAAAACACATCCAGCAAAAATCAAAACAATTTTACTGTTTAGTATTTAAAAAAATGTGGTGTGGTAACTTAGTGCAGTCTAATGAACATAAAAATAGTTTTCGCAATCACCTCGTCAATCATAATTTCTAGTAAATTGAATGTTGCGTTATTTATACGGATTTATTCACCAGCAGCAATTATTATTAATATTAAAACTATTTATGGCATAAGACCCCGTAGTGGTTCTCTATTAATATTTATAATCAATTTACTTTTTATCTTATTTCCCATTGGCTGATAACTTTGTTTCCATAGTCAATACACAGTACACTAGATTATGTCTGTTTGTGAATGTGGTGGAATATTCTAATCTGGTGGGTTGATAAGCGCATATTTTTGACCGAAAATATCATTTCAAAAAAAGACAATGTTGTTCATTTCGACGTATTGTTTATTTATTTAGTAAATAGTTGTTTACGCTTTCGAGTTGATCGAATTGACTTAAGTTTGTGTACAATTGTAATTGAGTTTAGTTTATGTACGTGTGGGTTTAAATTGAAAAGAAAAATTGTTCCTTGTAATTACTAAAAAGATTTAGTGTGTCATATTAAAAATAGTTTAAATAGTGCCCAAAGTTTGAACGGCATTAGGATTACATTTTGACGTTTCGTCTACGATTTGGCGAAGCTATTTATTAAAATATGCGCCATTGGTAAGTCAAAATATGTATTCAGTATTAAAGTCCATTCTTTTTATATTCCAAGCCAAAATTAGATTTTTTGGGGACAGTTTTCCGGTATGTTAAGGTCTCTAAGGTTCGTAGTTACAGGCAGTCCTTGAGTGACAGACTTGGTTATAAATTCTTGATGATAATGGTATTGATATTAAGGATCGAAAAAACAGCTTAAATTCAAGAAATGTGAAAGTTTTTACAAAAACCAGTGGATTACATTATAGGTATATCTAATTCAAAAACAATTTGGACAATGTTTTGTTACAAAGAAACCATTCAAAATGGTAAATTAACCGCTAAGGTGAATTAAATACTCTTTGTAAATCAACAAACTAAGACTTTGAAAAAATATGTTTTAAAACGAAAACATAACGACCACTTTTTTATCATTTTTAGTGTTCCGTCAAACTCAAAAACAATAAATTTGCAGGGCCTGGGGGTGTGGTAAATGAAATGATTAAGTACGGGTCTAATAAATTACATCGAATGCTGAGAAACATGTTTCACAGAGCGATAAATGGAGAAAAAATACCAGAGGAATGGTCAAAAGCCTATATAGTATCTATATTTAAAAAGGAAGACCGCAGAAAATGCACAAACTATAAAGGCCTAAGCATAAAATATCGAGTATGGGACGTTTGTATGGAAAAATTATTAAAAATATCATAGAGGAGAATATAAAAGGAAAAATTGGAGAAGACCAAGCAGGCTTTACGGCCGGAAAATCATGTATAGACCACATATACACTATAAAACAAACAATGGAAAAAAAACTGGCAAAGAATAGAGAAGTTCATCTAGCCTTCATAGACATAAGAAAGGCCTATGACTCAGTACCAAGACAAAGATTATGGAACGCAGTGAAAGAAATAGGCATTGACAAAGAACTAATATACGCAGTAAAAACTCTCTACGAAAACAACACAATGAACATAAAAATAGGACATAAAATAGGGAAGAGACTCCAAACATCAAAAGGCCTATTACAAGAATGCTCTACATCCCCAATACTATTCAAAATATACCTCGAACAAACAATAAAAAAATGGAAGCAAAAATATAGGGAATGGGAGTCCCAATACGAGAAGATTACTTACATACTCTAAGTTTCGCAGACGACGAAGTAATCATAGCGCAAGATGAGGAAGACCTCAGTTATATGGTAAGAAAACTGAAAGAAGAATACACTAAAGCAGGATTAGCAATAAACTTTGTTAAAACGGAATATCTAACAACAAAGGAGGGAAACGTGGAGAATCTAGAAGTCGATAACGAAACAATAATCAAAGGAACCGATAGATTTAAATATTTAGGAACCATCATTTCAAAAAACGCAACATCAGAAGAAGAGATTAAAGCTAGATTAGGACAAACGCGGTTATGCATAAGACAATTAAATTCGATCCTGTGGGACAAGCACATTACAAAGAGAAACAAAATACGCATATACAAATCAATAATACAAAGCATAATACATACGGGTCAGAAACATGGATGATCAACAAAAGAAATAAATCTAAAATTAACGCAGATGGAGTATTGGAGAAGATGTTGTAGGGTGACACGTATGGAGAAAATAACAAATGAGGAAATAAGAAGCAGAATGAACATCAAAGAGAACGCAATGAACACCATTGAAGAAAAACGATTAAAATGGTATGGACACATAAGACGGAGCGAAGATAATAGGTGGATAAAGAAAATAACGGAGTGGAGCCCTATAGGGAGAAGAAAAAGAGGAAGACCCAGACGATCGTGGAGAGACGATGTGGACGAAGCTATTGAGGACAGGGGTCTAACAGATGGAGACTGGGAAGATAGAAACGGATGGAATCAAAGGCTGAGAGAAGGAACACAGCGTTAGTTGTAGAAAATCCTTGATATATATATATATATATATATATATATATATATATATATATATATATATATATATATATATATATATATATATATCCTTATATATATATATTATATATATATATATATATATTTTATATATATATATATATATTTATTTATATTGTATATATATATATATATATATATATATATATTATATTTATTTATATAATATAATATTATATATATATTTTTATATTATATATATATATTATTAAATTATATATATATATATATATATATATATATAATATATAGTTCCGTACGGAACACTTATAAGATCACTTCGGTGCCTGTCTATCCGCCTGTCTGTCTGTATGTCCGTCTGCCACACCTAATTTTCTTCGAAACTACACTCGGGGGGGGGAGCAAAAAAATTTCCAAATTTTTTTAGTGATTTTTGAAAAGCGGTTACTTCGTGAATGGTCGTATCGAGAAAAAAAAGAAGCATTTTGAAGCTTGAAATGTCTAGTTTTGAAATCTTGAGATGAACCATTTTTTTGGACATCACTCTCGGCGCAATCAAACGCAAAGCAAAATTTGTCGCTGAGATATCGGCTATTGAATAAAAAGTCACCTTTTTTTGACCACCGATATCTCTTGAACTAATGATCGTACAGCACACGGAAGGTGGTTTTGGAAACTTGAATCAATCATCTATAAGTGCCTTTTGGTATTTTAGAGAATTTTGTTTTTATGCTCAATATGGAATTAAAAAAGTACAAAAAAACGACTTTTTTTTCTGTTTTGGAAAATCTTTCACAACTTTGCAAATATTGCGAAAAGTACCAATGTTTGCAGGTTTTTTTTTTAGCTCAAAACATGCCCAAATAATTTTTTTTATGTGTATCGTCTACATTCGAATTTTATTCTTTAATGTACGCATGTATTTCGTTGGCAGAAAGGATATATTTTGTTCAATGTGATTTTAAAAGAGGATTGTAGTTATTCAACTATTAAATATTCTTTTGTTTATCTAAATAAGGTAAATTACTAATTTTTTTTATTTATTATTTCAGCATATGATATTAAGCTATTCTTTAGTGTGAGGTACTCAAATTTAGCGTTTATTTTAGAACTATGTTGGGAATGTGGAATCTTTGGCACAATAACACTACTCAGTATATATCACCACTACACCAAACACTTTATTTTTACGCTCGACGCGCGTTTCGGTAACCATGTTAGCTTCATCAGGAGTGATGATTGACTAAAGCTAAACTACAAATCTACCCTATATATACTTAGCCTAACACCTCAATTACTCAGGCGGAACTAATGGCATATGCGAGGCCATCAGTTCCGGTCAAGTAACCAGTAGAGGAGACTATAAGGAATAGGCCCTTTGTTTTTATTTAAACTACTTTTACATTTTATAATTTCCATACTTTCGTATGCGTTGAACAATCTCCTATCAGATACATTTTTAATTAGTCTTAGATTATCTAATGTTACAGTATGATCAGCTTCAAGGGCATGTTCGGCAATGCTAGATTTTTCTGTTCTAGTATATTTTAAATATGCTAAATATTCTTTAAATTGTGTTTTAATTGACCTTTTAATTTGCCCCAAAAAACTTTTTGCCGCAATCATTACAACTAATTTCATAAATTCCACTTTTCTCACAATTAGGAATTTTGTCTTTGGAATTTCCTAAGATATTCCTTAAATTGTCTGATGACTTATAGACTAAGTGAGGCCTACCTTATTAAATACCTTATTGGGTCCCTTGCTATATTTCAGATTATATGGTATACTTGCTTCGCGTGTAAAAAAGGAGAAATTCTGAAACTTTAACCTGAACTTATGTCTATTAATTTGTCGTCATAATCATTAACTCTAGTTATATTCCTAATACGATTCCTTTCATTATTGAAGGTTACTCTGTTCAGAGGAAAAGTGACCAAACGATGAAGTAAAAAATGTAATGCGGCTAATTTATGTTGCTTGCAATAAAATGAATCATTAGGAATATATCTATCTGTTACTGTGTCTTTTCTATTGATATCAAATTCTAACCTAATATTATTTTTAATAATTAGAATATCTAGAAATGGCAGTTGTCCTTTGTTCTCAATTTCGTAAGTAAATTTAATAGAATCATATTGGCTAATTATTTTGGAAACAAAATCATCTATATTTGCCTTCATTGTATCAAAAATCGAGAAAACATCATCTACATACCTATACTACGCTCTTGGGAAATACTCATATTCTTGACTTTGGTTTCAAACTTACTCATGAATAAAAAGTTCGTTTCGTTAATTGCCAAGCTTCATATTCCTATAACACGATGTTCTTAAATTCTGCATTATAAATGAGGTGCTTTCTTCGTGATATTATGTTCTTCGGCCACAGAACAGTGTTTAGGTGTCCGCCTTTCCTTTACTTATTCTACTCTCTCCACTTCTTTTTTTCCGTTCTCTAAAACCGTCTTAGTTATATTAGTTCTGAGATATATATACGCTTCACAAGCATTAATAATCTCACAGGTATTTAGAGTAAGGCTTCCTGTTTTCCTCATATACACAAATATTTGGTTTTCTTGCAGTTAACTATTAAACCCCAGTTTTTATAACTGAAAGGAAAATCAGAAGATGTAATAAAAACCCTTAAACGAATTGACATTATTTGGTAAATATATTTAAGCAATATCTGAACCAACAGCAATAATTACATAAAGAATTCTCTGTTCTCAAATTATATCGATATGTTAACATCTTTTTATATAAAAGAAATAGGCTATAATGTTTGTAGCGTTTGAATATGTTATTTGTGACACTGCTCAAGAGTAGTCGTGCCTGATATGTACTAGAAATATCAGCTAGAGTTCAAGTAAATCAGAAAGTTTTATCTAAACGCGTCCGTGAAATGTTGACAAATTGGTTACTTAAAAAACTATTTCATAAATTTTGTTTTTTACTATTTCAGCTATTTCAAATATCTCGAGCCCCGAGTACCACGACGATGACAGCATCGGCATTCGCGACTGCGTCATGGAAATTAGTGACCATAGCGACAGTGACAGTACGTTGCTCGGTCCGGAACCGGGAGGACGATTACGAACGGGAGGTGTGGCGAGGACGGCATCAGCCGAAGGGGCGGCGGCGACGGCGCAAGGTGACCACAGGATTGTTATACAAGTTAGGGGGCCGCAAGAGAAAAAAAGCCCAAGGAAATGGGGACGGGCAAGGAGGGGATCAAGTGTTACAGGTAGGTAGAACAGTAACGATAGTCTTATGTTGAAGAAAATTGAGCAAAGAACATGTATTTAACTAGTAACGAGTTTTCAAAGGTCAACTTTTAGATGCATTTAATAAAAAAACTCTGCATATTTAAGGGACTATACCAGTGTAACTACTTAAAAATAAGGATATTTTTCTACAATTTTTTTAAAGAAAACTACTGTATGAAATGTTTCAAAATGTTGAGTACATATTTATTATTTGTTTACAAATGCACACAAATTTACAGGACTTATGCCCCAGTAACGGGAGAGGTGGAAAAAAAATAGCTCCACTGCTGCGCTTCCACATTGCCTGAAATAAAAAAAAAGAAAATGACCATTAAAATAGATATAATTTTCCGTACCATCAACCATGGATTGGAATATTGAAATGTATAAGAATGGCAGCGTTAGAGATAAAAGTACAAAATTGTTGCCAAAAAGTGTCCATTTTTTACATGCCAAATGAATATTTTTGGTCCAATCAAAATATCTATGATTCATGGTACAAAATATGTCCTTAACATGCAAAAAAAATTAAATTGTTTTCGAGTTACAGCTGCAGCAAATTTTAAAAATACATTGTTGAGAAAAACGCATTTAAAGAATGACAACACGTAAATAATGATCTCTTGCCACTTACCTACCTTTATTTTGAGATCATTGAAGTATTAGATGTTTAACTTTCACTTACGTGATGACGTCACGGCATTTGGTCCCCCGAGCAGCTGTGCTTGGCGACAGTTGTATTTTCAAAAATAAACATAGGCCGACTTTGATACTTCCACCTCTTATTCTATACATACAGGGTGTCCCAGTATTCCGTGTACATAGAGTTACTGTGGATTTCTGAGATGAAAATATGACCATTTAACCCAACTTACCTTAGTCCAAAAATTCGTAATTTTTGAGATACAGTGTGTCAAACTTATACTTTTTATTTTAGTTTTTGTTAATCGTTACTGTTATACTATCAAAATAACAAGCGCGTCCTTAAAAAATGATAAAATTTAAAGAGAACTAAATTAAACGTAAACGTCATTCTTTACTATCAAAACGTTAGAGGGTTGAACGCAAAAGTTAGAGTTTTACCTGTCTCTGTCAAAATCTGAATTTGAAATTGTGTGTTTGAGCGAAACGTGGCTGTCCGATGGAGTTCGGAGATTTGTAGTACAGTGTAGCGTAGTGACCGAAAACATCCAAGAGGTGGGGGTGTAGCTGTTACAGTTCGAAACTTCTTACAAACTTCTTTAATAGAGGTACATACTTTTACAGAGGAAGTGTCAACTAAGTTTGGTCTTGTATGTAAAGTTCGTGTAAATAATATTTCCGTTTTTATTATACGTGTATATATTCCTCCAACCTGCAATATCAGGGATTGTGGTTGAATTTATAGAATCCTGTGAATTATCGTATGGTAAAAATTTATTAATTTAGCAGAGTTTAATAAAGCAGATTTCGCCAATCATGGAGGCTCGAACTGTTCAAAATGTGTATTTTCTTATAATTTTATGGATATGTTTTCTCTCAATCAATTTATTTATAATTTGAACCGTTTTCTTTTGCGATCTTTACTTGTGTAGTGAAGAATACTGTCTGTCCGAAGTTCCCGGAGGATGCCCATCATCCATTATTGGGGGTCAGTTTGAACTTTCTGCGACGGAGAGTGGAGGATTTGCAGTTGATAAAACTGCAGAGAAACCTTATAATTTTAAAAAAACAAACTTTTAAGCCCTTTACTCTAATGTGGACAGTGATGATTGGACAGCTTCACGAATGTTGATAGTATCTGTGATAATTTCCTGTCGGTAATAATTAATAGAACTCTACCGCTCTATAAAAATAAAAAGATAAAATTTCCTTTGTTACAACAAAGATATCACAAGGAAACTTAAATATAAATTTAATGTTCACAAAAAAACTTAAAAACTGGTAATGTCATTTATCTAAATAGATTTAAGGAAGTAGGAAGGGAGGTGGATATAAGGATTAAGGTTGCTTATCCTCGATATAGTTCTGATATCGAGAATGGTAGTCCGCACGATCCCAAGTCTTTCGGGAGGTATGTGCAGCAAAAAGAGATACCTGTTCTATTCCATCCTGTGTGTCGTTTGGCCATAGGCTCGTGGATACTTTTTTGAATATTGTGTCATCATTTGGGACATTTTGCTGGTGTTTATGATCCTATTTCACCCGGCACAGAACAGTTGAATATAAGAAATATGAATACGGGTATAATCAACTTGAACCACGTTTTACTTTGAAACAACAGGGTTTTTTGAGGGGACAGTCAATTATCACTAATTTTTATCAATTGTTCCTGACAATAAGGGCCAGGTTGATGTGATTTTCACCTACTTCTCTAAATCATTTGAGAAAATAGATCACAAGATTATTCTACCCTTTTTCCATATCTGATACAGCGATCTCAATATATTCAAAATAATGGGTTTGCATTTCCTTCTTTTGGAGCTTCTTCTGAAGTGCCCAGGGGTTTTAACCTAGGACCCTTACTTTTTTAATATTTATATATGATGTCTCTGACATTATAGATGTCAATTATCAAATATTTACCTATGACTTAAAGCTGGACTTACCGGTGAAAACACTTGACGATTGCAAAAAATTACAAGACGCTCTCAACAGAGGTCATAATTGGTTTGCAGTCAATAAACTGATACTCAACTCTGGTAAGTGCTCAGTAATGTCGTTTATTATATATTATAATAGAAAATACATCTGATTTGGGGATTCTATTTGACTCTAAGCTAAGTTTTAGTGCTCATATAGACGAAATATCAACGGAAGCAACATAAATGTTGGGATTTTTCTTAATAAATTGTAAGTCGTTTTGGAGTATAGCTGTATTAAAAACCTTATTTAGACCCTTGGTGAGAACCAAATTGGAATATAGCTCCTTACTATGGTCACCAATTTATAGCATCGGAGCAATTGCGAAGAAAATTTTTAAAATATCTTTCTTTAAAAGACGGTAGACAGATATGGATAGATAAACCAATATTATTATAGCGGTTTGATTTTGGCAATCTTCAGGAACTTAACGAATTTTATTCAATAACATTTTTGTTTTTGTCCTTCTTTGTTGCAAGAAGTTGGTTGTTCTCAGAACTCCTAGATCAAAAAACTATGTCTGTCGGCCGAGAGCTACTACAATTTTTTCATAGTCCATCTCCCCGCCACTATAGAGATGTTTTACCCCTTTTCTGATTATATCTCTAATGAGATAAATCGTTGGGATCTCGTAATATCCGTCAACGAGGCCCAAGTGCCGAAACGTAGGCGTTTGTATTTTACGGCACTTTTAAGACAACGCTGTAGTGCTATTAAGGGAACTATTGCATTTCTACTTTAGTTACTACCTAAAAATATATACACACACATACGTAGCCGATTGTCGGACTCAAACTACCGACCATGGGTTTCATATGCAGGCTCTTAACCCAGTACGCTACAGAATATCGTTTGAGCTTTTTTTTTTACTCATGTGTTTTTCGTAGTAACTTTGTAGACATAAACAAAACACATCGTAGCCGTCCTTTTAGGGCCGCTTCTTTTTGCTGAAAGCTACCTGTTCGAGACGATAGCTCATACGTGCGTCGTAGAGAGTTAGTTTCAGTTATAAAAGCACTGCTGAGCATGTTTCTTCTTCTTCTTCTTCTTCCTACTTTTTTTAGGCGTGCGCCTGTTTAATCTTCATCCACCTTCCTACTACTCCTCTGCATTCAGGTCAACGCTACACCTCTTTCGCGGACGGCCCACGCTCCTGTGCCCAACTGGTGACTTATCTCAGGCCACTCTTACCATTCTTCCGTCCTCCATCCTACCAATATGCTCATGCTTTTTTCGTTTTTAATTCCCAATCGTTGATATCGTCGACTCCACACGTATTCCTTATACCCCTACTTCTTTCTCCATCCAGTTGTTTCCAGCAGTCCTTTGTCTTGGATGTTTCCTGCCTGGTTTCTGCGGTTGTAACATGGGAAACTGTCCTCAGTTTGAGGCATCTTTTTTTTTTTGTACCCTGTGAGAAGTTGTTTGTCCCACACTTGAGCGCAATTTTGTACCGTTTGAATATTGGATGCCCCAAGCTTGAGCGCAATTTTCTTGCAGCCCCGCTTTAATTTCTGATAATGAATCGAGTGAATCCTGATTTTAAAAGAACTAAAGAAATTAAACACACACCAGCTCAGTTTTCTTTGGTAGAGAGATATGGGTAAGAGATAATTTTTGTACGTCTTTTTGGAATTATTTTCTATTTTTAAAGAAACCTCAGCTGTACGACTTTTTGGGCACCATTCATTTTAAAATAGAAAGGATCTAACTTCAGCTAAAAAAAAATGAAAAAATACTGAAAGGGTGTACTGTTGGTAAATAAAAAAATCAGTTTGGTACAGCCGTTCTTATCCTGAAAAGTAAGATAGGTATTCAGTGAGACACTAGCTTTAATCAACAAAAAAGAAAATTTATTCAAGTTTTTTAAAAATAAAAAGTTCTAACCTTTGCAGTTTTACAGGATTACCAAAAAATTTTAGCCTAACTGGTAGTTATGACATTTAAGTTCTAAACTCTGACTACTCCCGAAGACGAAAAATAGTGCTTTTTCACTTCACTTTTTAGTCAGTTCAAATTGTTGTTAGGGCACTACTCAGGGATAAGTCTATGGAAGGATGTTTTGGTAACTTACTGTTTTTATTTCGGCTTCGATGGAACACAACCGATTTCACACTTTTCTAGTAAACACTTAGAGAGCCCACTACGGCTTTTCGTTAAAAAACTTGTGCTTTATTTAGCTCTCATGATTGTTGTTATGAGCCTTTACTGCAGCTCTGTCGAAGGAAGCCTACTTGGCGGCTCCGATGAAAATTAGCCTGGCTGCGGCTTGATGGTACTCAGCCACGACCGTAGTTCTCTCGACCCTTAAATAAGTCGTGGGCCTTCTCTCGGTAATCTCGCGACGCCGGAACCAAAAATCCGGATACACATTTTCAACCAATCCCGGCGTGCCGAAAGATTCGGTCAGAAACCCGCACAGCACACTAATATACCGAACGGCTTGGAATCTTTGATTAATATACCGTTCGATACAAAAATGAAAATAAGTACAATTTGAAGTGAAAAGTCAGTAACATTACATGGTCTTAAAATCTAGGAAAAAATGAATGTTACACGGTGTATGTCATAATAGGTCTTATAGCTGTTTTTGTAAATTCTCGATTTGGTCTTAATTTCTATACTTTTGTTACGCCATATTGTGTCGTTTAGGCATCCTGCTATTTTTGTAGCTCTCGTTGTTTGTTCCCTCACCTCTGCTTCAACATCGCCACAACCCGATATCTCTATGCCCAAGTACTTAAATTTCACTTCCTGTTGGATAACTTGTCCGTCCACCTCAAATTTACATCTTAAAAGTGTCTTTGAGGTTGTTAAACATTTTGTTTTACTGGTGAATATAACCATATTGAAGCATGTGATTAAATTGATGTAGGAGTCGTTGTAGATCAGTTTCAATTTCCGCGAATAGTGCCGTGTCGTCAGTGTACCACAATATGGTAATTTCCTTATCTCCCATTTTATATCCTCTCATTGGGCGCACTTTCCTTATTACTTCGTCCATGACAATGTTAAAGAGAAGGGGGCTCAGTGAGTCCCCTTGGCGAATACCATTCCCGACTGGTATCGGATTGGTCAGTTCTCCGTTTATTTTAGCTTGGATTTTGTTTGCCGTGTATATATTTTCTATAGTTTTGATCAAATTGAGATTTGTCTGTTGTAGAGGAGATGTATAACGTCTTTCAGCTGGACACGGTCAAATGCCTTTTCCAAGTAATAAAACATATGTAGGCAGGCTTGTTGTATTTAGTATACTTCTCCGATATTTGTCTTATTATTAAAGCGATTTTTATAGACTCTTCAGACGATTGAATAAATCGTTTCTCCTGTACCAGCCCCTTAAGGATGTTATCAATTAATTGTTATTTAACAAAGTATTATTTTTTATATTAGGTGTAAATGTTATACTTTTTATGAAGAAGTTTTAGGGTTTACACCAGAGGTTCCCAAACTTTTTTTTCTCGTAGACCACTTTCAAAATTTTACTGGTTTCGGTGGACCTCCTGCTGCTACATTTCTACCATATTCCCAAAACTCGTCCAAAAATGTGAAGATTAGATCTAACGATGGAAATTTGCGTCGTGGCTGAGTTCCAACCCTAAATTCGGAGTGGTAAAAATAAAAAGAAAAATAATATATTTTCTTGTGTTCTATTTATTAAAATAATATGATTACACACTTAATAGAATTAAAATTAAACATTAATAACATACCGTAACTTCAACAATGCAAATCAACAATTAAGAAAAAAAAAAATAGTCATAAAATTTTAATGGGAGGGATGTACTTGATGAATTGACAGCAAATTATCAATATTTGATTTCAGTTTTGTAAGGAATAACTGTTTTTTGTTAATAGGTTTGTAACGACACTAAAACTTTTTTCGACAAGGTATGACGAGGGAAACGCAAATTGAAGCGATTGATGCAATCTATCACTCAAATTTTTCGCTACCAGGTGTTGTCGGTGGATGACACAGTGAATTGTAGTTACTCCTGGTATAATTCTTTTAAGATGGCTTATAAACCCACGATATCGCCCGAAGATGGCAGGAGCTCCATCTGCTGCCTCTGAAATAATGTTTGTAAATGGAATCGATTTTTCCTTAAAAAAATCACTCAGGACATTAAATATTGATTCGCCTTTAGTATCCGTCTCCAAAGTTTTCGCGAATAGCAGCTCTTCATGGATTTCTTCGTCCATAACAAATCGAACATATGCCAATAATAATGCTTCATTACCAGGTAAAGTTGACTCGTCCAGTTGAATAGAAAAATGAGTTGTTTGCAGATAATTACACAAGAAGCTTTCAATATCAGAGCTCATTTCATCAATACGTCTTTGTACAGTGTTGTTACTCAAAGGAATTCTTTTGAGTACGTCAAATGGAGGTTTGTGCAGAACAGTTTTTAAAAACCTCTTCAGCAGCGGGTAAAATTAACTGTTCTCCGATGGTGTGCGGTTTTCCAGATTTCGCTATAAGCAATGCGATATTGTAAGATGCCCGCAAGCCATCATCGTTACTTTGAGGCGTTGAAGCGAACGTACTGTGCACGGTGGGTCTCTTTTCATATTTTTCCTTCAATGTTTGAAAATATTTTAAATCTTTACCTATTTTATCAGGATAACACCTTCTTAGATGATCTTCGAGCTTCGATGGTTTCATAGAGTCATTGCTCAAAACTTTGTTGCATAAAAGGCATATGGGCAATCGTTTGTCTGCCTTTGATGGAAGAAAACCAAATTTCAAATAATCAACACTGTACTGTCGACATTTCTTCTTAGATTCAGCCATGTTTCGCATCAGTTACCTACCTGTAAAGAAAAAAATGTTTGTTTTAGTAATCATAAGGCGACTTTAACAGGATATGGCTATTTTAACAGAATAAAATATGATTAATTAATTATTGCAATGAAAAAACCAAAATGCCGGCGGCAAAACTGATTTTAATTATTAAAAGCAATAAACTGCTAAGACCCATATAGAGGTTTTCACAAAACGGCTGAACCTATTTTAATGTAATATAAAATATTTTTTTGATTAATTATACGAGGCTGGTTTGAAAAGTCCGTGCAAAAATAAAAACTACTTATGTGTTTGGGGTAAACCTTTTTTATTTTTCGACATAGTCTCCTTTTAGGCTTATACACTTCGTCCAACGATGTTCTAGTTTGTTGATCCCTTCCGAATAATAGGATTTGTCCAAGTCTGCAAAATATCCATTAGTGTCCGCAATCATCTCCTCGTTTGAATAAAATCTTGGTCCCGCCAGCCATTTCTTCAAATTGGGGAACAAATAGTAGTCCGAGGGAGCCAAGTCTGGAGAATAGGGGGGATGTAAAACGAGTTGGAATCCTATTTCCATTAATTTTGCGACCACAACTGCTGAGGTGTGTGCTGGTGCGTTGTCGTGATGGAAAAGGACTTTCTTGTGGGCCAATCGCGGGCGTTTTTTCTTGCAGCTCGGTTTTCAAACGGTCCAATAACGATGAATAATATTCACCTGTAATAGTTTTTTACCCTTTTCCAGATAGTCGATGAGGATTATCCCTTGCGAATCCCAAAAGACAGTCGCCATAACCTTTTCGGCCGAAGGAACGGTCTTCGCCTTTTTTGGTGCAGATTCCCCCTTGGTAACCCATTGTTTAGATTGTTGTTTGGTCTCAGGAGTATAGTAATGTATCCATGTTTCATCCACAGTGACGAAACGACGCTTAAAGTCCTCCGGATTCTTCTGGAGCAGCTGCAAACCATCCTTGCAACACTTCACACGATTCCGTTTTTTGGTCAAGCGTGAGCAATCGCGGCACCCATCTTGCGGATAGCTTTCTCATGTCCAAATGTTTATGCAAAATATTATGTACCCGTTCAGTCGAGATGCCCACAGCACTAGCAATCTCACGCACCTTAACTCTTCTGTCATCCATCACCATATCATGGATTTGATCAATGATTTCTGGAGTCGTAACCTCCATAGGCCGTCCAGAACGTTCAGCGTCACTTGTGCCCATATGGTCAGTCCGAAAATTTTGAAACCACTTATAAAACTGTTCTAATCGAAGGTGCAGAGTCACCATAATGTTTATCAAGCTTCTCTTTAGTCTCCTGAGGCGTTTTGCCTTTCATAAAGTAATGTTTAATCACCACACGAAATTCTTTTTCGTCCATTTCTTGAAAATCACTCGACTTCCTTGATTCATTGCCAAACGCAAAGAAATAGACCAATATGGCTGAAACTTGGTGTGCGTTCATTCAAGAGATGCTACTAACTAAACATGACCTCGATATGCGCCGGTGGTGCATCTCTCGGACTTTGCACGGACTTTTCAAACCAGCCTCGTATGTTGATACATTTCTATAAATTCGAGAGAAAATACTTTCAAAGAATATTTTGACATCAAAACTCCGCGATTTTAATGATTTATTTATTACTTTGATGTACGTTACGAGTGGTACATAAAGACACGTACAATTTATGAAAATATTTGTCATTTAGCATTAGCAACTACGAGGGCACTGAAATATGTACAAACATGCAGGTCAATCATATATCTCTCCTTTAGTGAATCACCACAGTCGGGTAAATAAATAATTTTATATAATAAAAAGTACTAAAAGTTCAATCTTTCTCGGCTTTCTGTTCTTTTATAGAAGTATCGAATAATGGCCCTGTTCAGTATTTAATTTTTATTACGTACTTACTACACGCAAACATAACAAATATAATATTATTACAATATAAAATAAAAGTATGAATAACAAATAGGCAGGTACTTACTTTTTCCGGCACTGGCAAACACTAACATCGATTCACTCACACTTTTCTTTTCAAAATTCCGGAAACAAATGAGTAACGTTTGTCCTTGGCATTCGTATTTATATTGTAAGCACAGCACAAGTCGTATTTCGTCACTTTGCACGTCTGAACGGGTTGCGATGCGGGCGGGCGGGCGGCGCTTTGCAAGTCTCGACGCGCGTTGTACTGAATATCGAATATGCAAGTTTTTACAAGTAACAGTTGCTGACCTTCTTAAAATACACTACTCAAAAAAATTAAGGGAGGTTTTAAAACAAGGAAATTAATGCTAAATAAACATGCTATCTGATCAATATGCCGGCCTAACTGAAAAAATTTGTTTCAAGCCCGTGGACCAAAAGAGAAGCAAAATATTTGCAATATTATTTTTTCGCGCTGTTAGGATTGCATAAGAACCGTAGCTCCTAAAAAAAATTTTAGCCAAAAAATCTGAAAATTAGAATCTTAAAGCTTCAAAATGCTTTTTTTTAAAGTCTCAATACGACCATTTTTCACCGAAATACAGCCTGTCAAAAATCACCGAAAAATTTGGAATTTTTTTTTGCTCCCCCTACATTGATAGGTAAAGACAAGTCAACATTTTTGTTCTTTACTATCGAAACTAGATAAATTTTCGCGGACCCCCACTTACAACTTGTGAACCCCCATTTTTTTTCACGACAACGTAGATCCCCGTCGAGTCTCCCGTGGACCCCTGGGGGTCCACCTGAACCACTTTGGGAATCACTGGTTTACACTTACAGACAAGCCATAAAAAAATGTTGTTTTTCAAATACTTAAATTTAGAACATTTCTTATTTTTTCTCTATTTTTTAGAAGATCTCCTGAAATTCAATGTTCTGTTAAAATATTTTTGCTAACAAAAGTGAAGTTACTATGGTTTTCAATAAACTATTTTTTAAAGTCACTAGTTCAGTTGTACGTCGATAAATCAAAAATTAATCAATAATAATTTGATTGTGTTAATAAATGTTATGTTTATTGACATTTCTGGGAAAAACATGTTTTACTAAATTGCGATCGTTGAACAACTTTTTGATATTTTCGAAAACATAGGCATAATTAATAAAATATTTCTGTATAATATCAGGAAACTACTCCCGAAGAGGAAAACAAGGAGGAAAAAACAAGTCTTCGCCTCTGTCTTCCGAGGACGAGAGTGACGTGGAGAGTCTCCATAGTTTTCATTATTCCCCAAAGGCTGTGGACATGCCATCGGCGATTAGGTTAGCCAAAAGATTGTACAGTTTAGACGGATTTAAGAAATCCGACGTTTCGAGGCATCTTAGTAAAAAGTAAGTACACTTTTATAAGGAATGTATGTATTTTGAACTTGCATTTGCTTGTATTTGTTCTACACTACGACGTTCTATATTCATGTTCTTCTTTAGCTGTGTTTAAACCCGAGGGTACTTTAAAACGTCTTAAACAAATTGCAACATTTTTCCAAAACAGATATTTGGTACGGTCGGTCAAGTAAGACCGTATCGCGCATTGGTCATTAAAAAATGTATTTATTTACAAGTTTTTTACATCCGTTGACATTAAAATGCTAATGATTCAGTACTTCGTCAGCGTCGGTGATCGCCCTGGCATTTTCGGGGGGGGGGCATACTTTCGACGAGATTTTCCGCGTATTCTTAGCATAAATATTTCCAAATTGCCCGAATTTGCCGTGACGGCTGCTTCACTGTATACAGCTTTTTACTACGAAGCTTCTGCTTGATGTATGACCACACGTTCTCGATTGGGTTTGCATAGGGATGGCCGTTCTAGTTGACGATATTGGAATCCCCACTACTTTTACTTCGATGTTTGGGAGTGTTATACTCTGGAAGAGTCCACTCCTCGTAGTCGGTACTAATCCTTTCTTGTATATTTGGAGCATTTTTTCAACGTTTCAACCGCAAGTAAAGATGAAGAAAGTCCCAAAACCTTTTTCCGAAAGAGAAACATGGATCTTCACAGGGTGTCACTTCAAATCATTAGCTTGAAGATAAGTGATAATGAAGCTAACAGTTAACTTCGAGCGGCAGTGGCAGCAAAATCACAGTATCGAGTAGCAGCCACAGCAAGAGTACTTGAAAATGCCAAATGAGATTTGGCCAAACGTCGTGCAAATTGATTGTTAGACGAACGGATTGAAACAAGAAATTTCAATCTATTACATTTCACCATCCGTGAAAACCTCTATTGTAATATATATATATATATATATATATATATATATATATATATATATATATATATATATATATATATACGAGGCTGGTTTGAAAAGTCCGTGCAAAGTCCGAGAGATGGCACCACCGGCGCGTAATCGAGGTCATGTTTAGTTAGTAGCATCTCTTGAATGAACGCACACCAAGTTTCAGCCATATTGGTCTATTTCTTTGTGTTTGGCATTCGTGTGAATCAAGGAAGTCGAGTGATTTTCAAGAAATGGACGAAAAAGAATTTCGTGTGGTGATTAAAGATTACTTTATGAAAGGCAAAACGCCTCAGGAGACTAAAGAGAAGCTTGATAAACATTATGGTGACTCTGCACCTTCGATTAGAACAGTTTATAAGTGGTTTCAAAATTTTCGGACTGGCCATATGGGCACAAGTGACGCTGAACGTCCTGGACGGCCTGTGGAGGTTACGACTCCAGAAATCATTGATCAAATCCATGATATGGTGATGGATGACAGAAGAGTTAAGGTGCGTGAGATTGCTAGTGCTGTGGGCATCTCGACTGAACGGGTACATAATATTTTGCATAAACATTTGGACATGAGAAAGCTATCCGCAAGATGGGTGCCGCGATTGCTCACGCTTGACCAAAAACGGAATCGTGTGAAGTGTTGCAAGGATGGTCTGCAGCTGTTCCAGAAGAATCCGGAGGACTTTAAGCGTCGTTTCGTCACTGTGGATGAAACATGGATACATTACTATACTCCTGAGACCAAACAACAATCTAAACAATGGGTTACCAAGGGGGAATCTGCACCAAAAAAGGCGAAGACCGTTCCTTCGGCCGGGAAGGTTATGGCGACTGTCTTTTGGGATTCGCAAGGGATAATCCCCATCGACTATCTGGAAAAGGGTAAAACTATTACAGGTGAATATTATTCATCGTTATTGGACCGTTTGAAAACCGAGCTGCAAGAAAAACGCCCGCGATTGGCCCACAAGAAAGTCCTTTTCCATCACGACAACGCACCATCACACACCTCAGCAGTCAGTTGTGGTAGCAAAATTAATGGAAATAGGATTCCAACTCGTTTCACATCCCCCCTATTCTCCAGACTTGGCTTCCTCGGACTACTATTTGTTCCCCAATTTGAAGAAATGGCTGGCGGGACAAAGATTTTATTCAAACGAGGAGGTGATTGCAGACACTAAAGGATATTTTGCAGGCTTGGACAAATCCTATTATTCGGAAGGGATCAACAAACTAGAACATCGTTGGACGAAGTGTATAAGCCTAAAAGGAGACTATGTCGAAAAATAAAAAAGGTTTACCCCAAACACATAAGTAGTTTTTATTTTTGCACGGACTTTTCAAACCAGCCTCGTATATATATATATATATATATATATATATATATATATATATATATATATATATATATATATAGTGGCGTGAAAAAGTTTCCGGCCAGTAACATTTCGTACTCTAATTTATTTAAAAAAAAAGACTAATGATTTTTAATCATTATGAGATGTGAGTATAAGATATAGGAAACAAAATAATGTAGTAAAACAATATTATTTATGTTCGTGAATATATTTATTATTATTATTCTTATATTTATATGGGCAAAAGTGTCCGGCCACTTTGTACTACGAGAACAATTATTAGTCCATATGCTCTATAATAGACTTAAATTATATTTTTATGTTAATATTTTGTAGCCATAGCCTTTGTAGCGATAACAGCCGCACAACGATATGGCATTGAGTGAATTAATCGATTAATACAAGCAGGTGAAATTTTATTCTATTCTTCCTTCAATGATTTGAATAATGCGGCTTTATTTGAATATGTACGCTTTCGATCTTGACTATCTAGCGTTTCCCATAAGTGTTCTATTGGGTTCAAGTCCGGTGATTGAGATGATTTGAAGCAGAAAACCACTGTTTTAACAACTTGGATGTATATTTGGGGCATTATTCTGCTGAAATATCCAATTCTGCGGCAATGTTTCTTCAGCATACGATAACAAATTGTTTTCTAAAATGTCTGTGCTGATGTAAATATCAGCTTCATATTTTCGTTGATCTCGATCAATGGACCGACTTCCTTGTGCAGAGAAAATTCCCCAAACCATCCCACTTCCTCCACCGGGTTTTACAGTAGGAATTTGGTACCGAACATCATATCTCGTACCAATAGGACGTCGTACATGTTTGTCTACCATCGCTTCCAAAAATATTAAATTTAGATTCGTCTGAGAAAGCTACTTTTTTTCCAATTTTTGATTGTCCAATTTAGGTGATCTTTAGCAAATTGTAATCGGGCCTTCTTATTCTTTTTACTGAATAATGGTTTTTTAATACCTACACGGCCAAAAAGTCCCACATCATGTAGTCTTCGTGTCACAGTACTACGACTAACATTAGCTAGGTTTTCATCCTTTAGCTCGCGTGCAATTTCGGCAGCAGTTTTTTTGACATCCGCAGTTGATTTGCGTTTAATGATACGATCTACTTTTTTAGACGTTTTTTTCTTGGTCTTCCATTACGCAGACGATCTTTGAAACCGTATCCACAACGGCATTTTACAATAATATCGTTCACGGTTGATTTACCTATCGATAATAATGAAGCAATCTCACAAGAAGATTTTCCTTCTTTTGAAAATTTTGTTACCCTCTCACGAATTGGGATTTGTATATGCCGAGCCATGTTTATGCTCCCACCTTTTATGAACTGAATGTGAACATTAAACGCGCTATTATTCGTAAATACGTCTTTGAACGTCCTACTGCGTCAATGTGGCCGGAATCTTTTGCACATATAAATATAAGAATAATAATAAATATATTCACAAACATAAATAATATTCTTTTACTATATTATTTTGTTTCCTATATCTCATACTCACATCTCATAATAATTAAAAAATCATTAGTCTCTTTTTTTTAATAAATTAGAGTACGAAATGTCATATATATATATATATATATATATATATATATATATATATATATATATATATATATATATATATTATAACACGTAGGCTGAAAAGTTTTTGGTCTGACACATAAATGTCGCCCTTTTCAAAAAATCCATATGATTTTTAAAAAAGTACCAACCTTCAAACAATACGTGTCAAAATTTCACTACATTTCGAGGATTAGGTTACAAGTTACAGTGGTTTTAGTGACGCTACTTTTAATATTTCAAAACGATGGAAAAAAATCGAATTTCACGTGTTGATTAAACACTGTTTTTTGGTGGGAAAAAATACCGTTCAAGCAAAGCAATGGCTTGATAAGTGTTACGAGGACTCTGCCCCTGGAAAATCACTCATCATTTACTGGTATGCTGAATTTAAACGCGGTCGTACAGACAGAAATTATGCTGAACGCTCCGGACGCCCAAATGAGGTTTTTACACCGGAAAATATCAAAAAAATTCACAAAATAGTTTTAGACGACTGTAAAGTGAAATTGCGTGAGATAGCTGACACTTTAAAGATATCAAAAAAAACGTGTTGGTCATATTTTCCATGAATATTTGGGCATGAGAAAGCTCTGTTCAAAATGGGTACCGCGTTTTGCTTACAGTAGACCAAAAACAACAACGTGTTGATGATTCTGAGCGCTGTTTGGATCTGTTTAGGCGCAGTACAAATGATTTTTTTATATGATGTGTGACAATGGATGAAAACATGGATCCACCACTACACAGCGACCAAAGACACAACAGTCGTCTGGGAAGGTTTTGGCCTGTGTATTTTGGGATACGTTTGAAATAATTTTCATCCATTATACTGAGAAGGGAAAAACCATCAATAGCGAATAGTATATAAAGTTATTGGTGGGTTTGAACGCAGAAATCGTAAAGAAACGGCCCCAAATGAACAAGAAAAAAGTGCTCTTTCATCAAGACTATGCCGTGTCACAAGTCAATAATTACGATGGCAAAATTGCATGAATTGAAGTTCGAATTGCTTCCATCAGTATTCTCCAGATTTGGCCCCCAGCGACTATTATCTATTCGCAGACCTCAAAAAAATGCTCGCGGGAAAGAGATTCGGCTCCAGTGAAAAAGTTATCGCCGAAACTGAGGTCTATTTTGAAAGCAAAGACAAATCCTTCTGTAAGAAAGGTATAGAAATGTTAGAAAAGCGTTGGACTGATTGTATCGCTCCTGAAGGAGACTATGTCGATGAATGAAGTCGCATTTTGCAAAAAAAGTGTTTTAAATAGCTAGACCAAAAACTTTTCACCCTACGTGTATACGGTAATGAGCTTCCATTTCAGTGTTCTTGTTTTTACATTATTTCTAATTTAACATAAATAATATATAAAGGGGATTGAGATCTGATTCTGATAAAACCTACTTGGGGCACAGCAGTAAATTACTGGATTTATTTCCCTTGCTAATGGGAAGTATTGTATTAGTGAAGTTACCCCCCGAAATTTTTGCTTTTCTTTTCTTCTTTATTTTCATCGGTCTACTCTTCTGAGTGTCGGCCTGTCGATCTGTGCGACACGAAATGATAATATAATACTTCAAGTATGGATAAAACCTATAGTTCTTAACTGATATCATTTCAGGGGAAGGGGTGAAATCGGTGGAAATTTAGTTACTTTTTACTAGAAAAAGTCAAATTCAGTATTTATTTTAGAACTACATATTTACCAGGAAAGTACCTGATAAATCACTATATTCATTTTTTTTTTTCTATTTTTTCCAGACCTTTTGTGATCTATTTTACTGTTTCTAATAATATCGTCTTTTTTTTTTATTTTAGCAATGATTTTAGCAGGGCTGTGGCAGAAGAATATTTGAAGTATTTCAACTTCGAAAAAGATACCCTAGATATAGCTTTAAGAAAGTTCCTTAAACAATTCTCCCTGACTGGTGAAACGCAGGAAAGGGAGAGAGTTTTAGTTCATTTTTCTAAAAGATATTTAGACTGTAATCCAGGATGCTTTAATTCTCAAGGTAAGTTGTACGTCATAGTAATTTTATTTTAAGGGACAAAGTCATGTCCAGTTATATGTCATTGGTGACGGGAAATTAGTACATTTTGGATCAGCTTTTTGATTGCTGAATAATCTTTGAATGCGTCTTGTTAAAATTAATAATGTTAGTTAATGTGAGTTGGGTACTGAAATCAATTTTAATTATGATAATATATGTTTTTTTAAAAACACTTTTTGGCCTAACCCAATTACACTGCTATTTAGTATATATCACCGCTACACCAAACACTTTATTTTTGCGCTCGACACGCGTTTCGCTGACCATGCTAGCTTTATCAGGAGCGATGATTGACTAAAGCTAAACTACAAACCTACCCTATATAAGTATGCCAATACTACAAATTTTACAATATCTCCAAAAATTACTTAGGATGAATAACTTTGAGGACGAAATTATTCATGAATACTTAACATTATCTAAACTTTGTATGGAACAAAATTATTTTCAATATAACAGTCAATTTTGCGTTCAGAAAGAATAAGACCTATGGATAATTGCTTATCACTAAGGAAACCCAAATATTCAAGTGAAAAACTTTAAAATATGCGCATAAATATGCAAATAATTTTCTCAAAATATGCACATACATGTTGTAAATATGCAGTAAAAAAATCGAAATAGACTTGAAAAAATGTAAATTTATTGTTTCACATTACATGATACGAGTACTATACAATCGTAGCAATAAAAAACCCATTTTAAATTTTCAACATACAGGGCGAATGAACTAAATCTAAATATAATATTATACAAAGTAAAAAATAAATATAAATAATAATGTATTTTATTACTTTACTTAAAGATGAACATATAATAATAATAATGTAGGTACATATTATAAAAATTTATATACGAAGTAAACAGCATAATAAAACATACATTTTAAATTTGATACATACAGGGCGATGCAACTAAGTAAGCGGAAATATGCAAATATTGCAAAAGACAGGGTCGCCGTTAGTTATAAAAACAATAAACTACTAAATGTTTCTCAAAATTCTCCATTAAAAAGTTTTGCCTTCTATCGTTGGATAAAAATTTAAAAATTGAGAAACTCCTTTTCACATCGACTGATGTAATAGGGACGTTTTTAAAATTATTTAATAGCATAGGATCTAAATCAATGGAATCACTAAAATGCCCCTTTAAAACATTAGCTACTTGGCTGACAAATTGAAACCCATTATTTTTTTTCCATGACATTCCGAAATTTTTGAAAAATTTTGCTTCCAATTTTACCACCAACATTTTCAAAAGCGACTTCACATGGTTTTATTAGTTGAACACTTCGGGTTAATGGCAAATTAGATTCCTCCATTTGAGTTATGGTTTTAGAAACAAAGCTATAATTTGTTTTAAGAAAGGAAAGTTGTTGTTTTATCTCCTTGTTTTTGAATAATCGTTTAAGTTCTGTAGGGGATTGGGAAGATTCGTCTGATAATTCTGCAATTAGACCATCTAGTTGACAGAAGTTGTCGCAATAAAAAAATGTTGCTTCCAACCAAGTGCCCCATCTTGTTAATAATACAAGTATGCTCGGATGGCCGTCTGGGGTTTACTGACTGGTTTTTACTGACCATAAAATAATAAAATTTATTTGGGGAAAACCACCGGCGCGGCGGCGGCGGCCTAAACATTGACCCTTATTCCGAAAAATGAATGAAAACGCCTGCCAAAGACCTACATTATTATAAATTCCTTCAAATATGCACATATATTCTATTTTTAAAGCATTTATGCAAATATTTAGAAAAATGCATATAATATGCAAAATATGCAATATGCGCTTTGCATATTTGGGTGTCCTTACTTATCACCTTTCATAGCCAGTTTATTCATGAGTAAGTTTGAATCCGAAGCGAGTCAAGAATTTGAGTATTTCCCAAGGGTATGGGTATGTGGATGTTTTCGCAATTTTTGATACAAAGAAAACAAATATAGATGATTTTGTTTCCAAATTAAATATCCGATATGATTTTATTATATTTACTTACGAAATTGAGATCAAAGGGCAATTGCCATTTCTAGGTATCTTAATTATCAAAAATAATAATAGGTTAGAATTTGATATCTTTAGAAAAATCACAGTAACAGATAGATGTATTCCTAATGATTCATTTCATTGCAAACAACATAAATTAGCCGCATTACATTTTTTAGTACATCGTTTGGTCACTTTTCCTCTGAATAGAGTAAACTTCAATAAGCAAAGGAATCGTATTAGGAATATAACTAGAGTTAATGGTTATGACGATGACTTAATAAACAAGTTAATAAATAGACATAAATTCAGGTTAAATATTCAGAATTCCACCTTTTTTACACGCAAAGCAAATAAGACCAAGTGTGTCTCCATACCATATAATTCGGAATATGGGAGGGGACTCGATAAGGTAGGCCTTACCTTAGTGTATAAGTCATTAGACAATTTGAGGAATATCTTAGGAAACCCCAAAGATAAGATTCCTAATTGTAAGAAAAGTAGAATCTATGAACTTAGTTGTAATGATTGCGACAAAATGTATGTTGGGCAAACTAAAAGGTGAATTAAAACACGTTTTAAAGAATATTTAGCACATTTAAAATACAGTAGAACAGAGAAGTCTAGCATTGCCCAACACGCCCTTGAAACTGATTATACTGTAATATTAGGTAATCTAACATTAATTAAAAATGTATCTGATAGGAGATTGTTGAACGCATACGAAAGTATGGAAATTATAAGATGTAAAAGTAGCTTAAATAAAGACAGAGGGCCTATTCCTTATAAGTGCCTTCTACTGGTTACTTGACCGGAACTGATGGCCTCGTCTATGCCGTTAGTTCCGCCTGAATAATTCAGTTGTTAGGCTAAGTACGAGGATGGATTGAAAAGTTCGCTGCCTCACCAAAAAATAATTATAATATTTTTATTATTGTACCCTCAATAAGTTCATACTTTCTTTGGTTGTCCCAGGGTAAAATTTTGTTGCTGTAGAATTTGTGGTTTTTAGGTTAGAACGAGTTTAGTGAGACCAAGTGCAGCGTTTTTGGAAAAATGGAAGAAATTGAACCACGTGCGGTCAAGTACCTGTTTTAAAAAAAGATTAACACCAAAGGAGATCCACGATGATATGAAAACAACACTAAGGGAATCTGCTCCGTCATATACCACTGTGAAAAATGGATTGCAGAATTTAAACGTGGACGAGAGAGCATCGAAGATCCCCTCGTTCCGGTTCGCCCACGACGTCTACAACTGAAGAAAACATCGGCAAAGTGTGTGATCTCATATTGAAAGACCGTAGATTAACTGTGAGGGAGATTACACAAAACATCATTGCCAACGAACTCGGATTTTCTAAGGTTTCCGCTAGGCGGGTCCCCAGATTGCTTTCAGTTGAACAAAAACGAATTCGACTCACGATTTCTCGCTACTGTTTGGAGATATTTGCGGCTGATCCGCAAGATTTTTTTAACAGGTTTGTGACAATGGACGAAACCTGGATTCACCGCTATACTCCAGAGTGAAAACAACAGTCCAAGCAGTGAAAAAAATTTGGTGAACCGACCCCAAAGAAAGCGATGCAATTCTGTCGGCTGGAAAAATGATGTCAGTTTTTTTTATAATGCTAAAGGTGTTATTATGGTGGACTACCTTCCGAAAGGCGAAATAATAAACTAGACTTACTATTGCACCCTTTTGCGTCGTTTACGTCAATAAATTAAAGAGAAACGCCCAGGATTACTGAGAAAGTTCTGTTCCATCAGGACAACGCTCTGGTTCACACGTCTGTTGAGTCTATGGCTCAAATTCATGATTGTGGTTTCGAATTGCTGCCCCACCCGGCTTCCATCTGTTTCCAAACCTAAAAAAACACCTCGGTGGCCAGAAATTTTCATCAAATGAAAAAGTCGAAGTTGCAGTTAACCGGTATTTCACAGACCTCAAGGAATCTTTTTTTGAAACAGGCGTTGAAGCTTTGGAAAGCAGGTGGAAGAAGTGCATAGAGCTAGGTGGAGATTACGTCGAAAAATAAAAATATTTTTGTACACTAGGGGTTTATTTTGTTTTCTTGACTAGGCCGCGAACTTTTATATCCATCCTCGTATAAGTAGGGTAGATTTGTAGTTTAGTTTAGTCAATCATCACTACTGATGAAGCTAACATAGTTAGCGAAACGCGCGTCGGTGCAAAAATAAAGTGTTTGGTGTAGTGGTGATATATACTGAGTAGTGTCATTGTGCTTAAGATTTCACATTCCCGACGTAACTAACCCAATTAAACAAGATAAAGCAAATAATATTACTTTTTTTTTCTTTCAATAAGTTCCTGTTAAACCTTTTTCAGATGCGGTGCATACCCTGACATGTGCCATAATGCTGCTGAATACTGATCTTCATGCGCAGAATATTGGCCGCAAAATGACATGTAATGAATTCATAGAAAACTTGACGGATCTGAACGAGGGTGAGAACTTCCCTAGGGATGTACTAAAACATCTATATCACGCCATTAAAGGCCATCCTTTGGAGTGGGCATTGTAAGTACTATCATGGCATAGGTCCATTTTTTTGTAAATATGTGTTTTAAGTACCTTTACGAAGATGTCAATATTGAGTTTGGGGCGAAAGAAAATTTTTTGATTTGTAAAATCGTCAACACTTTAACTTTAAATCTAGCTAATATCTAATATCATTTATTGAATAAAGTACGTAGGGCTATGCCCTATAATTACTATTACATAAGCTGATCTAACATGAGTATAGTTTTGGGTCTTAAGATATTTACACGTCAGTAACCTAATTAACTTAACCTAGGTAAGGGTTTTATATAAGTAAGATAAAAACTTCAGATATCTGAGACCTAAGATATTTCATAAATTATTACTAAGTTAATACTAATCCTGAGAGAGAGTGTCTTATGGCCTCAGGTAGCGAGTCCTGACGGTGGGCGCAGGTTCGTTAGCATTCCTGAATGTGGAATTGGAGTTGAGTGACTTTATCCAGGAATCTGAGCTGAGCGTTGCTCAGCTCAGTGTTGCTTCAGGATTGTTTGCTTCTAGAGGTCACGGTGAATTTGGGTATTGTGAACAGACCGTGGAGATTTGTTTTGAAGAGTCTGGAGGGAGGATCTGTGGGAATGTGACTTTTGGCACCATGTTGAACTGGAGTAAGTAAGGCCGATGAATGCAGTGCAGTGAAGGCAGTTGAATTGTCCAATGTTCGAACCAATTGACTAACAGGTCCAAGTGACTTTGGAGGTAGCTGGTGATGATTCTGGAGGACTTAGTGGTGACGGTGTCATCGGTATGGAGGTCTGGTTCGACTTAGGAATGTCGGCGGTGAAGATATTGAATAACAGGTGGGAGAGGACGGAGCCTTGGGTGACTCTGGCTTGTATAGCCTTGATTTCGGAGCTTGCCTGATCGACTCTGACTTGGAAAGTGCGGCCCGAGAGGAAGGAGAGGACCGATTTAGTGGTGTTAGTAGAATAGCCGTGAAGGATAAATATAATTTAACAAGGCTGTTTATACTGTAGAAGTTTCTATCACCATATAACTGAAAAACTGTATCCATCCGTATATAATATAATACATATAAACCGCCCGTACAAACATAGTTCACCGTTTGTATTTTGGATATGCAGATGGTATATATTCTATTGTATAGCCGCCCAGAGATCGGAAGTAAAGTGCGTAACGCAGAGTGAATCTGTTAGATATATTTATCCTGTGATTCTAGGTTGTGTGCCAGTTTATACAGACCGTTACAAATTTCCAGCACATTAGTTCAAAGATTTCACGTTTAGGAGGCGATACTATTCGTTTGGCATAAGCATAATAATTTTTTTTTTTGAAAATACAGTATTTTTTTCTTCAAAAATTACAAAAAAAAATATTTGTAAAAACTTTTTAAACCACTACATCTAAGTGTTATGTATTTTTGGGTGCTGAAACCGTATCTGGTATCAGTTTTTTTGTATCACCCACAGTTCTCTCACAATATGACATCGATTCAATTTCAAAATAGAGAAAATTAAATCATTAAATTATAAATAATTAAATTAAATAAAAAATTAAAAAAAAAAAATAAATGGATGTTCCAGATTCCAATAAATGTTTTTCTTTCAGCCTAGAATGAAGCAATTCTACTTTTTCCTTAGTCAAACCCAAATCTATCACTAAATCATTTAACTCGGCTTGTGTAAACAACTGTGGTTTTAAATTTTCTGGAGAACATTGAAACTCATCATTATCCGGTCGACTTTCATTAAATTCGGGACTGGACTGTAAAACGTCATCAATAGACTGAGGTGGCTCAGGGACAGGACGTCCCGGTCCATGTCCCACCGGCCGATTAGCGGAAGTAAAGTTAGGATAGACAATTACTTTCTTATTTTTGCAGTTATATCCAAAAACATCAACGTTGCAAAAATAACAATCATTTGAATGATTTTCTTGCTCTCTTCATACCATGGCTACTGCAAATCTAAAAGCTTTCTTTTCTTTGTTATACAATTTCCTAAGATCTTCGACACAAACATAACATACTTTGTGAGGAGCCCAACCTTTTTCTTGATTACCGATTTCTACACCAAAATATGCAAAGTATACTTTTTTACAAAGTCAGTAATGTTTCTTTGATGTTTTTTAACTACAAACTGACCACATATATAACAAAAAGTGTTGGGAGATTTTTTACAACCACGATTAGCCATACTTTGAGTGTGAATTAAAGCACATGGGTTAAACACTGCAATGCGAGATTATATTAACTGGAAGGAAACAAACAGCTGTGACATTTATCCGAACTGCCAACCTAATAACATTTACTTTTACTGCCAACCTAATAACATTCAAATGATAAAAAATAAACTTTTCACATTTTGAATATTAAAATGTGAAAAATTGGTGGGTGGTACGACTTTTTTATCATTGTTTTCGGACTCAGCACACCAAAAAACATAGGAATCAGATAAAATTATTAAAAAAGTTTTTTCATCGTTGGCCTGTGTTATTCTTCGTAAAGCATTGTATATATTGTTTGAATGCTAGAAGTTTTATAAAAAATTACATTTAACTAAGACTTCCACTAACGACACTGTAAAAGATGATTAGATTGTATTTTGGCACTCTTTATGTGATAATTAAAAGTACCTAATAAATGTTCTGCTAAATTACAATAAAAAAGGAACCTTAACAATACCAATTTTTATCGGTTATAACGAACCCGGTTAGAACGAACTTCCGGATAAAGCGAACCAAATTTGGATGTTTTGTGCCCGTTTATAATGAACTTGCCACTCCCAGTGCTCGATGTCTCGCTCGAGAGAGAGAGAAGCCCTATTCTACTTCTTTCCGCCGGTTCGCTAGATCGAACAGTATTATTTTCAATTCACTTGTGTTATGCGGTTCTAATGCATATTTGATCAAAGTAGCAAAGTGAATGTTTAAGTTTTTATTTAAAAATGAGTACACAAAAAAGTAAAGCGTTTACTTTAAAAGACAAACACGAGATTATAAGGGAAATAGAAAATGGAGTTAAACAAAGTGATGTTTACAAACAGTTGAATTTAACTAAATCTACGGTTTCTAACATATGAAATAAGAGGCAAAAAGTCTTATCAATCTATGTTAAAAGAAACCTTAGTTGTAAAAAAGTAAGAAAACCTACACATGACCAAGTCGATAAAGAACTCCTTAAATGGTTTAGTCAAAAACGACATGAACATGTTCCTATTACCGGCTATACTTTACAAGAGACAGCTAGTGAATTGGGAAGGAAAATAGAGAATTGAGATTGAACGATTTAAAAAGCGACTTAATATTAGTGGGGGTAAGATAGTAGGAGAAACTGCAGGAGTGGATATGACTATCGTTGATCAGTGATTGATTTATGAATATGTGGACATTTTTAATACGGGATGAAACGGGTTTGTTTTGCAAGATGACGCCTGATAAGACATTAAAGTTTGTCGGAGAGAATTGTGCTGGTGAAAAATTATCAAAAGTAAGGATTACTGCGTTGGTAACTGCAAATATGTCTGGAACAGAGAAAAAAGAATTGTTGGTGGTAGGTAAGTCCGCCAATCCCAGGTGGTTTAAAAACAAACATTTACCAGTAAAGTACAAATCAAACAGTAAAGCCTGGATGACTTTTTTAAAAATGAACTGATCGAATGGGACAAAGAATTAACATTCACAAACAGAAAAATATTACTTTTGATAGACAACTGTCCAGCGCACCCTGAAGTTGATCTACAGCAAATAAAATTGGTTTTTATGCCTCCAAACACAAGTGCAAAGCTCCAACCTATGGATCAAGGTATGATACATTCTTAAAATATCATTATAGAAAGATTTTACTTATAAAAATGTTAGAGACGATCGATAAAGGTAACATTTTTATGTAACTCTCTTGGACGCTATAAACTTTATCCATAAGGCTTGGCAAAGAATCAGTAGAGAAACCATTGCAAACTGTTTTAAGCATGGCGGATTTTTAAGGAAGGAATCTAGATATGACTCAGATGTTGAGCTTCCGTTGACTCAGTGGATTGAAAAACATTGAGAAGATCCTACTGATTGTTTAGAATTTTTTTACGATGCTGACATTCAACAAATTACAGTGGAAATTCAGATTAAAAAGATGTTTAATCACTTCAGTTTTGAAGCATATGTATGTGCTGATAACGAATTAATGACGAGAGAAATATTAACTTCAGTGAGTTCTGGAAAGATTTTAAGCGATAATGACGACGAAGACGAGCTTGGAGAAGGAGATGATATTAATGTTCCATCTATTTCAGAAATGACTAAGAAACTGACTGAAACTCGCAATTTTTTGGAATCTCTTGAAGTTCCTGAACATGTATAGAGTATTTTTTGTGACCTTGACAATTATATAAACACCATTTCTTTTTCAAGTAAAATTGTATAGATGAAAATTTTATTGATTAAACTACGTATTTTAATGTTTTCGTTTATACTTGTATATGTACCAACATATGTACATAATAATAACTTGAGTGTTATTTGTTTTATTTTCCTTTTATTTCCTAGCATTAGCGCCTAATCTGAATAAAAAAATATATGTGTGTGTGTGTGTGTGTGTGTTGCAGATGTTTGAGATTAGACATAAATATTCAATATCTCATAATTTTTTTCTGCCAGGTTAGGTCGTTTACATTTTGTGTGTTGCTGCTTTGGGAGGTGTTTATTTCGGTTCATTGTTTCCTTTTGAGTTTGGATTAACAATTATACATGACAAGCTGCTTCCTCACTTATTTTTTGCTTCTTTTCGATCATCGAGCTTAATTATGGCTGTCTTATCTTCATACTTGATGAAAATACCGAAGTTAATATGACAAAAGAAAATATGTAGTGCTAGATATATGTCTTTGGAACCTTATCCTTCATAATCAAGTTAAAAGATAATTTAAAAAAAAAGATTAGTCCAGACTTTATAAGCTAATTCACATATTTCGTAAAGTTATATATATTATATATATATATATATATATATATATATATATATATATATATATATATATATATATATATATATATATATATATATATATATATATATATATATATATATATATATATATATATAGTATATAAGCCGCCAAGTTTGACTGTTTTCATTCATAGGGATGACGACCAAGAAGAAGGAGGCCAATCTCACCTCAGGAATAATGACTCAGTAAACTTAACGGGAAATCCGTTCTTGGATATACCGAATTCGTCAAATGCTGTTGAATATAAGAAAGGATATGTTATGAGAAAATGCTGTTACGAGGCGAACGCAAAACGAAGTGAGTATATATTGGTCTGTTATTATGTCTAACCTAAAAGTTATTTTTACTAGTTTTGAATCAGTACAATAGATGTTTTTAGGGTGGTTGGTTCTTGAATAATTTTTGAATTTATTATTCTATAACCTTCAAACACCTGTAGTGATAAAGTATAAAATTAGCCAAGAAAGCGTGTTTATTGCACGGTTGCTATAAATTATTACGTTACAGGTTTAAATTGTTTTAGTTTATGTATACAGGATGATTCAGAAAGTTGTTAAAGAAATTTATTCCTGAGAATAAGAAGAGAAACTATTTTTTAGGTATACAGTAATTTTTTGTTTTCTTATTTTTTTTAGACCTTTTAAAAAAAATTTTACTACTACAGTATTCTTGATATATATTAACTCCATTCCACAGTTAAAACATAACTTCAACTATTGCTGTCCTCCCGAATTATAGTAAAACATTTGGGAGATAAAAGTAATTTGGAGACTCTATTTGCATCGTTAAATACTCTAAAAATAATCTTCTACATTCCACAGTTAAAATATAACTTCAACTATTGCTGTTCTCCCGAATTATAGTAAAGCATTTGGGAGATAAAAGTAATTTGGAGACTCTATTTGCTTCGTTAAATACTCTAAAACTAATCGTCTTATAACTTTCCCTCATACGTTACGGATATTGGCTATCAGCATCGTGATTCTTACTTTGTTAACGATGATTCGAAATAGTTGAGTTCAACTTAGTTTTTTAACCACGAATGGCGTCGTTTGTTGGGTCCTCTTCTTGCTTGTAGTTTTCCTTGGTGTATTAGTTGTGTCGCAATATGGGTCCTAGATATTGTTTCTTTCTTGTTTTCAGTGTTAGTACGATTTCTCTATCTTTGCCCATTCTGTTTAGGATCTCTTCATTTGTGATATGATGCTTCCGTGCGACTTTAAGAATTCACCTGTATATCCACATTTCCAAAGCATTCAGTTTATTTATAATTGTTTTATTCACTGCCCATTCTTTCTCCCCATCAATCAAAACAGAAAAATGTAGCACTTGGCTTAGATCACTGGCAAGAAAAGGTTTTTTCATCCGCAAAAATACTACTCTAGCTTTCTTGATTCTACATAGCATCTCTCCTTTGTAATCCCAAGTGTCATACACAGTAGTACCCAAATAACTAAATTTCTGGACTTTTACAGTTTTGCCGTTTATAATAAGTGATCCCTGTAAGTCTCCCTGCTTTGCCACTACCATGTATTTTGTTTTTGAAATATTTAGATTCAATCCGAATTGTTCAGTGTTTTTTAACTTTTTTTACTAACTGTCGCAAGTGTTATTAAATTTTTGACCCCAATAGCAGTATCGTCAGCGTATCGTATACTATTTATAGGTACTCCATTATCCTTTATCTCTTTTTTGTCTTTTCAGAGCTTCACGGAATAGACATTAAATAAAGTGAGAGAGAGAGAGAGAAAACACAGCCCTGGCGTACCGCGCGACATATCTCGATTTCGTCTGAAGAATGATCCCCTATTTTTATTGTCGCCTTTTACCCCCAATATAAGTTCGTAGTGATCCTTATGTCTTTTTCATCTATATTTGTTGTTTTTAGTATATGTACGAGCTTTTCATGTTTGACATTATCAAAAGCTTTGGATAAGTCAATAAAAACAGATATGTGTCTCTTGGCTCATATTTCTGCATCTTTGAACGACAACCTGCAGGGATAATATAGCCTACCTTGTTCCTGGTCCTTCTCGAAAGCCAAACGGAGTGGTGTTTTCTTCACATTTACTGTAAAATCGTTGGTGAATAGTTTCCAGAAACATCTTTGGGATAAGACTGATTAAGCGATAGTCATCGCATTTTTTTGATGAGGTCTTTTTTGAAATGGCCAGGAAGATAGATACTAGCCATTTTCTAGATATTTGATCCGATTCATAAATATAATTACAAAATTTTTGTAGAAAATCGAGAAATTCTTCGTTGTTCTCTGTAAGTTTAAGTACTTCTATCGAGATGTTATCTGAGCCAGCCGCTTTTCCACTCTTCATGGTTTTTAAAGCATATAATATTTTGTCTTGGGTTATTGGTGATCCTGTAGTTGCTTGTGGCATTCTGATTTGAAGACGAGCGTCACCAAAGAGATCGGTTATAATTTTGCCATTGTCATCCAGCAAAACTGCTGCCTTATGTTTGTTCTTTCCAACTATTTATTTCATTTTTTGTGTACGTTATAATAATCATATTTTTATTCCAATTATTCGATTTCTTGGCAGTTTTGACTTATCCACTCCTCTTTTACTAAACTAATAAGTTTAAAAATAACATCTTTCATGTTCATTGCTAAACAGAGTGTTCCATGTCTTGATAATAACTACATATTAAACTATTCTCTGATAACCAGATAGTTTGGCTTATATATAGATAAACCTTGTCCTGGGAATACTACATTGATGTTGTCTGCCTCACGTGGTATAATCAGATGTTTAAATCATACCATAGCAAGGAAATTTCTTCGTATTACTTCCTAATTCATACTCAGTTACCATACTTAACAGGAAATTTCCTGTACAAAAATAATTTAATTATTCCATTATTATATTCTAAAATGAAAATGTAACTGCCAACGCCCCTAGATGTTAGAATGTTTTACATTTAAATACATCTAAAACCGTTTTGTGGACCAATTACAGTGTTTTTTTTATCGTGCACCTCTCCACCTCAATACAGAATAACACTTTTTCTATATCAAGAAGATATTGTAGGGGCTTTATTGCACTTGTACAATAACTAGTACCTTTATATAGAGTGACTCACAGCTTAAATGATGCAGTCGCTATAAGAAAAGACTAACTGGTCTCAGTGCCTTTTTATTTATTTGGAAAAAAAAACAACTTACTGAAATTAAATTAGTAAAGAGTCTTCTAAAAAAGTATGAATTACTTTTTGTCTTAAATATGCCTTCTTAATTAACAATAAATAATTAATCAAATCATATGCAATTTTAACGTCACAGTTTAAATGATGCAAAATAACAACAAGGGTCAAACCTTATCGCATTTTGAAATTTACGAAGGCGGCGTTGCTTTGATTTCTTAGTGCAATTGTTTTTTGTTTAGTTTGACATTTTTTCATTCAATAAAACGAAATTGTTTAAGCGTCGAACTATAATTTCTGAGAGAAATTTAATTATTACTCATTACAGGAATGGATATAGCCAAAGAGACATAGCCAAAATGGTAAATAAATGTCCGTCAACTGTTCAGCATATCATTGAACGTTACCGGAATGAAAATAGAGTCGAGAATAAGTCAAGGATTTTAAGAGAGGTATCAAATAATCCAAAAAAAAAGTGCGCCAAAGTTGTGCGCCGAGGTGGAAAGACAGTTTGGAAAAAGGTGTAACCTCGAAACAGTTCGACGGATCTTGCGAAATAATAATTTACATGGTCGAACTACTAGAAATAAGCCTTTCATTAGCCAAAGAAATAGACGCGTGAGATTGGAATTTGCCAGAGAGCATATCAATAAAGCCTTGAACTTCTGGAATTCAGTAATATTTGCTGATGAGACCAAAATAAACTTATTTGGGTCCGATGGAAAAATATCAGTGTGGAGAAAGCCTAACGAAGAATTAAAATTAAAAAATATGAAAGCTACGGTAAAGCACGGTGGAGGTGGAGTGATGTTATGGGGCTGTATGTCATCTGCAGGAGTAGATAACATGCATTTCGTCGAAGGGAATATGAACCAATATGTGTACTTGGATATACTAAGGCAGCATCTCGTCGCTAGTGCCCAAAAATTAGATATTGAAAACAATTATCGGTTCTATCACGACAATGATCCAAAGCACACGTCATTTCGAGTCCGCAGTTGGTTGCTTTATAACTGTCCAAATGTTATTAAAACACCAGCCCAGTCACCAGACTTAAATGTAATTGAAAATTTGTGGCTGACATTAAAAAATAAAGTAAAAAAATCAAATAAAACTGAATTAAAAGTAAAAATTACTGAAGCATGGAACACTATTTCCCCGGAGTATACTAGAAAGTTAGTTGAATCAATGTCCAGAAGATTACAAGCTGTTATTGATAATGAGGGAGGCCCGACCAAATTTTAGCAGGCTTATTTCAAATTCTACAGTTTGTTTTCTCTAATAATTTTGGTATATTGATCATTTAAGCTGTGACGTTAAAATCGCATATAATTTAATTAATTATTTATTGTTAATTAAGTAAGGCATATTAAAGACAAAAAGTAATTCATACTTTTTTAGAAGACTCTTTAATAAGTTGTTTTTTCCAAATAAATAAAGAGGCACTGAGACCAGTTAGTCTTTTCTTATAGCGACTGCATCATTTAAGCTGTGAGTCACTGTAAGTTGTTCGTCTTAGCAACGGCACTCCGATTTCCCGAGTGATGTCATATTCTAGTTCTATTCGAGACCGGTGAAGTGTTAACTTTGACGTTTGCTTGTCACTAAGAGGAAGTAACCAGACATGTAACAGCTTATTAAGTGCACTTTTTTGTATAAAATTTTAATTTATACGTAACATATTTGTGATTTTCGGTGGTGGTAACAATTTATCATTTTCGTGGTAACTCGAGTAATATGTTACTCGAGTTATGTATTAGGAAATTTATTGGAAATATAAATTTGTATAAAATGTTTTTTTTTAATTCAGAATATTTTATTCAAATTCGGTACTCTCAATTTATTATTATAGAACAAGAGGGCGACCCAAAGTTTTAACCTGTCGACTAACCGTTTGCTTAATTGTTCATTCTATCGGACGAGTTGAATAAAAAACGTTGATTTTGCTGCCCCGTGCCCTGGAATCTCCAGATAAGGCCCAAAATGTTATTTTGGGTCTTATCTATCACGATCATTTTTATCCCCCCTACTGTTTTCTTGTGACGATATTTTTATTTCGTTCTTTAACTTTTCTACCCTTTGACCTTGTTAAATTGGAGATACTTTCGACGGTTCGATTATACTTATTATCTTCAGAGACATTTTCAGTTTAGAACACTGAAGCTCCCGGTCTATGTTAGTTTGTTGGCACAATATTATTTAACGAAGGCTATATATTCATATTCTAAACTAAATCGTGTACTATCTGTATGTAGAAAGTTAAGAATATTTAGATCCGTGTTAATAGAAATATTTTTTTCCTAATTATTGGCTGTGGTAAATTTTTTAATAACTTTTTGAAACATCCTATATAAGAATCAAAACAGTTATCCTAAAAATGTCTATGAACTGATTATAATAATTAATCACGCCTGCTTGGGCTAATTAACACCTTATTTTCTGTCATTATTAATATTATTGCATGATGGTTAATAACAATTTCAAATAATATTTAAGAATAAGACTTAGTCATAATTAAAACCATAGACAGAGGAAACCAAGACGTTTACTGCAATGAATAATATTTCCAAATCTCGACGACAACTTTTGGTATGGTATGAGTCGCGACAAACGTTATCGATTTACATTATTAATAGAAAGGAACGGTTTACTGGCCTCATATCTTTGCTTGATATTCAATTAATTTGTCACTGTTGCTTATTCTTCCATTTACTTCAAATCTCTTGGTTTTTTGAAGGACCCCCAATTTCTTTATGGAAACTGGCTTTCACTCAAATGGGTTAAGACTTTCAGAATATATTCTTGGAGTCATTCTGAACAAATGTCTTGCGTGGCACAACGCAATACTATGAAAATTATGTATATTTAAAAAAATATATCTTAAAGGTTATTAAGTGAATAATACAAAAGAATGGCGATTGGTTTTTTTTATTGTACTTTAAATTATAAGAATTTTTTTTTTAAATACACTCCTGGACAAAATTAACGCAACAATCTGAAAATTAATTTATCTTTTTCTTATCTCAGTTTTTAAAGTTTATCGAGTATTTGAATAGTAGGCTATGCATATTTTGTTTCGTTGTTCATGACAGAAATCAAAACAATTCGTTTAGATTTACAGTTTTAAAGAATTTTTTAGAAGATAAACAATTTTCTGTAACAATGCGATAGATTTTCTTTAAAAGTAAGCTTATAAATTGTTCCCTTTTTCAAAGTAATACGTTTTTGTGGTAGACTGTTTTATTTTTGACCCCGAAAAATTAAAAAAATGAATCGAACAAGGAATTTAAGTGAATACGAGGTAGTGCGAGCCTCAGTTTTATTGGACGAGGGATATTGTCAGAGTTATGTTGCCAATTTGTTAGGCAAACATCGTTCCACAATAAGTCGTATGGTAAGACGCTTGAATGAAGTAGGAACTTATTCTAGAAGGCTAGGGCAAGGGGAAAACGATGCACTAGCGACCTAGATAAACGTTTTAAAAGACAATATGCTTTAAGAAACAGGACTGTCACTAGTTCTATATTAAGAAACGAACTCGAAGCTGTTCGCAATGTCTCAATTTCTTCTAAAACAGTTAGAAGACGGTTAAATGAAGCTGGATTAAATAGTAGCAGACCAGCCACTGTGCCCTTGCCTACTAGAGAGAACAGAGTTGCCAGGTTACATTTTGCTCGAAATCACGAAAACTGGTCTGTGGATGATTGGAAACAAGTTTTCTTCACAGATGAAACTAGGGTTAGTCCAAAACATCCAGATGGTCGTGAGCGAGTATGGCGAAGACCAGGAGAGAGGTTTGCTCCTTGCAATATCTCTGCAAGGATTCCATTCGGCGGTGGCTCTGTTATGTTCTGGGGTGGCATCTGCTTTGATGCTCGCACAGAGTTAGTTCCTGTCCGTACGAGATCCATGAATGCTGACTACTATCTTGAGAATATTGTAATAGAACATGTGATGCCTTTCGGTCATTTTGTGGGGCCCAATTTCCTGTTTATGCAAGACAACGCTCGACCTCACGTGGCTAGGGAGGTACTCGATTATCTTAATCAAGTTCATATACCGATTATGCAATGGCCACCAAAAAGCCCGGATCTGAATCCGATAGAACATGTATGGGATCACCTTAAGAAAAATGTGAAACGTCATATACCTGCACCTAGAAACCTGAGGGAACTTGAAAATGCAGTTATCACAGAATGGGAGCAAATTCCCCAAGATTTTATCCAAAATTTAATTAGAAGCATGCCTAGGCGCATAAACGCTGTCATCCGAAGTAGAGGAGGCAACACACGCTACTAGTGTCCCAGTTACACCATTAATTTTGCTACTAGTGTCCCAGTTTATTTTTTTCATTATTACATAATTTCAACGATTTTGTTATTAGGTCTTAAGAATAATTTTAATTTGAATCTTATAGAGAAATTTGGTAGCTAATTCACTTTTAAAGTATCCGAATAAGTTTTTTCTAGCTTCTAGTGTAACCAATGTTCATAAAAAATTATTAAAATTAATTCATTATAGAGATTTGTATGATTTAATATATTGTTGCGTTAATTTTGTCCAGGAGTGTATGTTTTAAAATATATTTAAAAAAAAAATTCTTATTTAAAGTATAATAAAAATATATAATTGCCATTCTTTTGTAGCGCCAAAGTGTATGTAACCCCCTTGCGATGCAAAATCTACTCATAGAATTGTGTTGTACCCAGCAAGAGATTTGTTCAGAATGACTCAAAGAATATGTTTTGAAAGTTTGAACCTATTTGAGTTAAATCCATTTTCCCTAAGAAATTGCGGAGTCCTTTGTCTATGTTAAAGCCTAAACGATGTATTCAATCCGTTGGATTTACTAATAGGGGTTATTTTGAGAATGATACTAAAGTTGATGAAAAAATTGGAGATATTTATAAGTAATGTGAAGATCGTAACCAATTCTTGTAAGAAAATTTGTCAAGAACTATTAGAAGATAAGATTTTTAAAGGGTAGGGTAGCTGATCACTTTGTGACCCGAGATGCCTTAGGATGAGCAGAATATTTTAAGATCGGAAAAAGGGATCAAACTTGAGATCTAGAAACTACACCCACTTAGTGATAAAAAAAAGCCGTTACTACACTACGACATGATGGAAGAAAAAGCCTACTACGGCTTGATGAAGGACTAAGCCGTTACTGCATCACCGTGGAAAGAGCTACTACGGCATGCTGGAGGAAAAAGCCCTGAAAAATCCGAAATGGCCTTTTATATACCTTATGCCCCTTCTTCAAAGTGAAGTCTTTAAAATGGTTCACTTCCGGGACACAAAATCAGGCGCATTCAATGTAAACTAAATAAGTTAAGTCGGCAACACGCGTTACACTCTGCTGGTTTAAGTTAAACTGCTCAAAAATTTAAACTCACTGCTGAATCAAATTACGCTGCTCAAAAATTTAAACTCACTGTTTAACTTAAATTATCAATTATTACTGGAATTATAGAAAGAAAAACGGTGTTGTAACATGATCTTAAAATCTAGGAAAAAATGAATGTTACAAAGTAAGAACGTATTCTTGAAAAAATGTATTTCGAGAACATTCTTGTCATCAATGTATTTTTTGGTCTGCTAACAACGGCGCAATTACCTTAGTAAGTTGTCCAATTGCCTTCTGCATCAATAATCGCCTGGCGTCTTCGAGGTATGCTGTCGACGAGATTTTCTGTTTACCCTGAAAATTTTTCGAATCTTGCTAGACAACTGAATCAAAGTTCTCAGCTCTGAGCTTTCTCTTTTTAAGGAACCTAACGTTTTCAATAGGGTTGGCATCCGGCGATTGTGAAGACCACCGTAGTATCTTACCGTGCGCCCATGCGAACCGCTTCGCAACGTGATTTGCGCCCAGCTAAGGTTTCTTCAACGTGTTTCGGAATTTGACATTATGAACACGAAGATGTTCTCGAATGGTCTCATGGGACACAATGAAACTCTTCTTGACGAAGCGTCAATTTCGGGTCCTGAGAAAACAAAGACACGATTGGTTTTTCGACTTTCGGAGTGACTTTGTCTACCGAGCCACATTTTGGCAAGTCGTCGACATTTTTTCGCCTCGTTAAAATGATTTACGCACTTCTTCACAAACGATACCGACTTTTTAATGTATTTAGCGGACGCAGAATGCGTCATTTAGAAAGTTCGGAATCGACTGATACTTTTACTAAAATGCGTCATAGACAAAGGTTCCCTCTACCGATAACTATTTTATTAAGTAGACCTTGGAGAGCAACTAGGCCAAATTTGCACTTTTTTTATTCTCTAAATTTTCCTATATATCCTCAACACATAGATTGAATACAAAGTTTAGACTTAACTACTATTAGATTACCAGTTTTCTTATATTTTTCGGATTCAAACTTCCAAAAAAATTTAAAAATTTTTTTATTAATATTTAAAAGATTTCTAACAATTTTGCACTTGAAATTGTTAAAGTTGGTTTGCAAATAATATAATACCTTTTTAAAAAAACCTATATTTACACTATAACAAAATTACTTCATTTAGATTTAATTACACTTTAACTTTTCATATACCTATGGCCGTTCTTAATTAATAAGAAATGCCATTTTACAACACTATAAACAAAAGAGTGCAAGGGAGATATTTATAGTAACCAGAATTTGACAAGATTAATGATATTAATCAGAAGGGACAATAGAATTTTGCGGGAATTATTGTTTTGATTGGTATTGTTAATCCTGCCAAATTCGGGTTGCTATAAACATTTTCCCTGTGCTGTTTTGTTTACAGTGTTGTAAAACGGTGTTTTCTTTTTAATTACAAATGCCCATACAGTGCAATTTTTATAAAGTACACTTTATATGGGAAGATGTTTCATTTTAATTTTTCAAATAAAAAACAAAAGATTTTGGGAACTGCTATTTTGAAAGAGAAGAATTATGTTTTCCAAGAAAAATAATATAAAAAAAGGCAACGATACTTTGGCTTATCATCATTTCCCAAAATTTTTTTATTTTTTTTATCGTTTTATCTAGAATTTTTTTATTTTTTTTGAAAAATTACTTTTAAAATTTGATTATTTTCTAATACTTCTAGTCCATATGAAATATCTAATACAAGATACGGTTGTAATTTTTATTAAACACAGATAAAATCCACACAAGATCTTGTGTGAATTCTGTGGTTGCCACAAGGATTGTGTACTAAATTAAGCAGGGCGTCCAAAATAAGATTAAAAATCCTATTATTATCTCGGAAATGATTGAAGGTAGAATATTAGAATATGGTGTTCAAAATTTTATGTTTATTTCCTGGAATATAGTTTATGCTGTTTAAAATTAAAATGAAAACGAAAGTGGAGAGTTCAATTCAATAGCTGGCTGTTATCAAGTAAATTTTTATTGTATTTTTGCCCAATTAAGATTGAAATATGCAATTCATTTTTTCCTTATATCGTTAAGACACTGGAGCTAGTCAAAGGGTAAACAATGACACTTGTCAACTGTAGAAAAAAATTGAATTTTGGCTTATAGTTTCTGATACAGGATTGTCTTAAAATTTGAATGGAATTAAAATTACATCATAAATAACCGGTCAAGGGCAAGTGGGACTTGCGCAATTAGTGTTCCGTACGTTGACTGCTTTTAAAATAAAAAATTTTGTTATGGAGGTATAAAATGATTAATGACTTCACAAAACACACCTCAAATGAGTTTTCAACAAAGTTTTTTTTCCCGATTTTTAATGAAAACTGATGATCTTGAATTTTTTGTTTTTATATTCCAGATAAATTATTAAAGGTAATGCACTGAGATAATATTCATTCAATCTACACCCTGTGAATAATATTCCAGAATTTTTTCAAAATTTTTCGATCAGTACTTAACGTGAGCAACTACTATACTCATGTTTTATAAGCTTTAATTTGATACTCCACTCGATACCTGGTAAAAAAAAATAAATTTCACTTCTGATTTCACCTCGTAAAACTAACCCCCTAAGTCAAAATATAACTTTCAAAACTACACGGCTCTCATGAGGCCATCAATCCCTATATTAATACCAAATTTCAACTGTCTATGTCAAATAGTTTCAGAGAGAATCGGGTGTGACAGACAGACAGATAGACGGACGGACACCGAAGTAATCTTAAAAGTGTTTCATGCGGAACACTAAAAATAGTGCACTCAAATCAAAGTAAAATGCGTAAACTCTGTATAGACATAATTACCTACAATAGGCGTGATGACAGTAACAATGAATCACCGAAATTATGACGTTAAATAATGAAATAGATTAAAAAGAGTTTCTAAAAAATGTTCTTATTTTTATATTAAAAGTGAGATTAATATTATTTTTGTTAAAATAAAAATGCAAAATCCAGCAATCCGTCATGTTATGTTGGTCACCAATCGGAGCGAATGACGTCACGCCTAAGTAAACATTATTTCGGTCGGACTTCTCTTGTGTTAACGATAATCTCTGCACTGTTTATCAATTAAGTTATGGTTTTAAACTATCGAGTTGCCTAGAAGCAAGAAACATTAGCGATGGAAGACGGATTTATCAAGGCAAATAGCTCTAATTTACTGATAATTGCTTTGTTGATGCTTGGAGAGTTTCTTGCGCCAAAAAAAAGACTTTTGCTCAGCAAAATTTAGAAATATCAAAACTTCTGTGTAAGTATATAAGTATCTGAATTAAAACTACAATTCAAAAACCCATAAAAACTGCACTTTATTTCTACGTCATGGTTTTATTAGTTTTAGGTTCGGTTATGATTGTAATGAAAGACTGATATTGTCAAATTTCCACTTTATTTAGTTTCACTGAAACTGTATGACGCGTTTCGCTATACTATAGCTTCTTCTGATACAAAATGATATTTGAATATTAGTGTTGTTACATTTATACAAATACCCTAAGGTAGATAGGTAATAAAATTAATACTATATGCTAATGAATATTGCTGGGAAATCCATTATGAATATTAATTGTATAAATTGAGTAAGGGGGAGTTACCATGGACCAGACAGGTATCTTTTTGTTCGTTTAAGATGCTGTCGGAATTTTTAATTCTATTTATTTCTAAATTTTCTAATAGGTTTAATTTTACGCCTTTGTTTTGTATGTGTAGAATTTTAAATTTATCGTCAAAAAGATGATTTGATTCTGTTAAATGATTACTGTACGCTGAGTCAGTTTTGTTTTTTAAATAGCTTCTTTTATGTTCTAAAATCCGACTTTCGAATGAGCGACCTGTCTGACCTATGTAACTTTTATGACAAGAACCACAATTCAACTGATACACTCCAGATTTTTTTGATCTATTTTGTTTTCCCTTTGCGTTTTTAATGAATTTTCCTAACGAGTTGTTTGTTCTAAAAGCTATGTTGATATTATATTTGTTTAAGTGGTTTTTAATTTTCTCTGACGTGTTACCAAAATAGGTTAGAACATTATAGCTATTTAAAAAACAAAACTGACTCAGCGTACCGTAATCATTTAACAGAATCAAATCATCTTTTTGACGATAAATTTAAAATTCTACACATACAAAACAAAGGCGTAAAATTAAACCTATTAGAAATTTTAGAAATAAATAGAATTAAAAATTCCGACATCATCTTAAACGAACAAAAAGATACCTGTCTCGCCCATGGCCCCCTTACTCAATTTATACAATTAATATTCAGGATGGATTCCCCAGAAATATTCATTAGCATATAGTATTAATTTTATTACCTATCTACCTTAGGGTATTTGTATAAATGTAACAACACTAATATTCAAATATCATTTTGTATCAGACGAAGCTATAGTATAACGAAACGCGTCATACAGTTTCTGTGAAACTAAATAAAGTGGAAATTGACAAAATCAGTCTTTCATTACATTCGTTATGAATTTCCATCAAGTAACAGCCACAACAATTCAAAGTTTAGGTTATGATTGTTATGAAAATGTTGATATATACTGAATATAATTCTCCATATCGTTTGGCAACTGGAACAAGAATAAAATATCCATTAAACAATAAACAAAACAGTAGTGGACGATAACATTAAAGAAATAAAACCTAACCTCAATAGTGATGTGACTATCTAAAGGAATTATTTAGATAATTAACAATTTCTCAAACAAGATTATTACGACACACCTCATTTATGATAATAAAATATTAAGTTAAAACTTGCACCAAAATGGTCTTCACAGAAATAAATTGAAGAATTTGGAGAAATAACTGCTGGGTCTGGCCGTGCAAGAGTTAGCCACTTATTTCTTATTGTTTTCTTGTTTGGAACGTAAACAAATAACTTTTTAGGAGTTTTTATCGATGTGTTTTTACACTGAGGGACCGCACACCACTTATGCACTTTAGAATTCATTTTTAAACACATAAAATAACAAAATTATTGTATAGATACTGTATACTTCACTGTTGTCGACATGGAATTTACAAAGGCGTGATGTCACGAGCAGACGCCATGACACCTGCGAGCGTTTTGGCGTGAAATTCAAAATTAGTTTAAAAAAAAAAGGCTTTTATGCTAGGAAACCTGTAATTTCTCTAGAATATATATATTTTTTTGGAAAAAGTAGTTCGGTGGGAACATCGTGGAATAGTTTTTCAAAATTAGTTATCATACCTATTAGGTAAGAGCTGATTTGATACCTATCGACTTTGTTGTTCAGTTTTCTGTTATTTTTAATTTAGTCAATCATTTCTGAGATAAGCTTATCTTGGACTCTTAGAACATATATTATTAATAGGAAAGTGACACACTCACCCTTCCAATTAACACATTTTCAAAACTACTAATTTTTAATGTCTCTTATTTCTGCAGTGTCCATGAAAAGATGTACGAGATCAATTTTATAATCGGTAGAAAACTGTAAGGTCAAACCTCGAAAATTAGTTTTGCATAGTCATAAACATGTGAGGCTCCATTGAAATGCTAATTGTTGGTTATTGTTTTTTTTCGAGTTGATAACGTTGCAATTCCTTTTACCGTTCATGACAGTAGTGCGTAAATTCTTGTCTCTGTCCTGATTGAGTATAGGTGCCTCTACTTCAATTACATTTTAGCAAGTTGGACTGTATCTAACTGCAAAAGACATAAACATTATGAAGAAAAAATATGATTTAAAACACCCAACATTAATATTTATTACGTGTAATTTTTATGCCTAGTAAGAAACAGTCCTTTATGGAAAGTTTTTCAGATTTTACAGGCATTCCAATAGATAGATGTAAAATTTACCAATTGCAGGAAAATTTTATGTAATTAGTCACAAGACCTGTCATTAATTACAAGACCAAGAACAGCAAAAAGCCGTTATAAACGGTTTGCGATTATATCATCTTTAGAAGCCATTTATATCTTTCAGAAGACACATTAATGTCGGAACAATAAAAGTATTTTTTATTATTTATATATTATACCTTAATATTCTATTGTCTCACCTTACGTTATCCTAATCTATATTAACTCTGTAATCCTCTCAACGCCACTAAAGATCAGTCCATCCTTACTTATGATAAATCGAACCAAAGCTTAATTCGAGGTACTTTTCATTTACTCTTATAGTTTGTCACATCCTTAATAATAATTTTTGAACAGTAAATGGCTTGATTTTCAGTACTAATTTTGTTCAATGTATTATCGCAGTTACAGACTTACTGTCAACTGTTTTGTAAACAAATTTTAATCATTCGTGGATGCTGCAGATTTGTGGCCATAATGGTAAAAAACAATTAACAGCTATTTGGCTATGGCAAAAAAGTAACATAGCTTCCTAGACCTTTTAAAAAGCATGTAGCAATACAATAGCGCTTGTCTCGAAGGCCTCTGCTGCGTTTTTCTAGCGCCATTCCACAAGCGCAGCTGGAAGATGTTTTACTGCACATTACGGGACATGGTACTGTACTTGCACAAGGACGAGAACGGATTCCGTAAGAACCAGATGGGTGGCGATAATTTGCACAACGCGATCAGAGTTCACCACGCGTTGGCGACGAAGGCGCAGGATTACACGAAAAAACAGTACGTGTTTCGGTTGCAGACGGCAGATCAGGCAGAATATCTCTTTCAAACAAGGTAAGTTTTCATTTATTTATAGTCGAGTTTGTGTGAGTTTTTCTTGTACTGAAATTCACTACTATGAATTACACTTTTGAAATAAAATACGGTATAATTGCTTCACTGAATTTATTCAGATCACTCTGACACGGGTTTCGATCTCGCGACCATTTTCGAAGAGGTTTACAGTAAGACTAAAATAAGACTAAACTAAATAGGAATCTATCTTAACACGGCGTCTAATATGAGGGTATTTTCTATTTCTATTTGGGTGTTCGTTATTTTTATGAGTTTTTTTAAGCTAAGAGTTTCAAAATAATCCATATGTTTCCTTTTTGAGCACTATATAGTAACTTCACCCTTTCGTTATCAAAAAGGTGATTATTGTCTATGCAGTGTTCAGCAAAGCCTGTTAATTTTTGTTTATTTAAAATAGAGTACCTGTGTTCTTTCAGTCTTTGTTGTAGGCTCTGTCTCGTTTGTTCCACATAGACAGCGTCACAGTCATCACAATTAAGTTCATATATACCAGATTTTCCATATTTGTTAGAACTTTCTTTATTATTAACTAGATGTCAGGCTATATTGTTTTTATTAACGCTTATACAGTTTCTTTCTAACTTATTAAGGCTATTGTTGATTTTGTTACTAATACTGCCGACATAGTTCATAGCAAACCATCGGCCTTAGTAGAGCGATGGTTTTAGTTTTGCTTGACAAGTATTGAACAATAATTGTAATAGACACATTCTGGTAGTAAGCCCAAAGTTCAAAGATACATTTTGGTAGTAAAACCAAAGTTCTTGATCTGCTCCGCGCATATGTCATCAACCCCCATAGCTTTCTCGTTTTTTATATTATTTATTGAAGCACTAGGCTTCTTCCTTGTAAAAAGCTACCCCCAGAAGATCCTTTTCGTTTGCTTTCTCTTTCCATTCTCGGATGACTCACATTTTTGGGGTGTTTTCTGTGAGCCTTTTACAGAGCTTTGTTTAAGATTGAAGTTCAGCTTTCTCATGAGATTCCATGCAATCTTACTACTATGGCTCATTCCATTATTTTCAGAGTTCTCACCCATTTCTTCTATGAGCAGCCTCATGAGATTTTCTTCTACTATGTTCCCTGCAAGAGAATCCTGATGATAAAATTGCCTGTTTTTATTTCGTTCGTTAAGCCTGGAACATAATGTAGTCTGTAGCCATGCGGTATATGTTGTCTTGATATTGTTTTTACTTTATCGACAAAGTGGTCGTAGTTCATAAGGATAGTTAGTTAGATTTATCGAGCTCTGCATTGAAGGCGTTCTACCTTCCTCTGAAAGGAACTTTATTTGTCCTTACCATAGAGGTTGCATTACGTCCGACCGGCCGATGTTGAGTTTTAGGTGTAGGCTCGTGGACCATTTTCACACTACAGTTTGCTAAGTCGTTGCTCGCAAAACATATATCGGGATTGTAGCCCTTACACCATGCTCGGCTAATAAAAGATTTTGGAAGTTTGGCGTCATGTATCAGTGAGACGCCTAATCGCTTAACTCATTATTCAACCTTGATCTTCATTAGTCGTATTATATCCCCATAAGGTTGAATGGCTTTTTAATTCTCAAATTGTTTTTCGAGGATATAGTATTTTTCAAGATCTAAGAAAGTGATTTGGCAAATTGATGCAATAAAAACATTAAACGACCGTTAGGATCTTCGCACGTACCTGCCCGTAACAGGGTCGTAATTGAAATATATACCTCCCTTTCAATCTAACATTTTATTGGCTATTTCGTGTTTATAAATATAAAGAGTATTCTTCATTTTATCTGCAGTATTATACTGAAATAGTGTGTACGAGGCTGGTTTGCAAAGTCCGAGAGATGGCACCACCGACGCGTATCGAGGTCATGTTTAGTTAGTAGCATCTCTTGAATGAACCCACACCAAGTTTCAGCCATATTGGTCTATTTCTTTGCGTTTGGCATTCGTGTGAATCAAGGAAGTCGAGTGATTTTCAAGAAATGGACGAAAAAGAATTTCGTGTGGTGATTAAACATTACTTTATGGAAGGCAAAATGCCTCAGGAGACTAAAGAGAAGCTTGATAAACATTATGGTGACTCTGCACCTTCGATTAGAACAGTTTATAAGTGGTTTCAAAATTTTCGGACTGGCCATATGGGCACAAGTGACGCTGAACGTTCTGGACGGCCTGTGGAGGTTACGACTCCAGAAATCATTGATCAAATCCATGATATGGTGATGCATGACAGAAGAGTTAAGGTGCGTGAGATTGCTAGTGCTGTGGGCATCTCGACTGAACGGGTACATAATATTTTGCATAAACATTTGGACATGAGAAAGCTATCCGCAAGATGGGTGCCGCGATTGCTCACGCTTGACCAAAAACGGAATCGTGTGAAGTGTTGCAAGGATGGTTTGCAGCTGTTCCAGAAGAATCCGGAGGACTTTAAGCGTCGTTTCGTCACTGTGGATGAAACATGGATACATTACTATAGTCCTGAGACTAAACAACAATCTAAACAATGGGTTACCAAGGGGGAATCTACACCAAAAAAGGCGAAGACCATTCCTTCGGCCGGAAAGGTTATGGCAACTGTCTTTTGGGATTCGCAAGGGATAATCCTCATCGACTATCTGGAAAAGGGTAAAACTATTACAGGTGAATATTATTCATCGTTATTGGACCGTTTGAAAACCGAGTTGCAAGAAAAACGCCCGCGATTGGCCCACAAGAAAGTCCTTTTCCATCACGACAACGCACCAGCACACACCTCAGCAGTTGTGGTCGCAAAATTAATGGAAATAGAATTCCAACTCGTTTCACATCCCCCCTATTCTCCAGACTTGGCTCCCTCGGACTACTATTTGTTCCCCAATTTGAAGAAATGGCTGGCGGGACAAAGATTTTATTCAAACGAGGAGGTGATTGCAGACACTAATGGATATTTTGCAGACTTGGACAAATCCTATTATTCGGAAGGGATCAACAAACTAGAACATCGTTGGACGAAGTGTATAAGCCTAAAAGGAGACTATGTCGAAAAATAAAAAAGGTTTACCCCAAACACATAAGTAGTTTTTATTTTTGCACGGACTTTTCAAACCAGCCTCGTATTATAAAGTTCAGTAGTGTCTTAAAATGTCCGAAGCCCTTTTCATCAGAAGCCGCAAATGTTTGCCCGTTGAGACAAAAGTGATAGTTAAAAGTATTTATTTAAAGTTAGTGGAGCGAGGCCACGAAAAGTACTTTTCATTGATGGAGACATCAGCTTTAACAAGCATCCCTGAAAGTACAGTTTGGAAAATTGTAAATAATTCGATAGCGCCAAAAGAAACACGAAAAGACAAAGGTGTGTCGAAATGTATTGATTTCAGTAAAGAAGATCCTCCGCAAAATTTATGAAATGTATGCAGAACAAAAGATTCCTATGTTATTATCACTTTCACGGAGGCTGTTCGAGGATAGTTGTGACATAAAATGTTTCACTACAACTTTATGGCGTATTCTATGTCGTTTGGGGTTTTTGTTCAAAAAATAGACCAAAGGCAAGTTATAATGGAATCACTGCGCTTACAACAACTCAGAATGGAATATCTTGTGAAAAAATAAATACAGCGAGATCGTAAAATCGAACGATGATCTACGTAGATGAGACTTGGTATGACACCCACGACACACCCAGTAAAGGATGGATTGATAAATCCAAAAAATGCCACACCAAAGCTCCATCAAATAAAGGTAAAATAATAACTATGTTACATGCGGAGTCAGAAGAAGGCTGGATACCAGAATGTCTATTTCTAGCAGCCAAGGATATTTCAGATTCCAGCTTGGATTATCATTGTGATACATCCGCTGAAGTTTTTGAAGATTGGCTTCAAAACAAAATAATGCCGAATATATCACCGAATAGCTGTATTGTGATGGATAATGCATCCTATCATAGTCACCAAATGAATAAGGTACTAGGGTCCACTAGTAGAAAAAGGGAAATACAAGCCTTTTTGTGCGAATGTGACGTATATTTCCATGAAAGCTATACAGTTAAACAATTGTTAGAAGTTTAAAAAGTTTCAATTTTTCAAAGGAATATGTTTGTGATAAAATTGCAAAGGAAGCAGAACACGAAATAATTCAGCTTCCACCATATTATTATGGTATCTTTAATGCGATCGAATTGATATGGCATAAAATAAAATCTAATATACGCGCTCACAATAATACACTCACTTTAAACAGTATGTGATGGAGTTGATAAAGACAGAAGTCAAATGTAACCGTTGAAAACTTGAGAAACTGTATTCAACACGTCAAAAAATTGTGTATTCAGCACATAAAACATTAAAATTCAACTGTCTTTTCACAATAAAATTTTAAACCCAACAATTATACAATCAGGTATAGTGCGGCCCTGCACGATGCCTTGTCATTTAACAGCCATAAATTAATCACTCTTGAATCTTGTTGAATTTTGAATGGGTATAGGTAGCTAAGTCACTTTCTTAGATCGTGAAAAATACTATACAAATATATTGTCCACAATTCTCTTTATTTGTGAAGTATGACGCTGAGATAATTGAGTTATTATTCCTTGTGAAACTCGCGCTTCTATATTTTTCGGGGGTATCTCTGCGACAAATGTTATAACGTTTATCTTCGGCCTATTTTGGTTTTGTCTTTCAACTTTTAGTTCATTGCGTACTTCTGCTATCAGGTTTTTATTTCTAGTTAAGCTTTCAATATTTAGGCGTACTAACGTAAATATCAGTCCTGAAAAGGATATTGTTAACACTATTACTTATGTTCTTAAGGTTCGAGGGTGAACAGATTAGCTGGAATTTTCAGAACAAACCGTTTAACAGGAGGCGCCGGCAAAATTATTATTTCTAACTCACGTGGTTAAGATCATATCATTCGAAGATTATCGTAAATTTTTATTAACTACGAAAGAAGCACAGAACCTAATGGTCTGTGAATACAGAAAGCGACCTGCTAAAGGCTAATATATTTTAAAGGAAAAACTTCTACGGATATTATAAAACTAACTTTCTCAATATTTTGAACTTTGCCAAAAGTCTAAATAGCACTGGGTAACTATAACGCGATATTTTAGGTCAAGGGGGAGAAGAACTTACTGTTAATCGAGCAACCCCACATCATATCATGAAATGCTATTTTATTATATTAGAACCTTGAAATTGCCTAGAAATAGAAATAAATACGAAATCTTTAACAGAAAATTAGTTTTAGGTTGAGTAAAAAAAATTACACATTTAATAAGATGTGTTGAAATTAGAGTTTCATTCCTATAAACACATTAATGCTTTGGAATTTAAAGATTGAAATAAAAAAATGTACAATCGTTCAGGTCATTAGAGAATAAACTATTTCCTAAAAGTTTCCCAAGATAAATTTTTGGTCATTTCCCGACATTTGATGTAAATAGCTTTTGGTTTATATGATAATTTTTTATTAGTTATATGACTAGTTTTTGCAGTATAATGAGATAATAATTTTTCATATCTACTCATAACAAGTAATGCCAAAATATTGACGGTGATGTATTTTACTAAACTGTCTATTTAATTTTTTTAAATAATAATTTTTTTTTATGGTTTTAGTGATTCAAAAGAGTTGCAGTCGTGGATAGACACAATCAACTTTGTCGCCGCTAGTTTTTCAGCACCGCCATTGGAAGCAGCAGTAGGATCTCAGAAGAAATTTCAAAGGCCACTTTTGCCTTGCAGCCATACAAAATTAAATTTAGTAAGTACTCTTATTAAAGTTTGCACTAAAAATACAATAGTTCCCCATATAATTAAACAAACAGGTCATCCGTACTTGTTATACCTATTTATTTATTAGTTTGCGAGTGTATACTGCAGCGAAACGTAAACGGTCAATACGGATTGTGATAATCTGGATTGCAAATATAATGATGGATCATAATAGATACTACAACGTTTCTTCCGGGGTGGTATCTATTTTCCGACGACGTAATTAGTGAGCAGGTATCGCAGAGATGTTGATGGTTCAATATTGATAAATTCCCTAGGCAGCCATATATTTCGAGAGGAATCTAGTCAGGGTGAAAAAGAACAATAAACACCGTAGAGATTTCAAAGTTCGACATTCAACAGCAAGTCATTGTCATCGGCTTTCGAAAAGGAATTAAGAATAAATTTCTAGAAAACCTAAAAGAGTCTGCAGCTTACTGTATCTTAGCTGAGTCATTGAAGTGATTCTATCATATTGCTCAGACACACGTATTTAGTTCATGATTACTACTCGACTGGATGTGAGACATGATGGTCATTAATTAACTGCATCGGGTGACAACTTGTGTGGTTCTGACCCACAGGATTTTCTCAGTAATAATCAGAAAAGAGTTATCACTGGCTTAGAAGAAAATATATAACATATTGTAATCTATAGTTTGCAATATATTGGGTGCCATCGGTAAACATGGTAAATGTCCCAAAATAAAACATTTTTTTTTTCAAGTTTTCGCAAGGCACTAGGACTTGTGCTCGATAAATAATATTTTTGCCAAGACTCATCATTTTCAGAAATGAGCTTAATTTTATAATACTTACTTACCTAATCCTTATGCCTTTCTCCCTTTTTTTTAGGAGTGTAAGGCCTATGGAGTTGAGTTATTCTATATTTGTCTTTTCTATATTTCCTTCCATATCTTTCTATCCTGTTTAAATTGCCGATTGCCTCTTTTGCTTCTTCTGTATTAATTTCTTCTGTTTGTGTGACTTCTGTATCTTGTTCCGCTTTTATGTCTCTATGTTGATTTTTGTATGATATGTCGTTCCCATCTGATAGTTCTTTATAGTATTAACTCCATCTTTCCATAATTTTGTCTTCTTCTTTTATGACATTTCCTTCTAATTTTTTGCATCCATTTCCTTTCCTTTCTGTTTCTGTGATTCCTACATAGTGTATTTGTTATTCTTCTGTCAGTTCATCCTCTTTTTTCCGTTTTATACCCCTATTATTCCATATTCTCAATCTAATAACTAATTATTTCCTATTTCTTTCTTCCTATCTATTTTTTTTGATTATCTTTCTATTTGTATTCGTTTCATTAGTCCTCTCTTCCGTATCCTTTATCTCTTTGCCAGGGTCGTCGTCAATCTACCTATCTCTCTCCTTTTTCTCAGTTTATTGACTTGACGGTCGTAGTGTTCTTTGTTTGTTCTTTCAGTTTTTTTTTTCCTCAATATTCCGTTTATATTCTCTTTCTTTGATTATGACTTTTTTAATATCCCATTTTCACTCTTTTTCCATTCTTTCTCTCGTTCTTTGCTACATGCTTCAATTTCTTTTGAATTTCCCGTTTATCTTTTGTTAAATCGTTGTTTATGTAAACTCTCTCTCTTAGATTTCTCGGTTTGTTTTTATTTTTTCATTACAGCTTCTTTATCTCCCGTGTTTCCAAGTTCTATCTGGTATATAGTCGTTCCTATTTTTATGACATCTTTAATTTGTACTTTTGTGCCCATACTCCTCTCCATAACATGTTCTACACCCGTTGTCTTTTTCCAGCCTACTCATCTTCAAATCCATACTTCTCATATTTTCTCTAATTATCTTGTTTTCCTCTTTCAATACGTCATTCTCCTTTCTTAATTCCTTCAACTCTTGTTGGTATCTCTTCTGATCTTGTTTTATTTCCTTTTTATTTGACATTAGCTCTCTGATCATTTCTATCAAATTGTCTTTCTTATCTACTCTTTCGTTTTTCTCTTTCTATGGTGTTCTTATCAGCTTTTTACTCTTCTTCAGTAATATCATTGGCTCTTTTTTTTTCTTCGACTCTTCCTCTTTTCGAGTCTCCTGATGTGTAATCATCGATATCCATTGTTCTTCTATACTATATATATAAAATGCAACGTCTCTCTGTCTGTCTGTCTGTCTGTCCGTTAGTGCGCTTATCACTGGAGAACCACTTATCCGATTTACGTACTTTTTTTTTTAAAACATAGATATGTTCTCTGGCCAGGTTATAGGCTATATTTTATTACGATAGGTAGCATAAGGAATGAGCAGTGACGGTAATAGTGAATGAAGTCGGAAAAAAGTTTGCCGCTAGCGCGTTCCTTTGCAATACACAGCCTAAACCATTAAATATGGAACAATATTATGTAGTAGAGAATAACTATAATCTATAATACATATAAAATGCAATGTCTCTCTGTCTGTCTGTCTGTCCATTAGTGCGTTTATCCCTCGAGAACCACTTATCCGATTTACGTGATTTTTTAAATTCATACATATATTTTCTGACCAGGTTATAGATATATATTTTATTACATCTATAATATATATTAAAATGCAACGTATCTCTGTCTATCCTGTCTGTCCGTTAATACGCTTATTACTGGAGAACCACTTATCCGATTTACGTGCTTTTTTTTAAAACATACATATGGCCAGGTTATTTATCTATAATATATATAAAATGCAACGTCTCTCTGTCTGTCTGTCCATTAGTGCGTTACGTACTTTTTTTTTAAAAACATACATGTGTTCTCTGGCCAGGTTATAGGATATATTTTATTGCGTTAGGTAACATAAAGAATAAACAGTGACGATAATAGTGAATCAAGTCGGAAAAAAGGTTACCGTTAGCGTGTTCTCTTGCAATACACTGCCTAAATCATTAAATATGGAACAATATTATGTTGCAAAGAATATAATATATATAAAATGCAACATCTCTCTGTCTGTCTGTCTGTCCGTTAGTGCGCTTATCACTTGAGAACCACTTATCCGATTTACGTGTTTTTATAAATTTATACATATGATATGTTCTATATAATTAGAAATAAGCCTAGATAATGGAAGATAAGGTGAGATAATGGGAGATAAGGAAAAATAATGGGAGATAAGCCTAGATAATGGGAGTTAAGGTAAGCTAATGGGAGATAAGTATACGAGGCTGGTTTGAAAAGTCCATGCAAAGTCCGAGAGATGGCACCACCGGCTCGTATCGAGGTCATGTTTAGTTAGTAGCATCTCTTGAATGAACGCACACCAAGTTTCAACCATATTGGTCTATTTCTTTGTGTTTGGCATTCGTGTGAATCAAGGAAGTCGAGTGATTTTCAAGAAATGGACGAAAAAGAATTTCGTGTGGTGATTAAACATTACTTTATGAAAGGTAAAACGCCTCAGGAGACTAAAGAGAAGCTTGATAAACATTATGGTGACTCTGCACCTTCGATTAGAACAGTTTATAAGTGGTTTCAAAATTTTCGGACTGGCCATATGGGCACAAGTGACGCTGAACGTTCTGGACGGCCTGTGGAGGTTACAACTCCAGAAATCATCGATCAAATCCATGATATGGTGATGGATGACAGAAGAGTTAAGGTGCGTGAGATTGCTAGTGCTGTGGGCATCTCGACTGAACAGGTACATAATATTTTGCATAAACATTTGGACATGAGAAAGCTATCCGCAAGATGAGTGCCGCGATTGCTCACGCTTGACCAAAAACGGAATCGTGTGAAGTGTTGCAAGGATGCTTTGCAGCTGTTCCAGAAGAAGTCGGAGGACTTTAAGCGTCGTTTCGTCACTGTGGATGAAACATGGATACATTACTATACTCCTGAGACCAAACAACAATCTAAACAATGGGTTACCAAGGGAGAATCTGCACCAAAAAAGGCGAAGACCGTTCCTTCGGCCGGAAAGGTTATGGCGACTGTCTTTTGGGATTCGCAAGGGATAATCCTCATCGACTATCTGGAAAAGGGTAAAACTATTACAGGTGAATACTATTCATCGTTATTGGACCGTTTTGAAAACCGAGCTGCAAGAAAAAAACCCGCGATTGGCCCACAAGAAAGTCCTTTTCCATCACGACAACGCACCAGCACACACCTCAGCAGTTGTGGTCGCAAAATTAATGGAAATAGGATTCCAACTCGTTTCACATCCCCCTATTCTCCAGACTTGGCCCCCTCGGACTATTATTTGTTCCCCAATTTGAAGAAATGGCTGGCGGGACAAGGATTTTATTCAAACGAGGAGGTGATTGCAGACACTAATGGATATTTTGCAGACTTGGACAAATCCTATTATTCGGAAGGGATTAACAGACTAGAACATCGTTGGACGAAGTGTATAAGCCTAAAAGGAGACTATGTCGAAAAATAAAAAAGGTTTACCCCCAAACACATAAGTAGTTTTTATTTTTGCACGGACTTTTCAAACCAGCCTCGTATATAATGGGAGATAAGGAGAAATAATGGGAGATAAGCAGAGATAAGTCTAGGTAATGGGAGTTATGGTGAGATAATGGGAGATAAGGAGAAATAATGGAAGATAGGGAGAAATAATGGGAGATGAGCAGAGATAAGTCTAGATAATGGAAATTATGTAGAGATAATGGGAGATAAGGAGAAATAATGGGAGATATTTTATTACGTTAGGTAACATAAGGAATAAGTAGTGACGATAGTAGTGAATCAAGTCCACGCGAGCGGAGCCGCGGGCACGGCTAGTTCTGTTATAAAACTTTACGTGTGCTCCTCGTAAATTCAATTTTCAAACACGGGAAAAAAGAAAAAAAAAACTATTGTTTATACTTCTTATCACCGTTCTCCGGTGGTTCGCTCACCTTAAACGCAGTAAAACGGTCAAGGTCGTCGCTACACCTGCACCTTATGATAGTCTTCTTGCATGCTTCAGCAGCTGTAAGCGTAGTGAAAGTAAACTCTCTCTCAGTCATCCTTCGTTTCCTTCAAACCCCAGTTTGATGGAGAAGAAATGAACTACGAGGGACAGATCAGCGGGTCATACACTTGAGACTAATGGAAAAATCTTAAAAATCTGTCGGTGGTACATAATTGGCGGGTACCATTAGAAAACATTCTACGATGACCACTAATAATATTTTTCTGTTCTTTTGCTCTGAAAAAGTGAATGAAGATCATTTTATCATTAATTTTCTTGTTGCAATATATCATATCTATACGATAATACGGAAACATTAACGTGCTGCACAGAATTATTCTCATAAACCTCTAAATTTTTTACTTATTGTCTTAATTCTAACACTACACTCTGCTTTATTTCTAGTCCCTTTCATTTGCGATCGACAAAATAATTAAATTGATCGAAACACTACCGTAATAATGCTCGTTGAACGAGTTGACTATTGCCGGGCGTTCGATTCACATGCACACACTTCGCATCCGAAACTCAACTCCCTAATTTTTATAATAATATACTATTATTATTGTGATTCCATTCATTCAATGGTGCATAAAGACGGTTTGTGACTGACAGTTTGTGGTCTCACATCTCTTGGTCATAATTATGTCTTTTAAATGTGGATTTATTAGTATTTTTTATTTATTTTTAGCGCGAGCAGTTAGCAGACCACGAGGAGAGAGTTATGAGACTGGAAACGATGCTAGACGAACATAGGAAGTCGCTGCCAGAAAAGGGCTCAAAGTCGCTTGTAGTACAGAACTATAAGGAAAAAGAAGCGTTCCTAACCTTTGAGGTAAAGTGAGGAAAATATATTTTCTTAGTATAAACGAGAGAAAAGGATTTTTAATACTAGCAGGTGTACAAGTATGAAATGCGGATTTTTTTTTCTAATAAAACATGTTAAATTCGGAAGAATGATAAAAAGTGCTTTATTCAAAGTATGCTCCATCGCTTGTTATACATTTTTTCCCATCTTTCGGGCAATTTATGAATACCACGCCAGTAAAAATCTTCCCCTTTTGCTGCGAACCATTCATCGAGCCATTTTTTCACATCTTCGTACGAACCAAAGCGCTGCTCAGCAAGTGCGTGACCCATCGATGCAAACAAGTGGTAATCGGAAGGAGCCAAGTCTGGTGAGTAAGCCGCATGGGGTAGAACTTCCCAGCTGAGTGCTTCCAACGTGTCGCGAACTGGTTTTGCCGTATGTGATGGAGCATTGTCATGAAGAAAAATGACTTCGTGTTGCCTCTTTCGGTATTCTGACTTTTTTCAAGCAGCGAACGGTTCAAATCGGTCAATTGTTTTTGGTAACGTTTAGTATTAACCGTTTCCCCAAGTTTTAACAGCTCATAATAGACCACGCCCCTCTGGTCCCACCAAACACAGAGCATCGTCTTTCTGCCAAAGCGATTGGGTGTTGAGGTCGATGTGGATGGTGCGCCTGGGTCTACCCATGATTTTTTTTTTGCGCTTGGGATTCTCAAAATAAATCCACTTTTCATCCCCTGTAACTATACGATGCAAAACAGACTTCCTTTTGTACCGAGCAAGCAAAATGTCACACGTGTTTTTGTGCTTTTTTTCCATTTGCCTGTCGTTCAATTCATGTGGTACCCATCTACGGTCTTCTGAATCCTTCCCATCTCTCGTAGCCGATTGAAAACAGCTCGTTGACTAACGCCCAGTTGCTCGGCGAGTTGTTTTTGTGTTTGCGAATCATCTTTGTCCAACAATGCTTGCAGTTCCACATCTTCGTATTTTTTTGGCGGTTTTCCACGTTCCTTGTCTGCAACATCGAAGTCATCACTTTTGAAACGCCGAAACCATCGTTCACACGTATCTTGCGATGGAGCATGTTCATCATAAGCTTCTCGAAGTAATCGGTATGATTCAACAGCAATTTTCTTCAAATAAAAACAAAAAATTAATGCTGTTCGCGAATGCTCTTTGTTTGGTATAAATTTCGACATATTGAACACAACAACACAACACTATGCACACACTTTTCTAATTTATCACTCGTGCGCGTCTGACACTTGTTGATGACACAACGAAATGGCGCAGTGTCAAATCTTTCAAAACTGCATTGGTGCACCATCTGTTGTCTGCTGAAATCCGCATTTCATACTTGTACACCTGGTATAGTAGTTACGTGAGAATAATTGCTTTTTTGAATCAAGTACTACTAATATTTTGATAAATTTATTTTCTACAGATCAAAAGATATCGTACCTACGCATATATGCTCCGTTCGCGGGCGCCCCCACCTGTCACACCTCCTATCATAGAAACCGCTCCCGCGGTTCGAATGGCAGAGAACAGTATCGGGGAGGTTGACGAATCGGCAGCCACTCTGCAGAGTCATGTGACGGTCGTCGAAGGCAACGCTGCGGGCGGCCTCGTGCCTCCTCCTATACCGGAGAGAAAATCGTCGCCGGTTACAAACAGGTATAGCTACAGACAGGCAATCTACAGTGGTAGTGGTGGGTTAACTTAGGCGGTGATCGGTGTGGCGTAATTTTGGGTGTAAATTAAATGAAATTGGAAATTGCTTGTTTTTAGGGTGTTTTTTAACCTAGGTTTGGTCATTAGGTTAATTACTTCTTAGTTATTAGGTGCTCTTCTACTTTTTTAGAGGTAAAAATAATCGCGCTTTTTGTATGTATATCTTTCATTATTTATTATATTTTACGATATGAATTTTCCTTTACAGTGATTAGTTTTCTTCAGAACGTGCTACATTTTTTGTAACATTATTTCTTATTTTTTGTAACAGAGGAGTACTTCGTTCAAAAGTTATTTTTAAATTTAATTTTGTAATATTTCACGTGGACCATGTTTTAAATTATACAGGCATACAAAAAAAATTGTCTGTCTTTTAAGTGAGATACGTGTTTTCTTAAGTATTCTTTTATGCTAAATCCAAAAAAAATCCTAAAGAAAGACATCCACAGCAAGATTTTAATCAGAAAACATATTTAAAGTTGCCAGAAAACTATTAAATTGAAAAAAATATGTATATTTTAATAAATAATGTAAAACTGTATAATCATTAAAATTATGAAAATAAAACTGTCATTTCGGACATCTTTAAATGTTTTGAATCTAGATTTATCATAAAAACTTAAAAATATTAGGTTTTAGTGTTCATTTTTAACAAAAACCACGCATACACCACCTTTAAGTAAGCTACGTAGCAAAATTCTGTTTAAAATAAATATATGCAACCGCTAAATTAAAATATTGATTTTAATTTTTATTAATATTGTTAAAAACTATTATTTCCAGTGTTTTTTTTTTGAGGTTCTTAATCCTGACTTGACATAAAAAAATAAAGTTTTATGCTCAGTTTCAACAAAAAACTCGTTTTTTTAACAATTACAAGGGTGCTATGTGGTTGGTAAAATGCTTTTTTAAGTAAATAAATGCAACAGCTAAACAAGAATTTTTTTTCGAACAAAACTATCATTTATAGTCGTTTTTAAAGTTTCAAATTCGAATTTGATATCAAAACAGGAGGAATAGTGTTTCGTGTTGAAAAAAATATATCCGTTTTGGAACAAAAGGTTGCAAAATGCAGTCTAATGTATATGGGCATCGCCCATCTCGGCCCAAGGAAACAGGTAGTCTGCATAAAAATAACCCATCTCGGCCCGATCTTAAAACTTGCCGGGTTTTGGAATAAACCATCTCGGCCCGGACTGTGATTAATTTTTGATTTGGCAAATTAATGAGCCAAAAAGAGAAAAGCAAGTTTTTCATAGACAACAAATTATAAATAATAATAAAAATAATAAAGAAATTTAAACTTTCATTTTATTAAAACGGGTAAATAATACTGTACAAAAATTTAATTTATAGAAAATCCTATTATAGCCTGTCCCAAAATATAAGGTCCTGATTTTTTTGCCGTTTTAAGTGGGCAATATAAAAATTCCGACCTTTTATTTATGATAGGTTGCAGAGATGGACTTAAGAATTTTATTCATTAATGCAAATAAATAAAATTATAAGTATTTTTGGAGATGTTTATTTATAGATGCATGTAAAAACAAATGGATAAGAAGTACAAATATACAGTTTGAATGAATGGGGTTTACAAGAGGGGACATATTGTTAAATAAATATATATTTTATCTTAAGCCTAATTCGGTTTCACTATCACTGTCACCAGCTGAGGTGATTATCAGTGGTTTTATATTATTTACATAAATATATGAATCTTCAACTTTAACAACGTCCTGAATGGAATTCTTTCAGCTTTCATAAGGTATATCATTTATAACTTTTTTTACTAATTCAACCACTGTCACGCTTAAAGTAGGAAAAACATTTTGTGTCCTTATTTTTGATTCAATTGGATTAAACACACAATATTACGGAGGAAGCCGCAAAACAGTGTGCCCCATTTTCTCAGCGATACTATCACAAACATATTTCTTTTTCAATTTATAGTCTTTCCAAAAAAAGCACTTTTTTTTTATAACTAAAGTCAAAATAAATGTTATTTTCTAACATATATTCCTATATTTCCGTGTTGGCAGCATTAGGAACCTTATTTAGTAGGCGACTATAGTAACTTGCATTGTCCATAACTATAACACTCTGTTCGGGAACATTTGGTAAAAGGGAATTTTGAAACCAATTTTCAAAAAGTTCTGCGGTCGTGTCTTCGTGATAGTCCAAACTAGAATCTTTTATGTTTTTTTTGCAGATAATAGTAGACAATTTGAAACCCAGTCCTTTTCAGATCCAGCATGCAAAATGGTTATTCGTTTACCTTTATTTGAAGGTGCGTTAGTCTGACATTTTGTACTGCTGTCAACCCACCCTTTTTGCACAGTGTCATGGGTACCGAACCATGTTTCGTCAAGGTAAATTATTGGCCAATTCTCTGATCGATACTTTTAATTTCGTGTAAATAAGTATGTCTCAAGATTCATAATCTTTGTGACTCCATCACTACTTGCCTTTTGTCGATATTTAAGAGATTCTTAAGAGAATTCTGTGAAGTATTGATCGGCCACAATGTATATTGGTCCCATCCTGCACCAGTCTTAATTTTATTTTGTCTAGTATTGGCACCAACTGCTCTTCATACATAGAATATATTTTTCTCTTGATGACGTCTTTTTCACAATCGTCTACATGATGCATTTGAAAATCTTTACGTTTAATTAAGTTAATCGTGGAAATTGGGGTTTTTTTTTACTATTTGTTTAGCGTCAAGTGATAAATGTTTTCTCTTGCGATAGCCACTATTGCAATTTTCCCACGGACGCCACAACCGTTACGTTGTAAGTAAAACTAAAAATAAAAATAATAAAAAGTATCTTTCGAATCTTAATGGGGACCTGTGGTCATTAGACTTGTATTATGAAATACTTAAAGGGCTCCAAACCGGGTTGCCAGGTAGTAAATATATAGATAAACATAGATCCAATATGATTGCAGGTGCAAGTGAGGGCGGTATACAAAGCAGGTAAAATAAAAATACGTTTATCGTAATACCTGACAACTATGCACAAAACCGTAATAGGGTCATTTAGTGCCCCATTGAAAAAGCAAAAAGGCGGGGTCTTATATCTTGAGATTTACTTTACCTATTTGTATGAATGATAATGGGAAACAATTTTTACATATGTTAATTTTGATATCTCCTTACTTTTATATCTTCTTATTTTATCCTCAATAAACACTTGGTTTTTCTTATTAGTTAAATTTTTAGACTTATATGTTACACCAATAATATTGCACTTAACATACGTTTCTACTCGTACATTTAAAACTTCTTTAATAAAAGCAAATATAGAGGGATGCGTCTGATACATTAAATTATTAAAATGTGCTTGAAATAATTCACAAGCGTTCGTGGTTTTATTTAGTTCTGCAGATTCACTTATCCAAATGTGCGGTGGAAATTTGAACTCGTTTAGTTAAATAAGTATCCACAAGATAATCAGGTAATTTCTCTAAATTGACATTTCGTATAATTCGAAAAAGTAAAAATCTTCAACGTCTTTAGGTTCTAAGAAGAGAAACCCAAAACAATAATGCAACCATTTTCCTATTTCTGATTGGTCACCTTTGTAATACTGAGTCAGACCCTGCTTTTGTATTTCACGATACCACGCTTGGGTCAAATGAAACCTTCAGCCAGTTATTTTGATATCATTTCACACTTGAGCCACCGCGTTATGAATTGACATTTCAAAATCTAGTACTATTTCTCTTATAGGTTTCTTCAGATTTATCTTTTAATAAACAGAAAACTAAAGGAATATAAAGTCCGTTAAAAAATCCATGCAAGGTGAAAAATTATTTAAAAAATCTTGTACAGTAAGAAAAAGTTCGATCCATATAAAGATGGATGGATGGATGGATATTAAGAAGAGGCGCGTCGACGTCTGTGGTCATTTGGCGCCGTATTTCTGGATGGTGTTATGAACGTGTTATATGTTTTGTGTTATGTTAATATCTTTTAGGTATTTAAATAGTGGTTTTATGTGTTCCTGATCCTGAGCTTGAATGTGGTGTAGTGGGTTGTCTATACCATATTTTAGTATTATCGGCTGGTAGTGTGTTGCAGTGAGGATCACTTCTTTTATCACATTTAATGTAGGGTGTTTTATGGTCGTTACCTCAAAAGTGTGCAGTTTTGTTAGTGTTTCTGCTTTGTCAGACTGTCTCTCATTTTGAATTTCTATTAGAAGTGAACCATCGGCAAGCTTGCGAGTGTTGGCCAATGTTCCAAAGAAGCTTTCAAGACTTTTATGTAATGCGAAAGGTGAAACCTCTTTAAATGAGCCGTCCAGTGTTTTTATTTGGAAGAACCGCTCATAAGTAGGTTGTAGGATGGGTGATGTACTTAATCCGGGCCTTTTGGGCCCGTTGAGTTGAGGAAAATCAAATTTATTATTCATTTGGTTCCCACGAGTAGCACAGGAATAGATGGTCCGCTATGGCAGTGCCTGGATTTTTTTTTTTTTTTTTTTTATTGGTCTAGCACACGTGCTGCAGGGAAGTCCCTAAAGCGCTCCAGGAGCGGCACAAGTGCGGAAAAAGCGATTCACGTTGTTCTTGAATCGCTGTAAATTGTACTCGGTGGGAAACACAGCGCTGGGCAAATTATTCCAAAGGGATGACGTTCTCCATATAAAAGATTGCTTGAAAAGCGTTGTACGCGGAGTAACAAGCTGAACCTCATACGGATGCGAAGCACCAGCGCGACGTGTATTTCTAACATGCACCGCTTTGGGAGGAATTAAGCGGGCTACATCCTTCGAACACTTTCCATGGAAATACTTGTAGAACAGACTCAAGCCGCCAACCGTTCTTCGATGTTCCAGCGAATCAAGGCCGCCGGTCAATTCCGGGTCCCCAATCAGACGGACCGCTCTTCTCTGAACAGAATCCAACAAATGCAGTGTATGTTTGGGAGCGGAGCCCCAAACGTGAGAGCAGTATTCCATAGTTGGTCGAATTTGGGCTTTGTAAAGAATTAACAGTTGTTTGTGGGTGTAAAGCTTTCTGGTTCTAAATAATATTTTGAGAAGCTCTCCTTGCTATGCCTGCAACATGTTCATGCCAAGACATATTTGCTCCCAAACTAACGCCCAACAAATTGAGCGACGATGCTAGGGGAATGGAGTGCCCCGGCATAACTATCTCGGGTTCAGCAACGTTTACTTTTTTAGAAAAAACTGCCGCTTGGGTTTTTGTAGCGTTAAATTCCACTTGGTTACTGTCACCCCAAGATAGAATTTCTTCCAGGTCTTTGTTAAGTTGAACGACCTCCTGCTGTCTGCGGATATTCGCCTGAGCAGCCGATGTCCGAACGTTCAAGGTGAATGAAGAGACAAGCGTACTGTCATCTGCAAAGCTATAGATTGGATTCCCGGTCTTTTCCAGCAGATCGTTAATGTAAATGAGAAAGAGAGTAGGAGACAGTATGGAGCCCTGGGGCACACCAGCGTTGATAGTGAGGGTGTTAGAAAGAAATCCGTCGACTGCCACGCGTAAAGAACTCTCTCTGAGGAAACATGAGAGCCACAAACAGAACCTTTCAGACATACCATAAGAGCGCAACTTAGCCAACAGTCCATCGTGCCAAACACGGTCGAATGCCTTGGATATGTCAAGAGCAACCGCTCGAGATTCTCCAAAGTGTTCAATTGCGTTGTTCCAAACATGTGTTACATAAGTCAGAAGATCTCCTGTTGATCTATGTTTACGAAAACCATATTGGTGATCGCTAATAATATTGAATCGTTCAAGATATTTTAGAAGATGCTCATTGATAACCTTTTCTATGACTTTCGATATTATTGAAGGCAGTGCAACTGGTCGGTAGTTATTTGGCAAGGTCTTCTTACCTTTTTTAGGTATCGGCTGAACCGTGGCACATTTCCAGCAGGACGAAAATATTCCCTTTCTGTAGGATAGGTTAAAAAACTGGTGTTAGTTCCCTTGCACAGATTTTGAGTACTATGGCAGGTATTCCGTCAGCGCCAGAAGCCTTCTTGGTGTCTAGCTTCATTAAAATACGCTTTATGATGCGCTGTCTGAAGACAACATCGGGCATCCTTGACTGCCATATGGGAATAGTAGGTGGTGTTTTTCCTTGGAAATCGACAGTAGAATGTGAAGCAAAGAGTTCAGCCAACAAGTTCGCTCTCTCAACAGGTGTGGTTGCAATGGAATTATCTGGCCGTGTGAGTGGTGGTATGGTGGATTTGGTAAAATTTTGACTAACTGCCTTAGCGACTGCCCAAAAGGACCTGGAATTGTTGGGACAAGCGAGAAGTTTGTTTCTAATTCGTTGATTGTGTGCCTCCTTGGTTTCGTCGATAATTCCCTTGTTTAGAAACAACAGCTTCTTTGCATTTTCGGTCGAACCAAGGCTTGCCGTTGGAGGAGCATTTCTTCGAAAAAGGGATGTAAGCTTCCATACCAGCCAAAATAACATCGGAGACCTCCCTGGCGCAGTCAGATGGGTTATCGAATCGAAAACAAACGTCCATCCAAGGGAAAGTTCGAAAGTATTCCATGAGATCTTCCCATTTAGCAGATTTGTAGTGCCAAATCTTGCGCGGCCTAGGCGCCTCTCTGTCACTGATTGGCAGGATACTCGATGTCGAAAGCAGTTTATGGTCGGAAGAACCTAACGGCGGATTTACGGTGACCGTGTAAATCTCCGGATTGGTGGTTAAAAACAGATCAAGAAGACTGGCGAACTCCCCGTCTCCGGGTCTCCATCTCCGGATACCATAGTAAAGCTAATTACTGCCTGACGGCGCTCGGTATCAGACAGGAACCGTTCACGACTCACGCTGGCTGAGTCATGCATCCCTTCTAGACGGTCTCTCACACATTGGGATTGCCATTTGACATATAGGACAAAACTGGACATCACAATGAGACTCGGGACCCTCGGGGGCGTCACTCCCCGTACTAGTAGTGAAACACTCCTAGCCCCTGAGGGGGATCGATATAAAGAGTTTCCGACACTAAATTAATAGTTTCATCGTTAACTAATAAATAGTCTTCGTCTTTATTTGTTTTTGGATCCATTACATCTAAGGATCTATGTACTTCCATAATCGACTTTGGTATTTCTGGTAGTGTTTTTCGCCGAGCTTAGTAGATATTTTTCCTCACACACTCCAAGTCCCTTACGGTGAGAGCATTGGTATGGGTTTCTTTCGTCAATGATTTTCGCATTATTTTTGCTGGTTTTTTTGTCGGATCATTTTTTGCTTTCCTTTTGGCTGATGTAGTCATTATTTGCCTTTGCAAGATATTTTCTAACTCCGGTTCGTGCGAATGGTTTTGATTTAACGAAGATAGAACTTGATTTGATGAATTGCCGATGGTTTTCAGATAAGCATTACACCCATCTTTAATGCACCTCCACTTCGTTTCTCCCGAAGATAATTTCCGATTATGCTCTTTAAATTTAAATTGATTTAATACTAGTAGTATATTACCTCGTTTGTTAGTGATTTCACATAATTCAGCCGAACAACTCGAAGTCATTTTTCTGGGATATAATTAGAGAATTCGATCCCGGTCGATTTTTTCTATTCCCGAGATTTTGGGATTATCTACAGTTAATCTCGGGATCCCGGGATAGTCCCGGGATTGTATTGGTAATAGAAAGTGGTAACAAAAAGTCAGTAAAACATATCGAAATCAACTCTTTATTTTAAATCTTTAGTTAAATCTTCGAAAAACAAAACAAAATTATACTTTCTTCTGATAAAATAAACAACAAACTAGGCACTTCTGTAAATAATTTATGAAATAGTTTCATAATTGCCTAATTTGTTTTTATTTTATTTTACAATAAACTTAAAACAAATCAACTTTTTAAAATTTGTTTAGTTATATATACTATAAAAAAGACTATATGCTAAAGAGATCAATGTTCATAGGTACTCAAATTTTAAATTAAATAGACCAGAAACTTTATGAATTACTTATTTAAGCCACGAAAATAAAATCTAAGGAATAACAACGCATCCAACGTCTCATCCGAAAGCATACTTCTCAATTTGTTGCACAAATATGAAGAGGCGGAAAAAGCGCGTTCAGGCTCGATGGAAGTTGGAGGAATCGTCAATAAATTTTTATAAGTCTTCTCCAAATTACAACCTCGTGAGGAACTATTCTCATAAAGATTCATTTCTTGTTTAATGATTTTAGAAAGATCAGTTTCTTTATATGCTTCTGGATTTATAGTTTTCATGCTGTTTTCTATTTCGTTCTGAAGCTTTTCTTTCAATGTCAAATCAGTTTTACTAGTTGTATGCACAGGTTCAATTTTCATGTTATTTTCTTCATTATCATTGTTTTCCATCCTTGTAGTTAATGAAATAATCTGTTTTTTTTTATTGCCATCTTGCTTGGACTTGAAAATAACCCCTTTACATCACAATCAGTATCCAAATTGTTACTCTCAGTAGTCTCAGTCTTCTCAGTATGAGGATTTTGTAGATAGTTTAATACTCCACTTAACTCATTTCGTCGACGATCTTTCATGCGGTTCAATAAATGTGTCTTCAATTTGTAAGCCAAAATTGAGTCATTTTCACGCAATTGTTGAAAAAGAAACCTGAGTGTCGCATCAGCCGTGCACAAATTGGCATCAGAACGACAAAGTGCTTCTACGGATAATTTAACTGGAGCCAAGACCTTGATTATCTCATTAATGAGTTGAAAATCTGATTCCTCAAATTGTACAGCATTATTTAGGTCAATAAGTGCCTTTTTTACGCTATTTTTTAAAAGATCAAATCGCTCCAGCATTGTAAAGAGACTATTCCAACGCGTTTTACAGTCGAGCAGTAAATTAAGCTCTCTTCTATGTTCTTTTTTAACATATTTTTGAAGTATTGTATCATTTTTCAAGGATGCTCTTTTGAAAATAAGAACTACTTTACGAACTTTCTTTATTACTTCATTAATATTTCGATCATTAGTCAAATCCCGTCCATTTCCAGTTTCAATGGCTAATCCTGAGTCTAGGCTCATTTGCCGGTGTGTTTTTATACAATAAATCACAAACGGCTAAATGAATACCATGTGCAAAACAAACTTGGTGTTCTGTATTAACAAGTTTTCCAACCTTCAGCATTACATTTGGACCATCGGTCACTATTGCCACAATATCGGTATCTAATGAGATATGGAACTCCAAAAGCCGCTTTTTTAGTGTATGAACACAAGTTTCGGCTGTCAGCGATTTATTAATTCGAATAAGTCCCAAATTCCAATTTTCTTTGCCTGAATGAATATTTAAATTCATATATCTCTTATTAGAGCTAGACGTCCATTCATCAAAACTTAGACTAAATCGTTGTCCTCCTTTTTTTAATGTAGATAGTTCAGCTGTCATTTGTTTTTTTATGTTTCGACTGTAGTCTACTACTCTGTTGCGGATTGTTGAAGCAGATTTAGGTAAGTCTGAGTAACCTTTTGCTAATAATAACGATCTTAAATCTTTTGATGTCACAAATACGCTAAAAGGAAAACCATCTAGCGCAGTCATACGGGCCAAAACATCGTCAAGGGTATCAGACTTCACAAAATAGTCGGCGACTGACGTAATTTTTCTTTTCAAAGGTGGTCCTTCATTATTTTGGCCCGTTGAGGAAAATGCCTTAGCAGAATCTACTTTCACAAAATGTTTTTGAAGATAGATGAGTATGTAGGCCTTTGGTTGATCCTCCTAAAGTCTTTAAAATAGCGAAACAACGCTTACATTGTGCTGAGCTACCCGCTTTATCGACTAAAAAATGACTCCACACTGACGAAACATCTTCATCTTTTTTATGTTTGACATAAAAACTTTCTTTGGATAGTGACATTGTTTACCTCTTAAACCTAAACAAAAAAAAGAAAAAAAACATTTAAGTCTATGCACAACATAAACATAACCTCTTAGAGCTACAGAAAATAACACTCGTTGTTTTTCATCTATATTTATTCAGACACATTTATGCATTGTTGTTTTTTAATAAATTCATTGATTACCACCAATTAACAAGAAAAATATCAATACTTACACGACGAGAAGCGAATATTTTACACACTTTTACACATAACCCGGCACCGGTCGTTAGCAAAAACAAATGAAATCAGCTGTGTATACAAGATGGCCATCAAAACGTCAAATGAAATTAAGTGCGTTTCGTTTCACGCACATTTTTATTGACTTATATACAAAAATATTTTAATCCCGAAAATCCCGGGATTCATTCAATTTAATCCCGAAAATTTCGGGACTAAAATACGACCGGGATCCCGGGACCCGGGATCCCGAGATCGAATCCTCTAGATATAATGCACGTTAGATGATCACTGCTTAGTTGTTATAATATAACTAAATTTCTTCTTAAATAATACCCGAACAAATACCCAATTACTATTCATTACCTACAAATCATTTTATTACTTAATTACTTCATTATTTTATTACTTGGGGCCGAGATGGGCACCTTTACAATCGCATTAAAAACCGTTTTTACGATTTTTGGGGCCGAGATTGGACGATGCCCATGTATATCCCTTGACAGTTTTAGAAGTTAATTTTGTAGATAGATTGATTGATTGAGTGAATATGGGGGAATGCGAGTGGGTCAGAGCGGTAGTGAGTGAGTAAGTAAACGAATGAGTGAGTGAGTGAGTAAGTGAGCAAGTGACTGAGTGAGTTAGTATGAGTATTACATTTCTACAAATATTTGAGTAGTATCACAATCTGCATCCCCGAGAATGGTGGGCACCTTTTAGTCTTAATTAAGAACATCAAAAAACACTGGAAATAATAGTTTTGATTAATTGAATCGTTCATTTCAAAAACCACATAAGTCAAAATTTAGCAAAATTGAGTTTTTGCTAGGAAACGTCTCCTCAAGGGTACCTACATATTATATGCAAAAGCCACGTAAGTCGTATTTACGGTTAACGAATTGCCGCCTATCCACTTCCACCGTTTGTTGCAAAAACCACATTAGTCACAGACTTATGTTGTTTTTGCACGGATTTTCTAGCGAGGGTTTGAGTTGAGTGGGAGATAAAAAGTGTTATCTCTGTTCAGATACCAGTCAAATTGATGGCAAACCGATCCCAAACTATCCAACTCATGCGCACTTTGATATGGGGACCCCAAAAAAATAGAAAATATTAAGCAAGTTAAAAATAGTATCCTTGAACAGCATATTCAATTTTATGACGGGATTTTCCACTGGCCTACCGCGGAAGGACAGAACCAGGAAGAATATTATGTCGAAAATGACCACGAGTTTGATTATGTGCCTTAATTAATTATTAAAATCAGGAATATTATTGTTTGTTTGTATTTTGAAGCATTTTTAATAAACCCTTTTGACAGTTTGTTGACTTGTTTTTTTTTTAAAGAAGGAAAATGATAACTTCAAAATTATATTCAGTGCAAAAACCACCAGTCTCAAGAAAAAAAATTTTTTTTTTAATAACAACGAAAATAAACTACATGTATTATGTGATAAACTATGTAATTACTTAAATAATTTGAATTAAATTAAATTTTTTCCTCTTATAAAGGATAGTTTTAGTTTAATAAAGTTTTTTTTCGCCTACTGAAAATTTTACTTTTTTGACTTATGTGGTTTTTGAAATGAACGATTCAATTAATGAAAATTAAAAACAATTTTTAATTTATTTTAACCAGCATTTTGCTACGTAGCTTAGATAGTGGTAGTGTATGCGTGTTTTTTTTTTTGTTAAACATGAACGCTAAAACCTAATATTTTTAAGTTTTTATGATAAATGCAGATTTAGAACATTTAAAGATATCCGAAATAATAGTTTTATTCCATAATTTTAATGATTATACAGTTTTAAATTATTTTTTTCAATTGAATAATATTCTGGCAACTTTAAGTGTATTTTCTGAAAAAAAAAAAACCTCACGGTGGATGCCTTTTTTAATGATTTTTTTTGGATTCAGCATAAAAAAGTACTTAAGGAAACACATGTCTCACTTTAAAGGCAGAGAATTTTTTTGTATACTTGTGTTATTGTCACTTTAATACCACTACAAGGTTTTCAGAAGAAGCATTTGAAATCGCCTCAAGGGACGAAAGTTTAAATTACTGTTCTAGTGTCAAATGGAAGTTATTTTGTGGTTTTTCTACAGAAATACGGAAGAAATTTTTAAAGATCTTTAGAGATTAATGTCTCAAGATTGATAGTTTTAGTGAAGATGTTTAAAAATGCTTCAAGAAATTGTATGCGAAACGACGAGAAATAGTTCCAGTTTTACGCCGTGTAAATTATAGAATGTTATCTCAGCTATAGGCAGCTGTCATTAATTTGCTTTCTTATTGGCTATTGATTCGCTTTTTTTTCTATTTAATTTTTTTATTATTATTTAAGGGCCTTGTCGTGAATTTATAAAACTTGATGGTACATTTATTATTTTATTTTTTACCTATAATGTGTGTACATTAGCATTATTGCTGGAGTATCGGCTTTTCAAAATTAATGGTTGTTTTGTTTTAATTTTAAGTTGTGTTTTCGAAATTTAAATTCTGTGATTTTTTGGTTGATCGTGAAGTTCGAAATAATAGGATTTGGTTGTGTGGTGGTTTGCGTTGTCAGGCTTATAATAAGAGTGCATTATTACAGATGAGCGGTTTTGTGTCGATTGAAAAAGTGATGCTGATGTTTCGCCAATCATCCTGCCGGTGTCTTCCGAGCTTGTTCCGAAAACTGACTTTTTCGGAATTTGACCCAAAATTTATTTAATTCCGTTTGTACACACCTTTTATATTAGTGGATCGTGTGGAGAGGGGGCCAGAGCTTCTTGGATGATCTATTTCCAGATTTGTGAGAAATGTGTGTGTGTCACGATTAAGGTTGTTAGGATGTTTAAATATTTCGACTGACTTCCGAATCTTCCTAGAATAAAAAAAGGAATTTGTTGCAAGGACCTTTGAGTGGTGAAACAGAATCTGGTGTGCTGTTTCATGCTGGTGTTCTGTAAGTGCTGAAGTGGAAATTTTATAAAGGCATACCGTCCTTTGCTGTTCTTTAATTCTAGTACATATTTTTATGCCCGTTTCGCCGATATAGATTTTACCACCGTTATTTTGGATACTGAGTGTTCAAGGGGAATCTTATCTTTATCAGATCTGAGACGTTCTGTGACATTCTTAATGTATGGAAGGACTACAATCCAAGAGACTGATCTGATCCTGGGGAGATGTATGTTATTGAATGGAACGTTTTATATTTCAGTACTGGAAAATGTTCGATTAAAGAACGGAACTAAGGTGTGTTGGTTCTGATTGAAGAGATAGTGGCTAAGAGAGTGAGACATCTATGTGAAGGTTGAGGACTGAGTGTTTTTGAGCAGGCTGGTGATGCGAGGAAGCATTTACATATTTATCTGTTATGTAAAGAGTTGAGATGACTGAGAAAACTTTAATGAGACTCTTGACTGTGTGGCCATGTTACGAAAGTGTCATTAACGTCGTAACATTTTCAGAGTTTTGGTTTAAGATTTAAATCATTATGGAATTAAATCAGTTTCGTCCTAGATTCTAAAGAAGTTAGTTCTTAAAACAATCTCTAAAGATGTCGGCAAGATGATCGACGAAACGTCAGCATCACTTTTTCAATCGACACAGAGAAATCCAGAAGAATTATGCTTATAAACTCTGTAACATGTGGAAGTTTTTTTATTAGAACACATATATTATCGGCTTTAAAATTCAAGTTATTTACCTCCAACATCTGAGGATGCTCTATAATATTAGTAAATTAATATTTGTTCACCATAAAGCCACATAAAACACAGTAGCAACAGTCCGACTCGGCACCTTTGATCTCAAGGGGTTCAAGTTTATAATGATCACTTGACCTGTCGCCATATTGCTGGTATGATGCCCGCGAATTTTTGAGATATTCAAATTCCTTCTTTCAAGAAAACTGTTTCCTTTGGAGATACCACATATATATATTTTTACAAGCACTAACCGTACAACAAAAACTTCCTCTTCACATCTCTTTTATAATTATTTTCAATAGTAACTAGTCATTTACTTATTGGAAAATTATTAATAATGAGTTTCGGAGCACGTTATAAAAAGCTCAACCGCCCCGGTAGCCATTTTGTTGGTACGATAGGGGGCGTGTGCGTGATACAAAACAGGACCTAAAAATTTTCTTGAACATCGCTACTGTGTTTACTTTGATACAGCTATTTTATGGTATTAAAGCCGGATTACAAAGCGAGCATAATCATGTTGGTTTTAAATAAAATCTAGTTTTTAGTCGTTTGTGGTAATGCACTCATTAAAAATATGATCTCTGAGAGTACGTAACTTGTTTAAGTATTTTTTGTTATACAATATATTTTTCTCTGAATTATCATTTTTGCTATTTTCAAAATGTATGGAACCGGGATATTGATTAAATAATCATTTTTTTAAATAATATTCTTGTTAAACTGGACTAATTTATTACTATCATCATCATTACCCTAACCTTTATAAAATTTAAAAAAGTACAATAAATATAATTAGTAGCATTTGATACGTTTAAAAACTCAATAAAATTATCACCCATCAACCGGAATTGTTACTTTTCTCGCAAATTCTTTCAAACCTATACTCTATTTATTTGAAGGTGGTAGCAATAAATCATCTAGAATTATGCAAATTAGCATCAAGCAGTAGTAAGGGCCCCAGAGTTTTACCTACATTTTACCAATAATGCAGCGGTTTCAACAACCTTATTGGAATACCATCTGGCATCGCTCTAATATTCTCAATCTCTTATGTTTGAATGCAATAGGAAAACGACCGTTTTTTTTGTCGTTTGGGGCTAAATAGTCTGAAATAGTTCTAGCCAGTGGTGGTGCGCCTAGATGTATACGTATTATTTGCGAATAGTATGAATGAAACAGTTTTATAATGTTTAAACATTTATTAGACAAAAATAACATTTTATAATGGAACATTATTAATTAAAAAATATACGAATGAGGAAGTTAAACAACGATGAAAAAAGTATTACCAATCTTCTATCTCCGACATGCTTGAAAAACTGTCTTTGTCCAACTCATTTGAATTTACATGTATAATGAAAGGTTCAACAATATCATCCACTGCTATGTCCACGGCCCACATTTTATCTTCCACCTTCGATACATGCTCGACGCATTTTCGCCAGTGTTAGGTCGTATTGTTCCTGGCGACTTCACCTTTAACCTTGTAAGTTCTATTGGATTGAGCTCGTAATGATATGATGGTAGGCGATAAACAGTAATATTACGTTTTTTGCCATTTCATCGATGACGAAACTTGTGTAATTGTCTTTATTTCTGAGAACTTCAAGCTTTACAAGTTCTAATAATTCTCTCTTAATGCTGTCTTTTGGAAATGAATTGTTTTGTTCCGTCATCTAAGATTGGATGTCTTTTTTGAGTCAACCCAAGGTTGGAACTCGTTCTAATTTTTTAGAATGATAGCTTGCGTTATCCATGATAATAACAGAACCGTCTTGGTATTAAGTCTGCGACAACCAGTCTTCAAATACATCGGAATTCATATCTTCGTGATAATCTCCTGTTTTTTTAGATTCGAATGTTACAAGACCTCCATCTACAAAACTATTTTCGTTTCCAATATGCGTAATAATTAACCTACGTCCCTTACCAGATGGCGGTTTAAGACCAGGAGAGAGACCATCATTGTATGCTTGGCGAGCATTTTTGATATTCCCATCTTGCCAACATTTCTTGACCGTGTACCCTTCATTTATCCACGTCTCATCTAAGTAATAATCTCTTTTCCTTCAGAGCGAGCTTTCCTAACTCTCCTTAAGTAGTCTCTTCTCAAGTGTACAATTTCTCCACTTTCTTTCAATAAAGATTTTCTTTCACACTTTTTCCAATAAAAATTCGTACCTTTTAAGACGCTGCATGATTTTACTCTACTCATTATCGGTATTTCTGGGTGGCTTGTCGCAGCCTGCAGGATCATATCCAAAGTTGAAATTCTTTTTTTCACAAAAAAGTCATGAACAATACGCTTTATTGCTTGTTTTGTGTCTGTCAGCTGAAGTTCTTTTCTGCCTGGTCGCTTTTTTTGGAAAGTCTATACCCCCATTTTCTTCTCTTAAAATTCTGAAAACTGTGGCTTCACCAGCTCCGGTCATTAAGGAACATTTAGTGACACAATCGTCCACACTTAAATCACAATTTTGATCGTTTTAACGTAGTCAAATATATACGCTTTGCATTGTGGGTTAGCTGCCCGAATTTTTGACGTTTCGTTGGAGGGAGGAGAACATTTTGTTAACACATTAACTGACTTGTCACTAACTGGCTTGACACCTGGGCATGCTCTTCTAAATATCTATTTATAGTTGAGGCAATAGGAAGGTATGTAAATAAAATGATTTGATTGACAATAAAACTTCGTTACAAAAGAACATTGTTACCTGAAAAGAATAGATAGCATGCCTCTGTTATAGGACCGCCGGTCATTCCATTGGTATTTTTATTGCTATCAGTTTCAAATAAATAGAGTATAGACATATTGATTTATTCTATTAATCATCCGTACATCCTGTGAATTTTTAAGTTAGTATGTAATTGTCGGCTATGACAAACCGAATAGTGATGGAGGGAGAAAAGAAGTAGTTACTTTCAAGATTATGGGTCTTAAGGTAGTTCCCTCGTAAATCCACTTTTCTGAAGAATTTGATGAATTTGAAATATGATGTTAATCTAAATGTTTTTCATTTAGTTAAAAAAAAAAATTGACCGATTGCGAAGCGGGGTATTCATAATTAAAGTGTACATAATTAACATGCAATAGGCCAAAAATTTTGAAATAAAAATAATTTTTTTTTGTCGATTTGTTAAAAGATATAAATATAAAAAAGTTGATATTTTTTTAGAAGAATAACCGCGTAGTGGGGGACAGATATCACAATTTAACAACGCTGTATATCGTCCTACTTTACGCGCTAACATTCAAACAGCATTTAAAATGGTTAACTTTTAAACAGAAATTCATTTGTAGGTTAAATAATTTATTAAATAAACACAATATATTTATCAGCTTTATCTTTAATCATCAAATAAAAATATTAACTGTATTAATTAAAAAGTTGAATTTCTATCTTGATATTTATTATTTTTTCTTTAGTATTTAGAGGATTTATATTTAAACAAAAATATGTTTGTAGATTCAATAATTTTTTGATAATATTTTAAATTAATATTATGTTTATTTATCAACATTGTTACATGTCAATTAATAACAATATTAAATATATAGTAAAAAAAAAGGTTTTATAAATTTTCTGGGTAAAAATAAATAAATAATTAATGATACTAATGATAAATAAATAAAGTATTATAAACTATTTGAAAGGTAATTAATTACTTCATTTAATACAGGCGTATCTTTGGTTACATGTGGTTTCCCATTGTGGTTTCGACTAGATAATAATTGCCCTATTCCTGTAGAACCCCAATATATCATAAGAACTTTTTAGATCTTCCAAAATATGCAATTTAATCTTTTCATCATAAGATCTGAAATAACAGTTTTTAAAGGCATTAAAGATGGCAATATTAGTTTTTTCATGACGCACTCTTTATACGATACGTAATTTGTAATGACCTAAACGTTTCTCATGAGTAAGGAAACGCAAATATGCAAGTGAAAAACTTTAAAATATGCGCATAAATATGCAAATAATTTTCTCAAAATATGCACATACATGTTGTAAATATGCAGTAAAAAAAATCGGAATAGACTTGAAAAATATAAATTTATTGTTTCACATTACATGATACGAGTACTATACAAATGTAGCAATAAAAAACCCATTTTAAATTTTCAACATACAGGGCGAATGAACTAAATCTAAATATAATATTATACAAAATAAAAAATAAATATAAATAATAATGTATTTTATTACTTTACTTAAAGATGAACATATAATAATAATAATAATGTAGGTACATATTGTAAAAATTTATATACGTAGTAAACAGCATAATAAAACATACATTTTAAATTTGATACATACAGGGCGATGCAACTAAGTAAGCAGAAATATGCAAACATTGCAAAAGACAGGGTCGCCGTTAGTTATAAAAACAATAAACTACTAAATGTTTCTCAAAATTCTCTATTAAAAAAGTTTTGTCTTCTATCGTTTGTATAAAAATTTATAAATTGAGAAACTCCTTTCCACATCGACTGATGTAATAGGGGCGTTTTTAAAATTATTTAATAGCATAGGATCTAAATCAATGGAATCAGTAAAATCCCCCTTTAAAACATTAGCTACTTGGCTGACAAATTGAAACCCACTATTTTTTTTCCATAACATTCCGAAATTTTTGAAAAATTTTGCTCCCAATTTTACCTGCGACATTTTCAAAAGCGACCTCACATTGTTTTATTAGTTGAACACTTCGGGTTAATGGCAAATTAGATTCCTCCATTTGAGTTATGGTGTTAGAAACAAAGCTGTAATTTGTTTTAAGAAAGGAAAGTTGTTGTTTTATCTCCTTGTTTTTGAATAATCGTTTAAGTTCTGTAAGGGATTGGGAAGATTCGTCTGATAATTCTGCAATTAGACCATCTAGTTGACAGAAGTTGTCGCAATAAAAAAAAGTTGCTTCCAACCAAGTGCCCCACCTTGTAATAACAGGCTGAGGTGGAAGAGGAGTGTTTGGTAGTTTTTTCTTTGTAGAACTGAATCCTTAAAGGCGCTTTAAGAAAGATTTTCTTCATGTTAGAAATTAAGCTATTCACAAGCGGAAAATGATTCCTAATTTCCTCAGCAACCCTATTTAAAGCATGAGCGAGACATGTTACAAGTATTAAGTTTGGATAAAAAATTTTCAAATTTTGCCCGGCCTTTATCATGTACGGTGCTGCATCTGACAAAATAAGCAAAAAATTATCTCCTGGAACAGGCGTAGGAAGAAAAAACTTCTATAGTTCCTCTTGAACAAATCTGGCCACTGTCAATGCATTTGTTTGGAAGCAATCAGATAAGATTTTGGCAAAATATCGTAGTTAAGAACTCCAATCAATAAATGCGCAATATACCGTCCTCTTGAATCGGTGGTTTCATCAATACATATGTAAAAATGTTCGTTGCGAATTTTACCTTTAATTTCCTCAATTACCTGTGAATACAAGGAGCTTACGTCGTTTCTCCGTATTGTTGTTTCACCTGGGATATTAAATTTGCAATACTTCTGGAGGAAGGAAGTAAAGTTTTAATTACGTAGCTTCGATAACGGAATGTTTGATGTCATCATTGCACGGCATAGATCTCGGTTAAAGATGTCTTGTTCATTTAGCTCTTTATTTTGGTACGTTGGTTGGAAACATTGCATTAATGTGTGTTGTGGCCTATCTCCAGGTTTCGTCGTCTTACTCAGTTTGGCAATATGGCAAGCAGTTTTCACGTGTTGCTCTATTTGAAATTTTTTATCGCATGGTATCTGCAATAAAAAAAAGAAAATTTAATTAAAATCCCAAGGAAAAAATTCGTTAAATAGAAATTTCGTTAAATAGAAAACTAGGTGCTCAGGGCAGGCAAAAATTAAAATTCTGCTTTGTACCTTTTTTATTAGATTACCTAGAAATACATACGTTTACGTATGTATTTCTATTTCGTGGTTTCGTTAAATAGAAATTTTGTTCGTTAAATGGAACAAAAATAACTTAAATAACGTTGAAAATAGCATCAACGGCAAAATCCTGACAAAAATTTCGTTATGTTTAAATATTAAACGAAAATGAAATACCCTGTATATTCAATAGGTATTCAAAAATTATACTTACAATTTTAACACATGCAGAACAGTAGATTTTTCCCATATCTATTCTTAGTTCTTTGTATGGTTTAATCCAAACTGACACACTACTTTCTTTGGGCATTTCACTGTAGTAAAATACGACTCACAAGATAAAAAGCACAAATCGACGTAACCACTTTAAAAGCACAACCAAAAATGAAATCTAATAAATTAATAATACAAGTATGCTCTGATGGCCGTCTGGGATTTACTGACTGGTTTTTACTGACCATAAAATAATAAAATTTATTTGGGGAAAACCACGGGCGCGGCGGCTGCGGCCTAAACATTGACTCTTATTCCGAAAAATGAATGCCAAATACCTACATTATTATAAATTCCTTCAAATATGCACATATATGCTATTTTTAAAGCATTTATGCAAATATTTAGAAAAACGCATATAATATGCAAAATATGCAATATATGCGCTTTGCATATTTGGGTGTCCTTACTCATGAGTTATCTTTTCTAGTGAAAGGACTTTTTTACACAGGCAACACTTTAATTTTTTTCCTAACTCATCTCACTCGATCCGTCGACCACTACACAGATTAGGCTCTTCAGTTTTTAATTTTTTCGCGACATTCATTCCCGAAATACTTTTTTGCATTTATTGATGAGCTTTTCCTCAAATCAAAAGGCATTTTTTATTTAATTATATTTTTTTTTATTTTAAAACAGAAGTAATATAGTCTAAAGAGTAAACATACACAAAGTATAATAAATATAACCTATAAAAACGTTACTTTTATAGAGCATTCGGTATACGTATTGGCAGCTTTGCCACATTTATTTTCTTTAAAAGTGTGATTGTATTAGTGTGTGTCTGCATATGAAAGTTTCCATCTATCGAATACAGTCCCCGACAAAAATAAAATACTCTGCCATTGAGTATTTTAAACTTTTGTATTTACTGTCGGACTGTACTTTTGACTCCGATTGTCACGAGTGAACTACCTTAACCCGTTTTGTCATTTATTATTTTCAACGTTATAAACTGCCGTAGATGTGATGATTTGAGAAGATCAACAAATTCAGCCCAAGATAACAAGAAAGTAATATTTCGCGAAAAATAAAAATTTAATCAGTATCGCACTTACTATTTTAAAAGTAGCCATAGTGATAGCTCTAAAAACTTTTATGAATATTTACCAAGTTTGGTAATTACGTCTAAACCGTTCAGGTGACATTAGTGATTTTTGCAATAATAAATCATGTAACGAAAAAACCTGAACGATTTAGATAAATACCGATGAATTATACGTTTGGTAATACAGTTTTAAACACTTTATATAACCTAAACTTGACAATAGTTAAACAATTTACTACATTTTAAGTGCATTTATTAATTTTTTTATAACGTTGTTTTGTAAATATTAGCTTTTAGATTTTAGTTTAGAGAACCCAAATTTTAAATATTATTAGCAGAAGTACTAGGTACTTTACCGATTACGGAAGGTTATTGAATTTTTAGTGAAAAAATGGTGAGGACTATGCAGATATATTCTCACGTAGTTTTAGGGGGCTGTGAACAATTATTATTACCTACGAAATTATTGACCAGGAGCTAGCTGTGATGTTATAGTCGTCCTGAATATTTCCTATAAGCATTTCAAAAATCGAGTATTGATTTTTTTTTTGAAAATATTAAAAATGGGCGGAAAAATATATTAAAGTAAAAATAGCGTACAATTATTTACATCAACGCCCGTGTTTTGAGACTTGAACATGTATTGGTAGTAATTCATCTGCAGGGATAGATTTTTTGTGCTTTCTGTTACTCTTCTGTAACAAGGATTTAGATGTTCATACCGTAAGGTAGTATTTTACAGGGTGAGCAAGCAGATTTCAGACCGACATTGTAAGCAGGGTTCCTAGAGCTTGCGAGTTCTGCAATAACACCTTCCAGACATAACTAATATAAGTGCTCAATCTATTGGGCGTAACAGCAGGAAAGCACGTATTAACGCTTTTTTCTCTAGAACGTGACACTCAGCTTATTGATTTGTGTAATTTTTAAGCAAAAATTGATTTTTTTGCCAAGTCGCAAGCTATTTAAAGTTAGATATTTTGAAAGTACTTTGGCACTTTTACATTAATGTAAATTTTCAGCTACCGTGTAAAATTTGCATCTAAAACAGGTGATATTTTCAACTTTTAGATGAAAATGTCACTTTTGGTGCAGTTATTATTTTTAGGCAGAATAATTTTGCGATTGTTTATACTACCTATGGGTCATTCCATGCCAAATCGACCACTTTTGACCCCGACCCCTTTCGATTTGGCTGAAAGTTTTTTTTATCTTTTTCTACCCTATGAAAAACGGTTCTCAGAATTTTTTCAAATTTTTTTACCCCCCTCAAAAAAAGTTATGAATTTTTCAAAAAAGGCTCTTTTTTTTTCAAATTGCCATAACTTTGTCAAAAATTGGCCGATCGAGACGTTTTTTTTTTCAAAATTTTCGTAATTAAATGTACTTTTTAAAAAACAATACAAAAAAATTTTAAGATAATAAAATCTATGACATTTTTGCCTTTTTTGAAAAAAAACCGTCAATTTTTTGAAGTTCGCCATTTTTTATTTTATTTTTTTTTTCTTAAAAAAAAACTTCAATCAAGTTATCCCCGCCAATCCCAGAGTGGGCCGAATTTTTTTTCTATTTTTTTTTAATTGAAAAAAAAAATCAGTTTTTTACAATTTTTTAATTTTTTTTTTTAGAAACTTTGTTTATATAAAAAAAAAATAAATGCAAGTAAATGATTTCACGGTATATTATACTTAATTTATAGTCTAAACTTACAACTAATGACTAGGATTCTACGTTTGATACGATTAACATTCACTGTTTTTAATACTAATTCAACAAATAATTTATTTCATTTTTCTTTGGCGTTTGAATAATTTTGTTCACTATAATTGTGTTTCACATTATAAAATATATTATAATAAATTTTAATCTGACATAAATAGTATTCAAATTCAGCACATTAATTAGATCGATAAACTGGGGCATGACAATCACAGACTTGCCTACGGCCAATTCACTAGATCCACGCAAATCTATTCTATTTCATAAGCCTACCACCACTTTATATTGAGATCCAAAACATAACCTTCCAAATATAACGGTTAAGTTTTCCTCAGAAGAGGATTACAATAAAGTTGTGAATGATTTGAATGAACGATTTTTGAAAACAAAACCAATTACGGGAACTCAGCAATTACACAGCGTAATTCCAGACACAGATGGTTGTTTATATGTTAGGAATTTTTCAAATTCGAATGAACATAGAATATGTAAAATATTTTGACGCCAAAGAAAAATGAAATAAATTATTTGTTGAATTAGTATTAAAAACATTCAATGTTAATCGTATCAAACGTAGAATCCTAGTCATTAGTTGTAAGTTTAGACTATAAATTAAGTATAATATACCGTGAAATCATTTACTTGCATTTATTTTATTATATAAACAAAGTTTCTGAAAAAAAAAACTGAATTTTTTTTCAATTAAAAAAAAAATAAAAAAAAATTCGGCCCACCAGGGATTGGCGGGGAAAACTGAAGAATTGATTGAAGTTTTTTTCAAGAAAAAAAAATAAATAAAAAATGGCGAACTTCAAAAAATTGACGGTTTTTCTTAAAAAAAGGCACAAATTTCATAGATTTTATTATCTAAAATTTTTTTTGTATTTTTTTTTTTAAAAGTAAATTTAATTACGAAAATTTTTAAAAAAAAAAACGTCTCGATCGGCCAATTTTTGACAAAGTTATGGCAATTTGAAAAAAAAGAGCCATTTTTTGAAAAATTCATAACTTTTTTGAGGTGGGTAAAAAAATTTGAAAAAATCTCTTAGAAAAAGATAAACAAACTTTCAGCCGAATCAAAAGGGGTCGGGGTCAAAAGTAGTCGATTTGGCATGGAATGACCCCTATACTTCTTAGCCGTCAGTGCGCTCTTATCTTTAGAAGTATGAGTTACTTTTCTGTGGCTGAAAATTACGAGATTAAATAGCCACAATGCATACGCCCCATAAAAAAATTAATAATAAGGAAAATAATATGAAGCATGTTGTCTGAGGCAAAATAGATAATCTCATTGTAACTTAATAGCAAATCTTACAAATAACAAGCTAGATTCGTAAGTGTAATCTCTCATGTCCTCTTGAGTAGGAGGTAAGATTCATCTGATTGCACACTTTGTGGAGGTGTTGGTACAGGCATCACTTCACTGTGGGGGACCGGTCTCTCCTTGCAGATGGTAAAAAAAAAAATCGAAGGAGGGGTCCCACCTCCCACTCCCACCGCCGGCTCCTGAAGGGTACTCCGACGGTGCCCCTTCTCGCGTCTTGAATACTTGAACTAATGTCAAGCTTTGAACTTAACGGTAATTCAATTTTCCTCATTCGATTTTTAATACTTAGCACATTCCATATTCGATGGATTCCTATAAAGTGGACGTGTGAGGTGCCCTACCTCATATTTGGGTCCAAGCTCCGGGGTACCTTCCACCCCCGTATAATGTTTAATCGTAGTTTATTAATGACTATTTATTATTGTGATTGAGTTTGTTGATTTAAGAAAAACAGTTGAGAGCTTCGCGCTATCCATCGATTACACAGCCCCACAAAAAAAAAAGTGGGGTATACTTTTGATGCGATATATCAGATCCGTAGTATTTTTGCCCGCTGATCACGAATCTGACGTCAGAATATCGCCATCACATCTCAATTTTTTTCTAACCTCAAAAAATAGGTAAAAATTAGTAAAAATTAAGAAAAATATACTCCTAAAAAATTGATTCAAGCTTTTTCATGAATCCAAAGATGTATTAATATGTATTCGGACACGCTAAGCTAATATTCATCGGTTGGATTGAGCCATACAGTTCTGTTTTCTTTCTAACCTCAATAAATCAGACAGATATAGTGCTTCTCGAATGCAAAAACGAATTCAAATTAAAATTCAACCGATCCTTACCAAATTTGGTACACGGGGATTTTTTGGGTCGCTGATCACGAATCTGAGGTTGGATTTGCAAAATTCAAGATGGCGGACAAAATTTTTGAAAACCAACCGATTCCTACCAAATTTGGTATACAGTTGGGGAATCCTCAAACCTGATACTCTTAAACCCTAAACCCTGAAACCTTAGACTCCCACACCCTGTAACCTCGAAAAATAGACCTCAATAACCCTGTAACTTTAAAAATGAGACCCAATAAACTCAAAACCAGGACTTTTAAACCATATACTCTCAAATAGTAGACCCTTAAGCCCTAGAATTGCGAAGGTTAGACCCGCGCCTAACTTTCCTTTTTTTGGCTGTATCTTGTTCTTTTTTCCGCGAATGATCTATTCAAAGGCTTTCTGCCCAAACGCTTTTGAGGACTTGTTTCTCTTTTTAGCGACCAGCAATAGTCCGCTAGCATATGGTCATCCCATCGTCCTTGATACCGATTTTCTATGATTCTCAGATCTTGGTGAAAACGTTCCCCTTGCTCCTCACTGTAGTCACCAAGATTATCTGGGAAATCATCGATGTGGGAGTCCAGGAAATGTAATTTTAGATTCATTAAGCAACCTAATGTTTGAAAATTTTTTACCATTTTCCCGACTATTTCTTTGTACTTAGGACTTTTATTATTTCTCAAAAAGTTTGTAGCGACTTCTTTAAAACTAAGCCAAGCAGCTTTTTCAACTATATTCATTTTAGTAACAAATAATGAATCTTGAAACAATTTTCTTATTTGTGGCCCGTCAAATACGCCTGCCTTAATTTTAGCTTCAGAAAATTTCGGAAATTTTTTATGCAAATATTTGAAACATGAGCCGTTTGTATCTTATGCTCTCGTGAATTGCTTCATAAGTCCAAGCTTAATGTGAAGCGGGGGGAATAAGAACTTTTCCTGGATCTACCAATGGTGGAAACAATACATTATTTTCACCAAGAGTGAACGATTCTATTGTTGGCCAAATTTTTTTCTTATAATGACGTTCCCTGTCTCTGCTATTCCACAGACATTTATAACAGGGATAAAGTGTAAACCCTGACTGTTGGCCAAGCAATATTGTTACAATTTTCAGATCTCCACAAATTTTCCAGTTATGATCAGCATATTTTTTATTTTTATCAAAAGCTGCTTCATTTTTTCATATTGCTCTTCCATAACTGTGGAATGAGCAATCGGAATGGGAGCGTAAACGTTGGTATTATGCAGCAAAACTGCCTTAATGCTCCGTTTAGAAGAATCAATGAACAGTCTCCATTCTTCAGGATCGTATGAGTTATTTTGAAATTCATCCATTAGACCTTTTACATCGGTACAATATGAAAGTGACAATTCCTCGTCCATTGTGAAATATTTTCGAAATTCTTCATCTCTGTTTTCTATAATAAGAAATCGTAGCTTCTGGCTTAAGTAAATGTCTTTTCTTTAAAAAGGAAGCAAGATGCTCTGAACCATCTTTGGATAAGCCTAAATCTCTGACTAGATCACTAAGTTCTGACTGTGATACGAGTATTGGTTCTGGTTTACGGTTGTATGGTAGAAATTCTTTATCTGTGTCACTAGTATATGATAGGTTGTCACTAGAACATTCATTAGTAACAGTGTTTGAATCTTTTTCGACAGTCTCAATGTTTTCGGCATGAACTGATAAGGTGAAATCATTTGTTTCCATAACATCAGCATCAAGTGGTTCAGGAGGCGGAATTAGTTTAGTTGGTCTTGTTACTGTCGAAACATCGTTATAAGTAATAGTGCTTTTATTTTTTCGGTTATGCCTAGATACAACATTCATACAAAAGTAGCAATCATTTTCACTGTATGGTCTATTCCATATTGCTGGTCTGGAATATTTAATCGCCTTCTTATTGATGTACAACATTATTTTGCAAGAACTGCAAATGATGTGGGGAACCCAATCTGTATCCTGGTGCTGTATTTCAGTGTTAAAACAATCCTTATATAAGGTTTTAATCTTATCCGTTATCGGTGACCCCATTTTACTCAATACGTGTTGATAGCAAATATAACAAAATGAATCACTGTTTTTTATCGCACTTATGAAAAGTCCCTGTACCGTGAGACCGTTTTCTTGTAGCATTATACTCTACATGAGCCAAGTCACCCACACATGAAGAGCTACGGTCGCTGGATGACGACGGCTGCGGGCCCGCTTTCCCACCCTGACCAACCGCCGATACTGGGTTTCCGAGTCCCTGCATCGTAATTCTCTTTCTTCTACCTGCCATGACGGCATCTAAGCCGTTATCCAGGGACTCTGCCGGCTAGTGGAGGAACACCGTTGCCCACCGTCACCACGTGGAGGTGCCCTGGATGCAGGTAGAAGAATAAAAATCGACCGATGAATTTTCTCGGCGTTCAAAATGGCGCGAAAACATCTGCCATCTTGAATTTTGCAAATCCAACCTCAGATTCGTGATCAGCGACCCAAAAAATCCCCGTGTACCAAATTTGGTAAGGATCGGTTGAATTTTAATTTGAATTCGTTTTTGCATTCGAGAAGCACTATATCTGTGTGATTTATTGAGGTTAGAAAGAAAACAGAACTGTATGGCTCAATCCAACCGATGAATATTAGCTTAGCGTGTCCGAATACATATTAATACATCTTTGGATTCATGAAAAAGCTTGAATCAATTTTTTAGGAGTATATTTTTCTTAATTTTTACTAATTTTTACCTATTTTTGAGGTTAGAAAAAAATTGAGATGTGATGGCGATATTCTGACGTCAGATTCGTGATCAGCGGGCAAAAATACTACGGATATGATATATCGCATCAAAAGTATACCCCACTTTTTTTTTTTGTGGGGCTGTGTTATCCAATGTTCTCGTTTTAAGTTTATTTAACAATTTATTTATAAAATTCAATGTAACATCTAAATCTTAATCTATTGGTTTGTCACTGGCTCAATTTAAACCTCTATTCCTCATAAAAACATCGCGCGCTAGAGCCGCCGCATCGCGGCCGGTACGAATTCTTCCAGTATGTCTGTTTTCTTCTTATCATGTAGATTTTCTAGTAGTGTACTAGGTGGCAGTTCGTTGACATCCTCGATTCCCAAAATATCGCACAATTTTTGTCTTGCTTCTGCAAATATTGCACAGTAGTATATTCTATGCAGCGGATCATCGTTGTCGTCTATGCCATCAGCTCCGGGACAGTCTCTGCATGTTAGATTTCTCGTTTTGCCGAGCCGGCCGTAGTGTGTTGCAAACTGCCCATGTCCAGTTAAGATTTGCGCCAGTTTGGTGTTAAAAATTAAATTGAGTTTTTGCCTATTTTCTATGTCCGGAATGAAACTGTGAGAGACCCTGCCTTTATCGCACGTCTCCCATATCTTTTGCCATTTGTACATTGTTCTTCGTCGCAGCCACTCCTTCAGAGCTCGTTTGCTTAACTTAGGTGTATTGTTGAGCGTAAATTCTACCCCATCCTCTGCGTCGACTTCATCGTCAGCTTCATCTCTAATTGTAATCCCTCCCATGTGACGCCTGTAGTCCCGCCGATCTCGAATCAATTCCTCAATCGGCGGAATGTTCGCCAATACAGCTGCCGCTTGTGTCGATGTCGAAGTGTACGATCTGCTTATGGTCCTGGAGACCATTCCCCTAACTGATTCGAGTCTTTGCTTGACTCGGCACGTTTTTAAGTTGTGTTCGAATAAACACGCGCAGTAGTAGAATTGAGGCATTATCGCTCGATCGAAAATGATCTTCAGATTTTTGTGGTCGAATCCGAGTCCGGATATGGCTTTTCTCAACCATTGGAAGGTGCTCTTCGCTTTTTGACTGATCGCTTTAATGTGACTTTAGAAATTGAGCTTAGGATCGATCAATATTCCTAAATATTTGGTTTCGTATACGCGCTTAAGACCATGTCCGCCCAACTTGACCGTTGGATTCCTAGTTATTTTTACGCGCCCAAATACCATGTAGTTGCATTTGTTCATTGAAAATTGCAATTTATTTCTTAAAGACCATACATGTGCTATCTCTAGAGAGTTGTTCATTTTTCTTTCCAATTCCATTCTGCTGTTTCCACTTGTTAATATGACAATGTCGTCTGCGTAGGCGCAAGCTTCGCATTCGTCGTTCTGCATGTTGTTTAGTTTGTTTAGCAGATCGTCCACCCTAAGGTTCCATAAATTTGGACCTAATTTGGAGCCTTGTGGGCACCCTCTCTTTAGTGTGACGTTCCTTCGTGCTGGGCCACATTCGTATATGATCCTCCTGTTGTCGAAATAGCTCAGCAGTATATCGTAGATATGTTTTGGTACGTTCTTGGTTTTTAGCGTATCCACTATTGCCGGCCACCATACGTTATTAAAGGTTCCCTTGATGTCCAAAAAGATCAGCACGTTATATTTAAAACGCTCACTGTTTATTTTATTGATGATTTTAACTATTAGTTTCTCAGTCGATTTGCCCTTGACAAAGCCATATTGCTTTTCATGATGCCAACTGAATGTCCGGTCATTAATCGGTATCGCCGCCTCCTCTTCTGCTTCAGTTTCCTCCTCAATATCACTTATGAGTTGGATTTTGATAAAGTGCTCTAATGCCTTGCCCAATGTGGGTATTAGTGTTAATGGTCTCAAAGAGTTTATATCGCTTTCTTCTTTACCTGGTTTCGGTATCGTTATTAGTTTGCCAATTTTCCATAGGCTCGGAAAATAAGCCAATCTAAAGCGGTCGTTGAAAATCCTAGTCAAAAAATCGACAACAATTAAAGCGGTTGTTCTTATTACGATGCCTGGTATGCCGTCGCTGCCACTGGCTTTTCTTATATTAATGTTAATTAAGTAGTTCTCGACCTCCTCTCGGTTTATTTCGATCCTTCTGAGTCGTTCGTTACCAACAATATAATTCATTTGATCTCTTGTCATTGATTGTTCGACGGTGTCCGTTTCCATGTTATCTTTAGGAAAAAATTCCTCAATTATTTTGTCCGCCGTTTCCTCGAAGTCTCCACTTGTTCTTTTGACTCCGCTAATCCGATCGAGATACTGAACCGATCTGACTGTATTGTCTTTTTCTTTATTGGCTGCCAGTTTATAGGGCAAACTCCACGGGTTCTGACACAAATTGTCAGCAACCAATTTGTCCCAAGATTTGTTTTTATTATTAGTGAGTTCATCCCTGAACTCCGACCTCGCTTGTTCGTAGGTAATCTTTCTGATTTGTTTCCATCCATTTCTCTTTGATATAATCGTCGAGCTTTATTCAGTTTAGACTTGATTCGTTCCATTTTATCATTCCACCATACCGGTTTGTTTTGGTATATCTTTCTCAATGGAACACATTCGTTCGTTATTTTTCTCAATAGTTCCGTTAGAGCTTGCACTCTTGCGTCTAGGTTCATAACATGTGGTTCCCATATAATGTCCCTCTCTATCTTGTTGAGTCCCAAAATGGCCATATCCATCGCTTTGTCAGAATTAATTCGATCGTTGACCAAAGCATATCGAAATTCTTCTTTATCGATTACTATTTCGATTTCGTAAGTTATCATTCTGTGATCGCTCAAGGTTTCCTCTAGCACTCTCCACTTGTAAACCTTGTCTAGTAACTCTTTTGAGCCAAAAGTGACATCAATATTACTTCTGCCGATCGAGCTTTCATAAGTATAGTGTTCGTTAGGTACGTTCATGATACGTAGATCGTTTAAGTCGCAGAATTCCGAGATGATTTCTCCTCTTTCGTCGTTTTCATCGGAGAACCAGTCCCGATGGTGCGCATTGGTGTCAGCTCCGATTAGGTACGGGCAGCCCATTTTCTTTTCACGTTCGATTTCGTTGATATTTTTTGCAGATGGTAGGTTTAGATACTTGATTGCTTGTTTAGTTTTACTACGGAAACCCTTAATTGCAGTCACAGTCTGATGTGTGATCTCTTGGTTCGGCCCATATCATTGGAATTGCGAAGTTCATGTGACGTGTTTCCGTTAGCCCATCCAGTCAAAAGAGTAACACAGGATGCACAACATATATAGGGAACCCACAATTTATCTCGGTGGCGAATCCGAAATCCGAAATAATCAAAATAACACTTCTTGACCAAGTCTGTAAAATTTCTCCGCTGACTAGTGAATTTACCACACACGTAACAGAACCGATCAGGATTATTTACACAAAGTCTCGGCATGTTATTGAACGTAGATTACTCAAACGAAAACAAAAAAGAATTATTATTTCCAAGATGGCCTAAGTTCAAAACAATGTCTTCAACGATCTCCTCTTATGACGTAATTTAAGTGACTGTCACTATTACAAAAAAAACTGAGGGTGATCAAACAAAAATTTTTGTGGGTTTTTAAATGGGGTAGGTAGGTAAGCATAAATCACATACTAGCTTACGTGTAACAAAAATCATGTTGAGCAGTATTATTTATTAAAAATATATTAATTATTAAATATTAATAATTGAATAGATGCGCGTTCGAAGCGTTTATTCGAGTATCTTTTAAAAGAAAGTTCAATCAGTGCAGTGCATATATGTGATTCAAAATTTGAAAGAACTCCCACGCCCGCGCGAACAGTCTTCAAGCTACGTTGCCACAGCAAGAATTCACTTCATAAAATACATGAAAAAGTAATATTTATCTACTATTTTGGCAACTGCCCTCAGATTTTAGCAAACGAAAGCAAAGTAATTTTTTTATGTATATATTTTATTGTTACTTTACTTTTCAATACACATACGACAACAAAATTGTAAAAAACGCATGGTTTTAATCGAAGAAAAAAGTATGGATTCCTATTTTTTTCATGTCAAATATCTGAAACTTTAATAATTAATTATGGCAGTAGTGCTTGGTAAACCATCTTTATATTGAAGCAGTTAATGCTTGATGCTAAAATCTATTGTTTTTCAAAATTTTACTCGTAAGAAATACCTTAATGGTTATATGTGATTAACTAACTAAGAATCCGACTGCGTCGGGCAGTCTTTCTGAACCAAAATTATCAATTTTCCGTAAGACGATATCTCAGCATAGCACTTTTACTCCATCGGGTTTATGGATAATCAGTATTTTATTTTTTATGAGACTCGTGACCTAGCAGTAGTCTTATAGTAGCCAAGAGGCAACTGATTGAGAGTTGGTGTAGTGTAAAAATAATTTCATTTTTGATTGGGAATAATATTTTAGAATTTGATGAACATTTTTTGGGCCTAACATACAACAGGGTATGTGTGATGTTCTAGATAAAAAGTGTCAATAAAATAGTTGAAGTGGTCTTTAGGCCGGAGGTGCTTTGGCAGACTGTTGAGCCCACTTTCTCAACCGACGTGAAACACTTTATCCACGGCAGCCTTTTCTAATATCATAACATACTAAAGATTGTAAGATGGAGTAGAAAAACGATATATTTTCTTGACAAAAATCGATAAAAAAAACATTATTTTATTGATAGATATAAAAATTATACTAAAAATATTTTGGTTTCATCTTGACAAATTACAAAGAATACCATACCATAAAGAGTAACATATTGGACCCTTTAGCTTCCAGACTAGGCTTAAGACAAAGTAGTGCCAATGTTAACTTATATTTATATCGCTGAAATCTACAGCATAACAGTATTTAAATAATTTCTAAGGGCGCGTTTCTTACTATTAACTTTTATTAGGGTGGTATCCGCTAAATAAATCTACATCATATGGGAAATCTTTTGGTGGTAAAAGTTTCTGCACGTAACTAAACCTAATTTGCTACTGTTCAATTTTAGATAAATTATATAGGGCATCTCAAAAGTAGTGAAATGTAACTGAGTAACCTGAAAAGTTTCGAATGTTAATTTTTTCGTGCTCGCAAAATAAAATCGTCGCTATGCGAAGTGGAATGTTAAATAAAATTTTTTTAGAGGTCCAGGGGTTAAGGTCACTCCAGGTCCCAGAAAAAAAGACTAATTTCCGGAATTTTTTCAATAGTTTAATAAAAACAGTTGAAAATTTATTTGATATATATATATATATATATATATATATATATATATATATATATATATATATATACATACATATATGTATATACATATATATATATATATATATATATATATATATATATATATATATATATATATATATACATACATATATGTATATACATATATATATATATATATATATATATATATATATATATATATATATTTTTTTTTTTTTTTTTTTTTTTTTTATTGGTCTAGCACACGTGCTGCAGGGAAGTCCCTAAAACGCTCCAGGAGCGGCACGAGTGCGGAAAAAGCGATTCACGTTGTTCTTGAATCGCTGTAAATGTATATATATATATATATATATATAATATATATATATATATATATATATATATATATATATGTATATATATATATATATATATATATATATATATATATATATATATATATATATGTATATGTATATATATATATATATATATATATATATATATATATATATATATATATATATATATATATATATATATATATATATAGGGTGACACAGCCAACATAAAACAGCCTGTAATTTTTTTATTTTGAAAGTTACATATTTGCATTTTTAGATACATACATACATACATACATATACATATATATATATATATATATATATATATATATATATATACAGTGGCGTGCAAAAGTTTCTGGCCAGTGACATTTCGTACTCTAATTTATTAAAAAACAGACTAATGATTTTTAATCATTATGAAATGTGAGTATGAGATATAGGATATAGAAAACAAAATAATGTAGTAAAAGAATATTATTTATGTTTGTGAATATATTTATTATTATTATTCTTATATTCATATGTGCAAAAGTTTCGGCCACTTTGTACTACGAGAAAAATGATTAGTCCATATGCTCTATAATAGACTTAAATTATATTTTTATGTTAATATTTTGTAGGCATACCCTTTGCAGCGATAACAGCCGCACAACGATGTGGCATTGACTCAGTTAATTGATTAATACAAGCAGGTGAAATTTTATCCCATTCTTCCTTCAATGATTTGAATAATGCGGCTTTATTTGAATATGTATGCTTTCGAACTTGACGATCTAGCGTTTCCCATAAGTCCCATAAGGGTTCAAGTCCGGTGATTGAGATGGCCAGCTTAAAACTCTCACATTTGAAGCAGAAAATCACTGTGTTAACAACTTGGATGTATGTTTGGGGTCATTATCCTGCTGAAATATCCAATTCTGCGCATATGATAACAAATTGTTTTCTAAAATGTCCTTGTAAATATCAGAGTTTATATTTCCAAACCATCACACTTCCTCCACCGTGTTTTATAGTAGGAATTTGGTACCGAACATCATTTCTCGTACCAATAGGACGTGGTAGATGTTGTCTACCATCGCTTCCAAAAAGATTAAATTTAGATTCGTCTGAGAAAGATGATCTTTGGCAAATTGTAATCGGGCCTTCTTATTCTTTTTACTAATTAATGGTTTTTTAATACCTGTACGGCCAAAAAGTTCCACATCATGTAGTCTGTCTTCGTGTCACAATTCTACGACTAACATTAGCTAGATTTTCATCCTTTAGCTCGCATGCACTTTCGGCAGCAGTTTTCTTGACATCCGCAGTTGATTTGCGTTTAATGATACGATCTACTTTTTTAGACGTTTTTCTTGGTCTTCCATTCTTTTGAAAATTCTATTACCCTCTCACGAATTTGGATTTGCATATGCCGAGCCATGTTTATGCTCCCACTACCCTTTATGAACTAAATGTGAACATTCAACGCGCTATTATTCGTAAATAAGTCTTTGAACGTCCTACTGCGTCAATGTATACCATAGGTCCGGAAACTTTTGCACATATAAAGATAAGAATAATAATAATAGATATTTTCACAAACATAAATAATATTTCTTTTACTATATTATTTTGTTTCCTATATCTCATACTCATAACTCATAATACTACTCAGTATATATCACCACTACACCAAACACTTTATTTTTGCACTCGACGCGCGTTTCGCTAACCATGTTAGCTTCATCATGATTGACTCATCATCGCTCCTGATGAAGCTAACTTGGTTAGCGAAACGCGCGTCGAGTGCAAAAATAAAGTGTTTGGTGTAGTGGTGATATATACTGAGTAGTATCATTGTGCCAAAGATTCCACATTCCCAACTTAGTTATAACTCATAATGATTAAAAATTATTAGTCTTTTTTTTTTAATAAATTAGAGTACGAAATGTCACTGGTCGGAAACTTTTCCACGCCACTGTATATGTGTATATATATATATATATATATATATATATATATATATATATATATATATATATATATATATATATATATATATATAAGCTACGTAACATTTTTTTTCTTATTCTTAAGGCCTCAAGGTTCTGGAGTGGCCTTGCCCCTTAATTAAAAAAAAAAACATGCCAAAAAATGAAATAAAACGGAAAAAAAAAACGATTTGTTCCAAATTTGTTACTGTAATTGTCCCCACAACAGTACATTTTATAAAAAAACGTCTGACTATTTTTCTTTATTTATTTTTATTATTTTTCAGTTTCCCAAATCTTAGAAAATTGGGTTTAACTACATGTAAAATTTATTATCACTAGGAGTTTTTAAAAATATCCCATATATTGCGGGCATTGTATGTAGTCCTATTGCAATAGTTTTTAAACTTTCGGCGCGCTATAACGAAACAGCTTGATCTTTTGGTCATGTAAAATACAATATGATGCATTTATCACTTTTTTTTTAATAAAAACTATAAATGCCACATTGTGTGTGCGAAAAAATATCTTATGAGAAACTAATATACTTGTAGATAATTATTTATTTTTTATGAAAACGATTTCAGTAGATAGAGTGAATAAAACTCCTGTATTCAATGTTTTAAAACATCCATTACTCTTTTTCATCTTGAAAGTGTTCTTTATTTTTTAGACTTTCCTTGCAGGACATACAGGATTATATGAAAATGGTGCAAATATAGCGTGCGCGTAAAGACTTTACTCTTGCTAGTATACGCAGAGCAATTAAACTAAAATTAGCTCAAGAGCGGAGTGGTATTTTTTTTTCTACTTCACACGGTAAAGGTGCTTGTGACGGTATAGGTGGTACCGTAAAACGCCAGCAAGTTTACGTCAAATTGATGATGCGAAAATTCGCGATGCCGAATATCTGTATATTTTGGCTCGAAAGTTTTTTAAGAATTTAAAATTTCATTATTGTACAAAACTGTAATATGAAACTCATGATAAATTCCTGAAAACTCGTTTTAAACGAACACAACTCCAAACATATGTCAATCCCACAGTTACGTGCCAATTAATGAAAAGACATTGTGTTGTAAAATTTATTCGAAAGATGATATATTTGTTAGTTATGATGTAACCCCTTAACATTACAAGATTTCTCAGTTACTATAGATTTTTTGGTTGAAGGTTTCCTAAAAAGTGTATTTTATTTTCCCATGAAAATTAAACGATTTCTAATTAAAGAATTACTATATTTGTTAATTTTTAAGATTTATATAAACATGCGATTATCTGGAATTATATGTGCGTCAAATAACACTACGTTGCACCACGCCGCTTTGCAGTGCACCACGCCACACACAACGCGGCGCCTTCGCTCAAAAAAAACTAACGCCATTTGAAAGTCAAATGAGGGCCGAAAGATTTTTTTTTCATTTTCTGCAGAAAACATTGGTGCATCTACGGAATGGGTTATTTATCTCGAGCAACTTTTACGATTCTATCGTTAGGCATTCTGTTTATATGTTGGTTTCATTCTATTCCTCATTTTTGTACCTATTCGATGATTGGTTCTATTATGCATGTTTTTCTTATGTTTTCGCTTTTCTCTCTCTATCGTACAGTGTGTTTTGTTAGTTATTTTTCGGAGAATTTTTTATTTCTGTTGTTTCCAGAAGTCGTTTAGTTTTTTTCGTCTCTGGCCTTGTCTCTACTGTATAAGTCAGTATTGGTCGTACTGTTGCTTTATATCTCCTTGATTACATTTTACGTTTAGGTGTTTATTTCTCCATATTGTGTCGTTCAAATATCCCGCTGTCTTATTTGCCTTTATTACTTGTTTTACTTCATTTTCTATGTTGCCATCATTTGCTATATTTATGCCTAGATAGTTGAAATCATAACTTGTTATATTATCCCATTCTCTAATTCTAATTTGCATCTTAGTGGTTCTTTTGAAGTTGTTAAGCATTTAGTTTTTTCGGTAGAGATGATCATATTTAGTGTTTTTTTGCCTTCTTACTAAAAAGTGATAGAAGTTCTTGTAAATTGTCTTCGGTTTCTGCAAAGAGAACCGGATCATCTGCGTAACATAAGATCTTTATTTCTTTTTCTCCTATTTTATACCCTTTACCAGTTATTTCTGTGATTATTTCGTCCATGATTATGTTAAAAAGTAGGGGGCTTAATAAGTCGCCTTGTCTGATGCCGCTGTAGACTGGAATTGGTTCCGTTAGTTCTGTGTTTACTCGTGCTTGAATTGTTTTGAAGGCGTAGATGTTTTTTGATAGTCTCAATTATATCTTGTGGTATTCCTCTGTTGTAAAGTAGTTCAATAACATTTTCAAGTTGGACTCGGTCAAAAGCTTTTTGGAGATCGATGAAACATATAAACGCGGGCCTGTTATATTCAACGGATCTTTCTACTATTTGCCGTATGATAAATATTGCGTCTGTGCATGATCTGTCTGTTCTGAACCCTTGCTGCTCGTCTGCTAATGTAATGAATGTATTTATTTTGTTAGTTGGTATTTTGGTGATTAATTTTAAGGTAGTGTATAGCAGATTGATCCCTCTATAGTTCGATGGGTCTTGTTTTTCTCCTTTTTAAAACATTAATACTGTTGTGCTTAGTCTCCATTCGTCTGGTATTTTGTGTTCTGTTAGAATCTTTCGAGTATATTTTTGTGAATTCCTCAAGCAGCATGGGACCTCCATATTTTAAAAGCTCATTTACCATTTGATCCGGGCCTGGGGATTTCTTATTTCTTAGTTGCTTCACTGCTTCTTCTACTTCTTCCGTGGTGATAATTACGGGTTCGTTTATTTGTATATTTTGTGTGAAGCCTATTTCCGTACTTACTTCGTTGCCCCTAAAGAGGTCTTGCAAGTATTTTGTCCATGTCTTTTTCCTAATATAATTTGTTTCTATTAATTCTCCTGCGTCTTTCTTTTGGTTTCGTATCATTCGCCAAGTCTGTTTGTGTAGACTCAGGGATGTCAAAGATACGGCCCGCGGGCCGCATTCGTCCCCGGGACGTATCAATAAGGCCCGCGATCGCAAGAAGTCAGGTATCTGGATCCTCGAGCTCAAAATAATTACCCTCTTTTATAATAATTCAGTACATTTTTTTTATTTGAATTTGGCCTGCCTACACATTCTAAATTTAATATATGCAAAATTGAGTTTGACACCTCTGGTGTAGACCGTAGAGGTCATTTGCTACTCTTTTGGAGAATATTTCCCAATGCTCTTCTTTTGTTCTGTCCACTAGTATCTTTGTTTCATTTCTTATTCTTTTTATACTCTTCATATGATTCAGCTGTTTTTAGTGATTTATATCTTAGGTATGCTTTTTGTTTTTCTTTACATTTTTCTTTTATTTCTCTTCTGAACCATGGCTTCTTATTTGGTTCTTTCTTTTTCCGGATTGTTCGCTTTCCTAGTGCTTCTGTGGCACCTATCTCTATGTTTCTGCTAAGGTTTTCCCAGCATGTTTCTACGTTGTCTTCTTGTGTGATAGGTTTCTTCTCGATCTCCCCTTTTAGTCTGTTTTGATAGAGGTATTGTATTGACTCATTCCAGAGCGATTCTATATTGTATTGTTCTACTTTTGTGTTAGGGGGTATGACTTTCTTTTTCATATTTATTCTAATTTTCCCCAATACTAATCGGTGGTCGCTTCCTATATTAGCTAAATTTAAAGCACGAACGTTTACTATTTGTTAACTGGTTAATAACCTTATTAAATTCCAATTTGTTTATAATTAAAAAAAATTTTTCATTATGCAATGTATTTTTTTTAAGTTTATTTTTCTGGCCATTTTTATCTCATAAAAAAATCAACTTCCGAGTTATGAATTTTTGAAAAAAAATTTACCTGAAACTTCCATTGCTTATAAGAATCATCAACTGAAAATATTTCAGAGGTTGTTTAGTACGTATATGTAGTATTAAAATAAATCACTGTTTTAGGATTTCCGAAAAGGCTGGTCGGAAGTGTACCGTTTCACAAATTTTCACTCAATACACAATTTAGTAGTCATTAAATTACCTACAAATTAGTATATGTTAATAATTTTTTCCTGTATGTTATAGGAGCTAATCGATTTAAAACTAAATTTCGGGTTGTTGATCACTTTAGTTTTGCGGGTCCAAATTGAGCTTTGCCGAAATTAAAATTGTTTTCTGCGTGCTGATTCGGGGCACTTTAAAATTTCGGAATAGACTGGAAACCACATACTTTATAGTTAGTACGAAGGGAACTTTTTCGAAGCACGGCATCTGTTATATTGTTTTCATAAAATCCTGTATTTTGGTCAGTTTTCAGATTCAGATAATATTATTAAAAATATATATAAATGTAACAAATAACTCTAAAAAATGTTTGTATGGTGAATCTCGACATATTTTTCATTTTTATTTTTAATCTTGAAAACTGACCATTGTTCTCTACGTTATTTATTTTGACTTTACAATGATTACTATTTCCTATAATCCTAATTATCTTGGCTAATACTGATTGCCTTGAAACATGACAACAGTGTATCAAATGTCAAATTAGTGTTTTATAGAAAAAATATATATAATATAAACTTCGATAGAGTATATAAACAAGAAAAAATCCCATAATAAGTGTATGATCAGAATAATGTAAATTAAATTTTAGCTAAAAAATTTCAATATCTGTACTAGATATTACGGTAAAAGTAATACGGTTATCAAAAGTTAAATCGTCATTTTTAGTGAGTATACATTGTTGATTGTTATACTTCTTTACTAGCATTTCCAGGCGCTTAATTTTTAACTTAAACGAATCTTTATATTTAACTTTGGTGGATAATTTTTTAGTTTTTCATTTGTGAAATTTTTATTCAAATGTACATTTAAATAATGCGAAACAATCTTCTTTATTTGACAGTACAGTAGAGCAACTTTATGAATGTAATATTCGCCTTTTTTAGTAATGATGCTTGTCATTGTAGATATTTTGTTAAAAATTCATTCAATGCAACAATTGAATTAGTAATATTTTAATTAACTAAAAAATATTATTTATAAATTAATAAATCCTACCAATGTTGAAAACTGAACGAAAAATTGGCGTGTTGTTTAAAGATAATCATTTTGTAGGATTTATATATAAATACGTCAAAATATAATAAGGATGAAGACGTCGGGAGAAAACAAAGGATGTTTGTTTACTTTTTGGAGAAAAAATTACACAGGCCGACAAAATTTTACGAAACTCCACACCCTGAGACAAGAGTATATTTTCCTCAAGCTTTTTTGGTGCGCTCAATCCGAATCCGACCTCAGAATTGCTCCATCACATCAGGATTTCAGATATCCTAACCTAAAAATGCAAAAAACACGGTTTTTCGCTATATTCGGGATTACACAGCGAATTAATTTTTCTCCACAAAACTCGTTAGGGCATATGAAAGTATAGGGTATTCCATTAAGAGCGTCCTAACTTTAAACTTGAATAAAATAAAGAGTTTTTAAGCAAAATTCATTCTGAAACTTTTATTTAACGGGAAATTTTATACTATTTAAGATTTAAACAAGATATCCCTCAAATGGCCGCCGCGGCTCTTTTTGCAGACACGAATCCGCTTACATCAATTTTCCATGACTCGGACCAGCATTTACGCCGCCTATGGCACGACGAATGTTGACTTCAAGTGCATTAAGAGTTGCTGGTTTGTTGCTGTAAACTTGTGAATTAACGTGCCCTCAAAGAAAATAGTCCAAAGGCGTTAAATCACACGATCTCGGCGGCCAAGCGGTAGGGCCATTTCGTGAAATTAATGACTTATCGAATTTGGCGCGCAATAAAGCACGGTGCGCCATCCTGTTGGAAATAAAAGTCGTCTGCGTCTATTTCGTCAAATTCTGGGAAGAAATATTCCGGCAGCATCGAGTTATCTTGGAGTAATCGAGTAATTTTGTATAATTCGTTTATCGTGAAACGATTCATGATTAAATAGCAAACTTTACTACCTCTATTAGCTGTCAAAAGTCGGACATCCCTAATGGAAAACCCTTTACTGCTCTTCCCCATCAAAATGCATTTTGAATTTTTCGGATATCTTATTTCTTGTCGGAGAAATCTTTCTAGTAGCAACATTGTTTAGACAAAAGTTGAAGAGTCTTGAAGGAGCAATAAAACGATATAATTGTGGTAACCTTGGAAGGTCATATGAAGGTCATTTTAAGATCAACTTTGATATTTTAAATGGGAACTCATATTTTTTTTGACGGCATCTTCTTTCTCTAGCAAAAATACACAACTTTTGTTCGAAAAATTGTTCTCGATAGTACTCCGTTCTTTAATATTCATTAATAAAAAACATTACAGTCTTAATCCCCAAACAAGCATAAAGGCAAATGAACCTAACATAACCTCAGGCGTCGAGTGAAAATTGACAAAAGATATTACATCTGAGATATACACCAACATAAATAAATAAAATAAATAAATAAATATGGTCTTTATTTCCAATTATGAAAGAGAAAACAAAACATCATAAACTAAATAAACAAAATGCTACATTAAATTGGAAAATGCCGAAGGTCAGCTGGGAATGTAAGACCATGAAGGTACAAACATTCCCCCTGTTCTTTACCTTAAGCATCCTAATACTAAAGTTTATCGAATACAATATTTATCTATTAAACTGTGCTAGTATCTTAATAAAACTGTGTAATGTTGTAAGTGTTAGGAAAAAAGAAAAAAAAAAGACAAAGAAAATAGAGAATGGCTCATGACACAACTAGAGCAAACAAAAAAAAAACCTTGATATAAATTAAATTGTTAAACAGAGAGGCGAGTCACCCCAACATATCCGAGATAAACAATAGAATTCATACAGAGCACAGATACACTCAAGAGCTAGTGATATTCCTTTCTGAAGGAAAATTTACATAAATAAGCACTATATCTTTATATATTTAACAAAATCCTCCTATACGCCGCCTTGAATGACCTAGGATCTAATAGTTTTATATTTTCTGGAATTGAGTTATAAATCTTAGCTATTTGAAAAGAGAAGGACGATCTAATTTTTCAGTTTTGTGAGCCGGAGGCGTAAGGCGACCTCGAAAACGGATATTCAAATTATGAACATCTGATCTAAAGGTAATTTTTCTATGTAGGTAGGAGGGAACACCCGTTAAGACAATTTGTGGAATAAACAAGCCGCATGCAAACAACGTCTATCATTCATATTTAACCATCCCAGTTCAAACAATTTGTGTGTTACGTGATTTCTTTTACGAATACCAAATATTAGGCGCAAACATGAATTTTGAAGAACTTGGATACGTCGTCTATCGGATGAGTCTATTGAAAATCCATATATAGTATCACAAAAATTTAATCTGGACAATACCAGAGACTCACACAATATAGTTTTCAATTTTTGATTTAAATAGTCCCTAGAATTGTAAATCATCTTCAAATTAAAGTACGCCCGACGTATAACTATGCTCACATGCGATCTGTACCTCAAATTATAGTCCATAGTAAGGCCTAAATTTCTACATTTGTCATCAATCCGTAACACTTCCCCGTTGATTTTAATATTAATATGTGGTAAGCAACTGCTTCTGAGCCTCTGAGTACCAAAAACCATGACTGTACGTTTTTTTTTTTTGTATTAATTGATAGGGAGTGGTCACTGGCAGCAGAAACTAGCCCCACCAGATCATCATTGATTTCTCTGACGCATCTGTGAATCTCGTTAATAACAAACTCTTAACCAAATTGATATTATGGTTGTAACGAAAATACCAAACTAATTAATTTCAGCGAACGATTCCTCCGAGAAGAAAAAAATATCTGAAAAATTCAGAATGAAGGAGAAGAGTAGTACTTTAAGATGCCGTAACGAGTCTTGTGGAGAAAAATTATTTCGTGGTGTAAATATAATCCTCAACATAGCTAAAAACCGTGTTTTTTGTATTTTTAGGTTTAAAATATCTCGAAAACCTCATGTGATGAAGCAATTCTGAAGTTGGATTTAGATTCAGTACACCAAAAACTTTTGAAAAGGTATAGTCTGGTCTCGGGGTTTGGAAAATATTGGCCTGTATTATTTAGGACGCTGCATACTTTGAAAAAAATACTATACTTTATCAAAATTAAACCGCATTTGCAAGAACGCCACTACTACAGAAACAAGGAATTAGAGACTACTCAGTATATATCACGACTACACCAAACACTTTATTTTTGCACTCGACGCGCGTTTCGCTAACCATGTTTAGCTTCATCAGGAGCGATGATTGACTGAAGCTGAACTACAAATCTACCCTATTTATACTTAGCCTAACCCTTGAATTACTCAAGCGGAACTAATGACATAGGCAAGGCCATCAGTTCCGGTCAAGTAACCAGTAGAGGGGACTATAAGGAATAGGCCCTCTGTCTTTATTTAAACTACTTTTACATTTTATGATTTCCATACTTTCGTATGCGTTAAACAATCTCCTATCAGATACATTTTTTTTATTAATCTTAGATTATCTAATGTTACAGTATGATCAGCTTCAAGGGCATGTTCGGCAATGCTAGACTTTTCTGTTCTATTGTATCTTAAGTGTGCTAAATGTTCTTTAAATCGTGTTTTAATTGACCTTTTAGTTTGCCCAACATACTTTTTGTCACAATTATTACAACTAATTTCATAAATTCCACTTTTCTCACAATTAGGAATCTTATCTTTGGGATTTCCTAAGATATTCCTCAGATTATCTGTTGACTCATAGACTAAGGTGAGGCCTACCTTATTAAATACCTTATTGAGTCCCTTGCTATATTTCGGATTATATGGTATGGAGACATACTTGGTGTTATTTTCTTCGCGTGTAAAAAAGGTGGAATTCTGAATATTAAACCTAAATTTATGTCCATTTATTAGCTTATTTACTAAGTCATCGTCATAACCATTAACTCTAGTTATATTTCTAATACGATTCCTTTCTTTATTAAAGTTTACTCTATTCAGAGGGAAAGTGACCAAACGATGAACTAAAAAATGTAATGAGGCTAATTTATGTTGTTTGCAATGAAATGAATCATTAGGAATATATCTATGTTTTACTGGGTCCTTCCTATAGATATCAAATTCTAATCTATTATTATTTTTAATAATTAAAATATCTAGAAAAGGCAATTGTCCTTTGTTCTCAACTTCGTAAGTGAATTTAATGGAATCATACCGGCTATTTAATTTAGAAACAAAGTCATCAATATTTGCTTTTTTTGTATCAAAAATCGCGAAAATATCATCCACATACCTATACCATACTCTTGGGAAATATTCGAATTCTTGACTGGCTTCGATTTCAAACTTACTCATGAATAAATTGGCTATGAAAGGTGACAAGCAATTACCCATAGCTGTTCCTTCTTTCTGAACATAAAATTGATTGTTATATTGGAAATAGTTTTGTTCCATACAAAGTCTAGATAATGTTAAGGATTCACAAATAATTTCGTCTTCAAAGTCATTCATTCTAAGTAAATTCTTCGAGATATTGTAAAGTTTGTGGAATTGGCACACTTGGGAACAAAGAACTAACATCAAAAGAAATTAAGACTTCACCTTCATTAAGAACTAGATTTTTTGTTTTATTAATGAATTCTAACGAATTCTTCACTGCGAAAGTATTTAATGGTAACTTCTCAAGTTCTTTTGATAACCATTTGGATATTAAATATGTGGGTGATCCGACCGATGAAACAATGGGTCGCATTGCTTTTCCAGGTTTGTGAATTTTGGGTAAGCAATACAAGTTCCCAAGTGTGCCAATTCCACAAACTTTACAATATCTCGAAGAATTACTTAGAATGAATGACTTTGAAGACGAAATTATTTGTGAATACTTAACATTATCTAGACTTTGTACGGAACAAAATTATTTCCAATATAACAATCAATTTTATGTTCAGAAAGAAGGAACAGCTATGGGTAATTGCTTGTCACCTTTCATAGCCAATTTATTCATGAGTAAGTTTGAAATCGAAGCCAGTCAAGAATTCGAATATTTCCCAAGAGTATGGTATAGGTATGTGGATGATATTTTCGCGATTTTTGATACAAAAAAAGCAAATATTGATTACTTTGTTTCTAAATTAAATAGCCGTATGATTCCATTAAATTCACTTACGAAGTTGAGAACAAAGGACAATTGCCTTTTCTAGATATTTTAATTATTAAAAATAATAATAGATTAGAATTTGATATCTATAGGAAGGACACAGTAACAGATAGATATATTCCTAATGATTCATTTCATTGCAAACAACATAAATTAGCCTCATTACATTTTTAGTTTATCGTTTGGTCACTTTCCCTCTGAATAGAGTAAACTTTAATAAAGAAAGGAATCGTATTAGAAATATAACTAGAGTTAATGGTTATGACGATGACTTAGTAAATAAGCTAATAAATGGACATAAATTTAGGTTTAATATTCAGAATTCCACGTTTTTTTACACGCGAAGAAAATAACACCAAGTATGTCTCCATACCATATAATCCGAAATATAGCAAGGGACTCAATAAGGTATTTAATAAGGTAGGCCTCACCTTAGTCCTATAAGTCAACAGACAATCTGAGGAATATCTTAGGAAATCCCAAAGATAAGATTCCTAATTGTGATAAAAGTGGAATTTATGAAATTAGTTGTAATGATTGTGACAAAAAGTATGTTGGGCAAACTAAAAGGTCAATTAAAACACGATTTAAAGAACATTTAGCACACTTAAGATACAATAGAACAGAAAAGTCTAGCATTGCCGAACATGCCCTTGAAGCTGATCATACTGTAACATTAGATAATCTAAGATTAATAAAAAATGTATCTGATAGGAGATTGTTGAACGCATACGAAAGTATGGAAATCATAAAATGTAAAAGTAGTTTAAATAAAGACAGAGGGCCTATTCCTTATAGTCCCCTCTACTGGTTACTTGACCGGAACTGATGGCCTTGCCTATGTCATTAGTTCCGCTTGAGTAATTCAAGGGTTAGGCTAAGTATAAATAGGGTAGATTTGTAGTTCAGCTTTAGTCAATCATCGCTCCTGATGAAGCTAACATGGTTAGCGAAACGCGCGTCGAGTGCAAAAATAAAGTGTTTGGTGTAATGGTGATATATACTGAGTAGTATCATTGTGCCAAAGATTCCACATTCCCAACTTAGTTGAGAAGGAATTAGAGAATTTAACAGTAAAATTGAGTAATTTTTAATTAATCACACATCAAATGTGTGTGTTTTCAGTAATTTTACAGGAAGTAGTTGCACACGCGACGTAGTTGTTTTTCAAGGCACCTGGAAAACTATTCACCTTAACAATTTTTTTGGAGATCTTAGTGACAGCTTTCATTGGTTGTTAGATGAAAAACTACACATTTGCGGTTGATTTTATTACCGCTAAAGAACATAACTCCAGGTTATTGCATTCATTACTAGGCACACTGCAGGACTTCTATGAAACTAATATTCATGTTGTATCAGCTTAGTAGAAACCAGCATTAACTGAACGGAAATAACATCTAAGGCCATACATATTTAGTTACAGTTTTCAACACTTCATAAAAATCTACATTTTTATTCCTCTCTGTATGTGAATTAAGAATTTTTCCTTCTTCTGTTGTTTTGTTTTATTTTTGGCTAACACTGAAATAGTCTCTTTTTAAGCTTTTCGTAGATATTCTGTTTTTTGATCACACATAACAGACATTACTTTATTAGCGTATATTATTTTGTACCCAAACTGTTGTTTGTAATAGGTTTTATTATTTTCACGTGTCTCAATAAATGAAGTTACAGATAATATTGAATTGTTTCTGACTGAAACGGAACTGTAAATTCTGAACTTTAAATGCAGTTTTTCCAAAATATGTCCTAGATATACTTAGTTTTCACCCGACACCCTTCAATTGTATTATATGTTCAAAAACATTTTCAGTATCCTTCTAGTGTAAGCATGTTTTAAAAGATAAGTAGGTTTTCGACCTCTCATTTTAGTGCAGTAAAAAGAGCATTTAAGATTGCACAGTTTAGATCCTCTCTTGGGTATTACCAGGAGAATTGTTGAGTTTTGGACCTCGAAAAACTTGTGCTGTTTTGTTTGTAAACAATTTAAGTTTTCAAAACGCGTTTTTTTTGAGCTTAAAATGTGATTTAAGTCGAATCGAGACAAAAAAAAACAAAGTCTTAGTAATGAAATTTCCAACAAATCATTGTTGTACAGATCGACTAAGTGAACCGATCGGCTTGAAACTTTCAGAAAATATGCCCTTTGTTATATAGCAAAAATACCCTGAAATTTTGGTACAAAAATATTGAATCCAGTGGGCACAATTGAATTTGTTATTTAAAATTTGAATTGCCCGCCATTTTATGCCATTTACTCCAAAACGGATCTTTTTTTTTTCAAAATTTAGGTCTTGACGCCAGCTTTCCGATGCCATTTAAAAAAAATTTTTTTGGACTCATTTTAACCTTTTTTTTTATATTTGTTTATTGATCAAATAACAATAAATGCGTTTTTCAATCATTTTCACGTTAACGAAAATGATTTTTTTTTTAAATAAAGGTTTCGCAATTCTTTACTAGATCTGATAAAAATTGTGCAGTTTTTTTTTTCAAAATGATCGAAAAAAAAAAAAAACGCATTTGTTGTTATTTAATTAATAAACAAATGTAAAAAACTCTTAAAATGACTCTAAAAAAAATTTTTTTTGATGTTATCGGAAAGCTGGCGTCAAGACCTAAATTTTCAATAAAAAAGATCCATTTTGAATTAAATGGCATAAAATGGCGGGCAATTCAAATTTGAAATAACAAATTCAATTGTAACAATAAAACTACTTAATTACTTTGTTAACTGTCACTAAATATATTTGTAAAGATTTTACAATTGCGTTATCGCGATTTCGTAGTACAACTACATTGTTAAACGCTTAACTAAGACTAAAAAACAGATTTTTGGTATTTTATGTTTATATGATGAACAGATGTGGGTCTATTACATGTTAAAAAAAGTTTGAACAAAAGAGAATTTGCTACGTCTAATTGACTATTCAGTAAATTTATATTATGGTCTTTTGAATGTCTGTAAATTTCTATAGATTCTAAGAAGTTGAGTTTTGACCCTTTAGGAGGAAACACTAATATCCGAAATTGAATCAGCCACAAAAACATAGGTGACCAAAATATTAAAAAAGAAAAAATAAAACATATAATGATAAACACAAAAAACACTACTTGCAGTAACCAAGAACAATTAACGATAGCGTCCATTCAGTCTAAAAATAAAAGAGAATAACTTACTAATAACAAAAGCAGACAAAGGCAACTCCATCATAGCTCTTGATAAAAACCATTACATTCAAAAAGTAAATGATTTTTTGGAAAAAGAAAATCCAGTAAAACTAAAAAAAAAGATCCAACGGATAAAATTCAAACACAACTCAAGACCCTGCTAAATGAAACCCTGAGCATTGTGGATGAAAGAGAAAAGTTTAAAAATAATAAACCAAAATCCTACATCACCAAAACTTTATGGCCTGATAAAAATACATAAAGAAAATTCGCCAATAAGACCAGTAGTATCATACAGCAACACCCCCCTAAAAAATCTGGCAACACATCTCAACACCATCTTCAAAGAAAATTACACAATTCAATCCAAAATACAACACAAAAAACTCTATAGACCTTACAAATAAACTTAAAAATATCTCCATCCCAAATAACGCCCTTCTAGTTTCATTCGATGTAACAAATATGTTCTCCAATATCCCAAATAAAGATTGTTTAGAAATTATAAAAACTATGTTACAAAAAAACGTCAACATAACAATACAACAAGATATATTGAAACTGTTCGAATTTTGTATATCCGGAAATTATTTTCAGTTCAATAATCAATTTTTCAAACAAACAGATGGACTTGCCATGGGGTCTCCACTTAGTCCTTTGCTAGCCGAAATCTTTATGTCAGAATTGGAAAACAGTTTTCTAAAAACTCAACACGCGAAAAATATTCTCTTTTGGTTTAGATATGTGGACGACATCTTAGTATGTTTCCTTGGAAATGATACTGAACTAAATTCCACTTTAAATCAGCTAAATAATTTACACCCCAACATAAAATTCACACTTGAAAAGGAAACCGATAATAAAATAAATTTCTTAGATATTACAATTTTGAAAAACAGAAATAGACTAGAATTCGATATCTTCCGCAAACCAACCTTTTCAGATGTCACCATCCCAGCTGACTCAATACACCCTAACTCCCATAAACTGGCAACCTATAGATCTATGATCCATAGAGCTTTCAATATCCCTCTTAGTAAAAATAATTTAAAAAAAGAACTGGACACAATCAAAAATATAGCACTCAATAACGGCTTCCAACCTAAAATAATTAATACCTTAATAAACCGTAAACGAAAACAAATCACTCTCAGCTTAATCTACCCCGTAAAAGAATACCGAGAAAAGAAAACATTCATACCTCTGACATATTTTGGCCCCATCTCGGATAAAATATCCCAAGTTCTCACTACCGAAAAAACAAGAATAGCTTTAAAAACCCGCTCAAAAATTATCCAATATATTTTTTAATGCCAAAGATAAAACTAATAAATACAATAAATCAGGAGTTTATAAACTTAATTGTCAAGAGTGCAATAGCTGTTACGTAGGCCAAACGGGACGGAATTTCAAGACAAGATTCGCAGAACACAATGCCTCTTATAGGCTAAAAAATGAAAAATCACACTTTGCTAAACATTTCTTAGAAACAGGCCATACTTTTCCCAATATCGATTGTTTACAAATACTCCATATGGCACCTAAAGGGTCAAAACTCAACTTCTTAGAATCTATAGAAATTTACAGACATTCAAAGGACCATAATATAAATTTACTGAATAGTCAATTAGACGTAGCAAATTCTCTTTTGTTCAAACTTTTTTAACATGTAATAGACCCACATCTGTTTATCATATAAACATAAAATACCAAAAATCTGTTTTAGTCTTAGTTAAGCGTTTGACAATGTAGTTGTACTACGAAATCGCGATAACGCAATTGTAAAATCTTTACAAATATATTTAGTGACAGTTAACAAAGTAATTAAGTAGTTTTATTGTTAAAATGTACTGTCATAAAGTAACGGACCACTCAATCAACTCTTTAAATTCAATTGTGTCCACTGGGTTTAATATTTTTGTACCAAAATTTCAGGGAATTTTTGCTATAACAAATGGCATATTTTCTGAAAGTTTCAAGCCGATCACTTAGTCGACCTGTACAATAAAATGAAAAAAAAAACAGTTTCTTACCTGTTTTGTAGGTTTTGTACGCAATGCTAGTTGTTTAGAAATTTCATTACGAAGAATTTGGTTTTTTTTTGTCTCGATCCGACTTATATAACCGGAGTTAGTTCAAAAAACGCGTTTTGAAAACTTAAATTGTTTATAAACAAAAAAACACAAGTTTTTCTGGGTCCAAAACTCAGGACAATACTCACTCGGTGATACCCCAGAAAGGATAAAATCATAATATTACTGTATCTAAACTATGCCTATCTTATTATTATTTTGACCTTTTTTACTGCACTATTTAATATATTTTTACAATCACGCAATATACTATTAACTAAAGAGAACATCGTGCCTAAACAAAATAAATTAGAACGGACCAAAAAAATAATACAGTCGCTTTGTATAAACGGAAAAGTAGGTTTTTACAACTTTAACGTAACTTGCTTGCAAAAAATGACAATTTAACGATACATTAAAAAGAGGAATTTCCCGAATCAAAAACTATGAAATTTGTTAAAAGTACATAAATAAAACTTTAATTATATAAGTTCCTTTTATTTCTAGGTTTAGTTTTACCCTTGTGCATATTATTTACTGCCCTGCTGAATATCAATCAAATCACTCAATCAATCAATCTAATTCTTCTCTAAGGTTCGTCTATTTCTTTTATTTCTATATTTAAATTGTGGCCTCAGCCTTCATATGTCCTCTACTAATATTAAATCACTTGTCATTCTTGTTGCTTCATTAAGTACCGCTATTTATAAATGCACGTGAAATGTTATGAAAATACATTGTCTTAACATAAAAAACTGTATCGTGACAAAATACCGACTTGTTCACGTGCGACATTTGGAACTGATAACGACTGTTCTCGGTGGCTTGGAGTCATTGCGTCAAGATATCTTGTCGGAAGGATGCCTAGACGATTTCTTTTTCTCCATAGTATCTGTGCTGTGTATAACAAAAAAGGGTATCACTTGTACTTGATGGGTAAACACAAACATGAAACTATTTGCAGGCAACAGGGCACGTTTTTCAATATAGAGTATATATATATATATATATATATATATATATATATATATATATATATATATATATATATATATATATATGTATATAATATATATATATATATATATATATATAATATATATATATATATATATATATATATATATATGTATATATATATATATATATATATATATATATATATATACATATATATATATATTATATATATATATATATATATATATATATATATATATATATATATATATGTATATAGTGAGGATGCACTCAAAAACAGTTGGCCTCTTTGTTTAATTGTTAAGCTTTCGAATGTATTCAATCCTTCTTCAGAATATCTAGAATTTAGATGTAATCGGTTTTCAAAAATAACTATAAGAAAATTAGACTTACAAACGCGAGATTATTCCGTGGAAGCTGACATGATTATGGGAAAATGGATCGTGAAATTTTATAAAGATTTACGACGTAGTAAATACATTTTCCGGTTATATTTTCCCGGGACAACAGAGCACGTGGTTTTAATTTTTAGGTTAGTAAAGAAAGATTTTGTAATTACGAGGCTGGTTTGAAAAGTCCGTGCAAAAATAAAAACTACTTATGTGTTTGGGGTAAACCTTTTTTTATATTTTTCGACATAGTCTCCTTTTAGGCTTATACACTTCGTCCAACGATGTTCTAGTTTGTTGACCCCTTCCGAATAATAGGATTTGTCCAAGTCTGCAAAATATCCATTAGTGTCTGCAATCACCTCCTCGTTTGAATAAAATCTTTGTCCCGCCAGCCATTTCTTCAAATTGGGGAACAAATAGTAGTCCGAGGGAGCCAAGTCTGGAGAATAGAGGGGATGTGAAACGAGTTGGAATCCTATTTCCATTAATTTTGCGACCACAACTGCTGAGGTGTGTGCTGGTGCGTTGTCGTGATGGAAAAGGACTTTCTTGTGGGCCAATCGCGGGCGTTTTTCTTGCAGCTCGGTTTTCAAACGGTCCAATAACGATGAATAATATTCACCTGTAATAGTTTTTACCCTTTTCCAGATAGTCGATGAGGATTATCCCTTGCGAATCCCAAAAGACAGTCGCCATAACCTTTCCGGCCGAAGGAACGGTCTTCGCCTTTTTTGGTGCAGATTCCCCCTTGGTAACCCATTGTTTAGATTGTTGTTTGGTCTCAGGAGTATAGTAATGTATCCATGTTTCATCCACAGTGACGAAACGACGCTTAAACTCCTCCGGATTCTTCTGGAACAGCTGCAAACCATCCTTGCAACACTTCACACGATTCCGTTTTTGGTCAAGCGTGAGCAATCGCGGCACCCATCTTGCGGATAGCTTTCTCATGTCCAAATGTTTATGCAAAATATTATGTACCCGTTCAGTCGAGATGCCCACAGCACTAGCAATCTCACGCACCTTAACTCTTCTGTCATCCATCACCATATTATGGATTTGATCAATGATTTCTGGAGTCGTAACCTCCACAGGCCGTCCAGAACGTTCAGCGTCACTTGTGCCCATATGGCCAGTCCGAAAATTTTGAAACCACTTATAAACTGTTCTAATCGAAGGTGCAGAGTCACCATAATGTTTATCAAGCTTCTCTTTAGTCTCCTGAGGCGTTTTTCCTTTCATAAAGTAATGTTTAATCACCACACGAAATTCTTTTTCGTCCATTTCTTGAAAATCACTCGACTTCCTTGATTCACACGAATGCCAAACACAAAGAAATAGACCAATATGGCTGAAACTTGGTGTGCGTTCATTCAAGAGATGCTACTAACTAAACATGACCTCGATACGCTCCGGTGGTGCCATCTCTCGGACTTTGCACGGACTTTTCAAACCAGCCTCGTAAAGGTCAATTTTAGTTCATGTCTACCAACTGTACAACACGACTACCACTGTTACTCTTGTAAAACTGCCAATTGCTTTTCTATACTAACCTAAAAATTAAAACCAAGTGCTCTGTTGGCGCGGGGAAATATAACCTGAAAATGTATTTACTACGTCGTAATTCTTTATAAAATTTCACGATCCATTTTCCTATAATCATGTCAGCGTCCACTGGATACTCTCACGTTTGTAAGTCTAACTTTCTTATAGTTGTGTTTCTGAAAACCGATTGTAAATATTTGCTAGATGTTCTGAAGAAGGATGGAATATATCCGAAATTTTGACAGTTAAAGAAAGAGTTTTAAAGGCCAACTGTTTTTGACTGCATCCTGACTAAATTTCTTCCGAGTCAGTCACGACTACTTACAAATTTATATGTATGTATGTGTGTGTGTGTATATATATATATATATATATATATATATATATATATATATATATATATATATATATATATATATATATATATATATATATATATATATATATATATATATATATATATGTATATATATATATATGTATATATATATATATATATATATATATATATATATATATATATATATATATATATGTATATGTATATATATATATGTATATATATGTATATATATATATGTATATATATATATATATATGTATATATATATATATATATATATATATATATATATATATATATATATGTATATATATATATGTATGTATGTATATGTATATGGGTCATTCTTCGTCAACCCGACCCCACCCGTTAGTCCATAAATTGACGCAATTTATGAGGACACAATCTGGCCCAGATTCAAGCTTATGATACGTAGTTTTGGATTTTGAGTGGCATATTAAGAAATTGTGCTAATTTGGGCTCATTACCGCCCAAATCTGAAAATGGAATTCAAAAAATTTTTGAAAAACTAAAGTAAAAATGTATTTTCCATATAACCAAAAGTTTTCTCTATTTGTCATATTTTTAAAAGACAAAAAATCGTTGTTTTTATTTGTAGAATCACCATGAATTTTTGCAGAATTTTTGAAGCACTTTTTAAGAATTCGTTATGTTGACCTAGTTTTTTTTTGCGATTTTTTTCGTTCTAAAACAATTTACCGGTGCAAAAATCTTATTTTTTGGACAAAAAATTTCTTTCGTGTAAATTTTGGATGTAAAATTTCCCGTAGAACATGATCCCAACATAATATTTAAAAAAATTTTAAACGGGTAATCATTAAACTCAAACGTACATTTTTTATTGAAAACATGAAAAAAATTGTAAGAAATATGTCAACATAACGAATTGTTAAAAAGTGCTTCAAAAATTCACGGTGATTCTACGAATAAAAACAAGTACTTTTTATCTCTTACATAATTTCTCTAAATATCCAAAATATGGCAAATACGCTGTGATAAATATCTCCAAAAATTGAGGCGATAAAAAAAACATTTCCTACAAAAGTTATAGGTTTTTTGGGGTAGAATAAAATTATCAGAGAGAAAACTTTTGTTTTTATTAGCAAATTACATTTTTACCGTAGTTTTTCTGAAATTTTTTAAAATCCATTTTTGGATTTGGTTCGGTATTGAGCCCAAATCAGTACAATTTCTTAACTCAAAATTCAAAACTACATATCGTAAGCTTTAATCTAATGGGGGGTCCGGTTGACGAAGAATAATATATATATATATATATATATATATATATATATTCGAAGGTGGATTGATAAGTCTCGTTAATTTCAATGAGAAAGGGCTGTTTGTTGACTCCAGACCAAAAACGCACAAGGAAAGACGGCTCAAAATCGCGTTTGTTTGGAAAAGTTGCGCCGTAATCCGAAGGACTTCTGGCGTCGTTATGTGACTATAGACGAAACGTGCATCCATCATTACACCCCGGAGATAAAACCCCAGTCAGAACAGTGGGTTGGCGAAGGTAAAAGCGTCTTGAAAAAAGCGAAAACAGTTTTATCGGCGGGAAAAGTGATCGCAACTGTTTTTTAAGACTCACAGGATATCATTACGATTGACTATTTGGATGAAGGTAAAGCAGTGACTGTAGCTCTTATTACGCAACGTTATAGCGGCCAAGATTAGCGTGCAGAAAAGTGCTTCTTTACCAGGACAATACGCCTGCTCACACATCTGCCGTTGCAATGGTAAAAATGCTCGACCTAGTCTTCGAAATAGTTCGCCACCTACCCTATTCCCCAGATTTGACCCCAAGTGATTTTTTTGGTCTCCTAACTTTAAAAATTGGTTTGGAGAAAGAAATTTTTGTCGAATGAAGAGATTATCTATGCTATAAACGAGTATTATGTACAGTTCGAAACATTTCTTTTCGTAGGAATAAAAAATTGGAATCTCGCTGGACCAATTATATTGAGCTAACTTTTCAATCCACTCTCGTATGTATGTATGTATGTATATACCAGTATTTCTAAGGGACAGCGTCATCTATATTGAAAAAATAAATTTCAAGGAATTATTTGCATGTTGTAGAATTATTAGACAATACAGTTAGATGACGGCATTTTAATATTCAAAAAAATTACATAAAACGAATTTTTATTTTGAAGTTGTCGGGTAACTAAAAATAATAAATACGGGAATGGAAAAAAGTGGATACTTAAGACAATTTAAGGAATAATTTGTTCCAGGTCAAACGGTATTTTTTAAGATAACATTTTTAAATTTTGTGGTTTATCTCCCAAATAGTTTTGAAAATGGAATAGAATTAAGTAAATTGGGAAAAAATCCAAATAAAATGAATGAACAAAAATCATTCTCATTGATTAAAATCAACGAGACTGATATTTGTTCATTATTTTTCATAATTTACGTTGATACTGGTAGAGAAAGCTATGTATTTTCATAAAGAGATGAAAGTCAGGTCTCTTAAAATGAATTTTATTAGTAGGGGGAATACTGTAAGTATAAATTAATATGTATACATTTTTTCCTTTTGCTATTTTTGTTAAAAAAGAGAATGTATTTTAATAATAGTATGGCATTATCTTATTTTTGCTTACGGCTTTAGCTTGCATTACTAATACTGCAACTAAGTATGTTCATAATGCTTGGCATTCTTTTTAGTTTTCTATAATTAAAAGAGTAATATCTAACAACTTTTAGATTACTGAACAACAACCTTTTTTGTAAATTGTATATTGTTTGTCATAGACACTTAGACTAGAAAAAAAATGTATTTTGGTATGATTTCTAAAACAGAATGTTTTATAGTATGTTTTTTGAAAAAATAGAGAATATTTTATAAAAAAAATATTGGTTTAAAAACATCTACAGCCTGTAATTTTTAAACTAGTCTAATGACAGGGTTTTAAATGGAATTAACCCACCCTAGAAAATTCGGTTTTATTTATGGTTACACTAATAAAAATGAAATATTATTTTAAAATTCTAAAAACTATTGCCTGGTCCACCTGTTCACTTTTCTAATAATAACGTTTTTTTGGGCAATATTTACAATATAAAATATAATGGCGTGAAAAACAAAAACCAACTAAATAAATACAAGTTTTAACAAGTAAAGCGTGTCTTAGTTTTTAGACTCTTGTAGTAAATCTAGCTGTTAAGTTTGTAATATTTTCATGAATTGAAATTAAAAAAGGTAAACTATATGAATCGAACCGAATATAAATCATATTTTGTTTGATATTGCGTCGAGAATAAGCAAATGATCGTTGAAAGTTAAGCCTCTATTTTGAACTACTCAGTATATATCACCACTACACCAAACACTTTATTTTTGCACTCGACGCGCGTTTCGCTAACCATGTTAGCTTCATCAGGAGCGATGATTGACTAAAGCTAAACTACAAATCTACCCTATTTATACTTAGCCTATCCCTTGAATTACTCAAGCGGAACTAATGACATAGGCAAGGCCATCAGTTCCGGCCAAGTAACCAGTAGAGGGGACTATAAGGAATAGGCCCTCTGTCTTTATTTAAACTACTTTTACATTTTATGATTTCCATACTTTCGTATGCGTTCAACAATCTCCTATCAGATACATTTTTTATTAATCTTAGATTATCTATTGTTCCAGTATGATCAGCTTCAAGAGCATGTTCGGCAATGCTAGACTTTTCTGTTCTATTGTATCTTAAGTGTGCTAAATGTTCTTTAAATCGTATTTTAATTGACCTTTTTTCCAATATAACAATCAATTTTATGTTCAGAAAGAAGGAACAGCTATGGGTAATTGCTTGTCACCTTTCATAGCCAATTTATTCATGAGTAAGTTTGAAATCGAAGCCAGTCAAGAATTCGAATATTTCCCAAGGGTATGGTATAGGTATGTGGATGATATTTTCGCGATTTTTGATACAAAGAAAGCAAATATTGATGATTTTGTTTCTAAATTAAATAGCCGGTATGATTCCATTAAATTCACTTACGAAGTTGAGAACAAAGGACAATTGCCTTTTCTAGATATTTTAATTATTAAAAATAATAATAGATTAGAATTTGATATCTATAGAAAGGACACAATAACAGATAGATATATTCCTAATGATTCATTTCATTGCAAACAACATAAATTAGCCTCATTACATTTTTTAGTTCATCGTTTGGTCACTTTCCCTCTGAATAGAGTAAATTTTAATAAAGAAAGGAATCGTATTAGAAATATAACTAGAGTTAATGGTTATGACGATGACTTAGTAAATAAGCTAATAAATAGACATAAATTTAGGTTTAATATTTAGAATTCCACCTTTTTTACACGCGAAGAAAATAACACCAAGTATGTCTCCATACCATATAATCCGAAATATAGCAAGGGACTCAATAAGGTATTTAATAAGGTAGGCCTCACCTTAGTCTATAAGTCATCAGACAATCTGAGAAATATCTTAGGAAATCCCAAAGATAAGATTCCTAATTGTGAGAAAAGTGGAATTTATGAAATTAGTTGTAATGATTGTGACAAAAAGTATGTTGGGCAAACTAAAAGGTCAATTAAAATACGATTTAAAGAACATTTAGCACACTTAAGATACAATAGAACAGAAAAGTCTAGCATTGCCGAACATGCTCTTGAAGTTGATCATACTGTAACAATAGATAATCTAAGATTAATAAAAAATGTATCTGATAGGAGATTGTTGAACGCATACGAAAGTATGGAAATCATAAAATGTAAAAGTAGTTTAAATAAAGACAGAAGGCCTATTCCTTATAGTCCCCTCTACTGGTTACTTGACCGGAACTGATGGCCTTGCCTATGTCATTAGTTCCGCTTGAGTAATTCAAGGGTTAGGCTAAGTATAAATAGGGTAGATTTGTAGTTTAGCTTTAGTCAATCATCGCTCCTGATGAAGCTAACATGGTTAGCGAAACGCGCGTCGAGTGCAAAAATAAAGTGTTTGGTGTAGTGGTGATATATACTGAGTAGTATCATTGTGCCAAAGATTCCACATTCCCAACTTAGTACTCTATTTTGAAGTTAACTTTTAACTATTATATGAATAAAGTAACTCAAATGGTAAAAACTGATTTCCTTCAAAAATATATTGCGCATTCCTAAAGATGAGCATGAATTTACGTTTACCCATAAGGCAGAATTGTAACTTTAAGAAACAAGACCCTTTCGATTTCCAGATGTTGATTTGTTAAGCCACACCATTAGGTGTATAGATCAAGGTCATTGATCTTATAATATACGACCCCTTAACTCAAAATAGTAGATAAGCTATAGTGTTCTTCAAAGATTGAAAATGACAAGAAATCCTTCAAATTTATAAGCATAAGCACAAAGTCGAAAAGGATTATTCAATTAGAATGGAGTTTTTTAGTAAGTAGGTATGAGAAACTTACTCACTAAAAAATTCTTTTACTTATGTAACTTTTATTTAAGAAGGATATTCTCTTTTTTATTCGAACGATTTCATAATTCTACATATCAAAATTTCATATGAGGCTAATAATTTTGAAACAATTTGAAAGTGGGAAAATGTAAAACTCTCTATTCTCTAAATAAAATGCCAGAAGGCTACAATTCACTGAAAATACTTTTCAATACAAAGCAGTAAACTTGTGAATAAGACATTATTATTTTAATTTAATTTTTCATATTTTTACAATTAAATACATGTTCGCCCAGGCATCCTTTTATGTTAGATCCAAATTTACGTACAGTGACTCACAGCTTAAATGATGCAGTCGCTATAAGAAAAGACTAACTGGTCTCAGTGCCTCTTTATTTATTTGGAAAAAACAACTTATTGAAATTAAATTAGTAAAGAGTCTTCTAAAAAAGTATGAATTACTTTTTGTCTTAAATATGCCTTACTTAATTAACAATAAATAATTCACAGGGCAACAAAAAAATATTTTTGTTTTGGTGCCTGGGATTTTAGAGCTGATTTTAACTATATTTGGGACGCTAAATCTATACATGCAATCCGTTTTTCTCTATCAGCTCTACTTTTTTAGATACATCAACTTATCTACCAATGTGGTTTTTATTCAGTATATTCATTTATGAGAGTTCTAAAATTATTATATATTCATTAATGTAGGTACAATGGTTTTATTGTCAGTCTGTAATTGAGTAAATTCCAGGTAAATCTATAAATAGTGGAACCATTGCCTATCAGGTACCTGAACTGACCCTTTTAATCACCTAACTCGGGTAAGTCTCGTCAGTTTGTGCGTTCTTACTAATGAGAGTAGATCGAATTCGGCGTGTTATTTTATGTTAAGAAAATAGTGTTTTTGTGTTATTGAACAGAATTAAAATGAGTTCAGGTTCCAGTTCAAGAAGAAGTTGTGTAAATCAACCTGATGTGTTTTGCTATATATGCGGAGAATACATGTTTCAACAAAACAGACAAACTATTACTGACTTTGTAAAGCGAGCGTATCTTGGATACTTTGGAGTTAAGCTTGGTGATCAGGACAAAACGTGGGCCCCGCATCTCGTATGTAAAACTTGTACAGAGCATTTACGGCAGTGGACCGGGAAAAAAAAAATGTCTAAAATTCGGCGTACCAATGGTTTGGAGAGAACAAAAAAAACCACTTCAATGATTATTATTTCTGTTTAGTAAATACTAATGGAATCAATCGAAATAACCGCAGTAAGTGGACTTATCCCAATTTAGACTCGGCAATACGCCCTATCCCGCACTCAGATGAAATACCGATTCCAACATTTCATCAGCTACCACATATCTCTGATGACGAATATTTTCCCTCTGATCGCTCTTCTGATGCTAATAAAAGTTCTGATGCTAATGAAACTAACAGTGACTATGAGGGGACGTCATCAGTTCCTCAACGCTTCAATCAAAATGATTTAAATGATCTCACCAGGGATCTCAATTTATCGAAAAAAGCTTCTGAAGTACTGGCTTCTAGGTTGAACGACAAAAATTTACTGGAACAAGGAACCAAAATTACCTTTTTACCGTACAAGAGAAAAAGATCTGCTACCATTCTTTTCTCAAGAAGACAATCTTGTATTTTGTCACGAAATTAGGGGACTCATGAAAGAAATGGGACTTTCTGAATATATTCCAGATGATTGGCGCCTATTTATTGACAGTTCAAAGCGAAGTTTAAAATGTGTCCTTCTACATAATGGGAATAAATATGGTTCAATACCACTAGCTCACTCAACGAAACTGAAAGAAGAATATAATACCATAGCTTTGGTCTTGCAGAAGATAAAGTATTACGAACATCAATGGATGATTTGTGTAGACTTAAAAAATGGTAAACTTTCTTCTTGGGCAGCAAAGTGGTTACACGAAATATCCGTGTTTCTTGTGCCTCTGGGATAGTAGGGACAAAACACACCACTGGGTTAGAAAAGATTGGCCTCAGAGAGAAAACACATGGACGTTGGGGAAAAGAATGTCATTAACGACGCTTTGGTTGAAAGAGAAAAAATCATACTTCCTCCGTTACATATAAAGTTGGGCTTAATGAAGCAATTTGTAAAGGCTCTTGATAAGAATGGGTCTTGTTTTGCATATATAGGGGTAAAAATGCATCAGTTGAGCACAGAAAAACTCAAAGCAGGGATATTTGACGGCCCACAAATAAGACAATTAATTAAGGATCCTGCCTTCATAAATTCAATGAATCAAGTTGAACGAGAAGCTTGGACATCATTTGTTGCAGTTGTAGAAAATTTTCTAGGCAAACATAAAGCTCAAAACTATGTTGAAATGGTTAACAAGATGCTTAATAGTTTCAAATCCTTAGGGTGCAATATGAGTATTAAAATACACTATTTACACAGCCACTTAGACCGTTTTCCAGAAAATTTAGGAGACATGAGTGAGGAACAAGGTGAAAGATTTCACCAAGATATTAAAGTTATGGAGGACCGCTACCAAGGAAAATGGAACATGCACATGATGACAGATTACTGCTGGAGTTTAAAAAGGGACTGTTTTAAAAAAACATTGACTATTTCATTTCTTCAATATTTTTTTTTTGTTTGTAAGTACGACATAATATTGTATTTTGTATAACTAAAATAAAAATTTCGTATCTACTTTTGTTTACTACACTTACGGATTTGAGTTACAATAATGTAACTTATATTTCTCTAAAATTGTATATCCTAGGTCAAATGAATACGTTATTTGAATTCAGGACATCAAATTGATATAGAATCAGCTCAAAAAACCTTGACACCAAAACAGCTGTTCCCCTGTGAATTAATTAAATTATATGCGATTTTAACGTCACAGCTTAAATGATGCAAAATTCAATATACCAAAATTATTAGAGAAAACAAACTGTAGAATTTGAAATAAGCCTGCTAATATTTGGTCGGGCCTCCCTCATTATAAATAACGGCTTGTAATCTTCTGGGCATTGATTCAACTAACTTTCTAATATACACCGGGGAAATAGTGTTTCCATGCTTCAGTAATTTTTACTTTTAATTCAGTTTTTATTTGATATTCGGGCACTGCTTACTTTATTTTTTACTGTCAGCCACAAATTTTCAATTACATTTAAGTCTGGTGACTGGGCTGGTGTTTTAATAATATTTGGACAGTTATAAAGCAACCAACTGCGGACTCGAAATGACGTGTGCTTTGGATCATTGTCGTGATAGAACCGATAATTGTTTTCAATATCTAATTTTTGGGCCCTAGCGACGAGATGCTGCCTTAGAATATCCAAGTACACATATTGTTTCATATTCCCTTTGACGAAATGCATGTTACCTACTCCTGCAGATGACATACAGTCCCATAACATCACTCCACCGTAGCTTCCATATTTTTCAATTTTAATTCTTCGTTAGGCTTCGTAAATTTCAAAATGCGATAAGTTTTGACCCCTGTTTTTTATTTTGCATCATTTAAGCTGTGACGTTAAAATTGCATATGATTTGATTAATTATTTATTGTTAATTAAGTAAGGCATATTTAAGACAAAAAGTAATTCATACTTTTTTAGAAGACTATTTGCTAATTTAATTTCAATAAGTTGTTTTTCTTCCAAATAAATAAAGAGGCACTGAGACCAGTTAGTCTTTTCTTATAGCGACTGCATCATTTAAGCTGTGAGTCACTGTATATATAAGAAAATGTGATTAGCATTTAATACAGATCTAACAAAGATGGGGAATTTTCGACATTGTCTTTTACAAGGTCAGAGAGATTAGCAAGTGATTCACCGTCAGGTATTGGAAGCGGCTCGGTACGCAAAAGTGCTCATTATTCAATGTTTTCTATTGTTTCCAAAAAAAGGTATTTCAAAAGTTTTGTAAATATTTTTTAATAAACAATAAACAAGTGAATAATAAATTTTCAATACATCATCATCATTAATATAGGGACAAATACAAGATTATCCACGCTTCTTTGCGTGGAAAACTGTACCTAAAATAATGCATGAGCAAATGTGTATGTTCATTATTTACTGATTTCTATAGATGTTATAATTCACAGTTAGCATATAATTTTAAAAAAAAAGGTAATTGTTCAAACCTCTCTATTTTCATTAATTACAAAAAAATATGATTTATGATCTCTATGTCTTATTCTTTATAATAAAAACTTATAAAGGCCTTTTTCTAAAGTAGTCACATCAACCAAAACTGCCAATACGACACTACCCACCTATAGGTATAGTTCTTTTTGATTTCTATGTCACATTTTGCCGACCATTCTGCCGGATTCTTCAGAGCTTCTTCCTACAAGTGAATTTTTTGGAATCTAGCACGAAAGTGATTTTTATTCCTTTTACCCACGCCTTTTATATTAGCGGACCAGGGTAGGGCAGCCAGACTTTATGAATGATCTATTGCCAGATTGGTTAGAGGTAAAGACCAGTGTCACGATTAAGGTTGTTGGAATGTTCAGATAGAATATAGGGCTTCCGAATTTCCGTAAGATATAGAAAGGAATTTATTGCAAGGATTTGGTGTCCTATATTGTCTAGTGTTTTGCAAATGCTGAAGTGGGAAATGTTACTACGCCCTTTAATGTTCTCCAATTCTAGTACGGATTATTCTGCTCGTTTCGTCGATATAGGTTTTACTACAACAGGAGAAAGCTACAAGAATTATACTCTCAAGTTCTGTAATCTGGTTGCAGTTTTCTATCAGAACTACCCATCTATTTGATGAAATAATACAGAGAAATATAAGTTTTCGAGTTAACTAATATTATCTAAAATATATGATTTTTTTAAGTTTTGTGATCTTTTGGCGTAAAGAAAGCAATATTTTTGAGTTCCTGAAACCTAACGTAAAATTTTTACCTACACTACTTTAACTTTCAACGATTAAGTTGCTCCCCACAAATCCTTTCGTCGAAACTCTTTGTAAAGTCATTCTCATAGAATGTACGTCTAAAAATTAATATCGTCGTTTTAAATTACAGTGAAATATTAAATACACCAAATAAATTATTAAATTCTCCTTTTGGGCTGTGTATATATGGTATGTACAAACAAAATACTTTTCTGACTATATACCGTATAAAATATAAACAATAGCAAAATCTATAGATGTAGGTGTATTAATGTAAAACCATGCGGTTAATCGTAAAATATACATTTCAGGCGTATGTGTTTTCATAAGCACTTTTGAAAATGCTTTCTTGAAAATGGTTCATTTATTGGAAAATTATAAACTTTTGAATATAAGTTTATCCGATTTTTTTTTCTATGTTTATTGGTGAAAATGTGAGAATTGGGTTAAGTTGTTAAAGTGTTTTTTAACTAATTGGCAGCTTTATCACACTAAATTTCAACATAAAAAATAAAATTAACAGTGACGCTTGTTTCTAGTGTTTTTTATTCATTCTATTCATGACGATTTTATTTACATTTAATGATTGATTATTGTACAGTTACCAAATTATTTAATTTGCAGTTACGTACCTTTTTAGTGTTCCGTACGGAACACTTATAAGATCACTTCGGTGTCTGTCTGTCTGTCACACCCGATTTTCTCCGAAACTATTTGACATAGAAAGGTGAAATTTGGTAATAATATAGGAATTGAAGGCCTCATCAGAGCCATGTAGTTTTGAGAATTAAATTTTGTCTTAAAGGGTTGGTTTTGGGGGGTGAAGTGAAAAAAAAAATTTTTTACTAGGTCATCGAGTGTGGTCTCAAATGAAAGCTTGTGAAAACACGAGTAAAAAATATATATATAATATTATACTTGCGCGTACTTTTATTTGTATTACTTTTAAAAAAATCGCTGTCCCCTACCTTATCTCGAAAAGTACTGATCAAAAATTTTGAAAAAATTCTGGAATATTCTCCACGGGGTATAGATTGAACGAAAATTATCACGAGTGCATTACCTTTAATAATTTATTTGGTATATAAAAAAAAACAAAATTTCAAGGTCACCAGTTTTCAGTAAAGATTGGAAACAAACTTTGTTGAAAACTCATTTGGGGTGTGTTTTGTGAAGTCACTGATCATTTTATACCACCATAACAAAAATTTTTATTTTAAAAACAATCAACGTACGGAACACTAATTGTGCAAGTTCAACTTGCACTTGACCGTTTTTTTTTTTATTAATAATAACACATATTTTTTTTATATATTGCACTGTGGTAATAAAATAATTGTTCAATAATAATAATATTTGTTTTTGAGCGATTTCTTTTTTTTATAAAAATCTGAGCTAAAAGACTAAATATACTTTTACATATTACCTCTCACTAAAACATTCCCCGGAAACTAAAATGGTATTTGCGATATTTCATTTTCAATTTTTTATTAAGGGAGGAAGGGGTCCCTACTTTGTTATACTGAAAAGTTTACAGTTTTTTGGAATTTTTAACAAAAAAAATATTAAAGATTAAACGTTGAAACCTTCTATCTATTTGTTGAATAAACAAACATTTTGTCTTGTGTAGAACTAGACGACGAAAATGGATGATGAATTTTTTTTCCTAAAAATGCTCATAAAACAAGAAATTTTAATTTTTAATTAATTTATAAATTAGGCCGAATTCTGCACAAAAAAACTGTAATAATTAAGCTATTTACCAGGTGTACAAGTATGAAATGCCGATTTCAGAAAACAGATGGTGCGCCAATGCAGTTTGTGCTATAAAGATTTGACACTGCGCCATTTTGTTGTGTCATCAACAAGTGTCAGACGCGCACGAGTGATAAATTGGAAAAGTGTGTGCATAGTGTTGTGTTCAATATGTCGAAATTTATATCGAACAAAGAGCATTCGCAGACAGCATTAATTTTTTGTTTTCATTTGAAGAAAACTGCTGTTGAATCATACCGATTACTTCGAGAAGCTTATGGTGAATATGCTCCATCGCAAGATACGTGTGAACGATGGTTTCGGCGTTTCAAAAGTGGTGACTTCCATGTTGCAGACAAGGAACGTGGAAAACCGCCAAAAAAATACGAAGATGTAGAATTGTAAGCATTGTTGGACGAAGATGATTCGCAAACACAAAAACAATTCGCCGAGCAATTGGGCATTAGTCAACAAGCTGTGTGTTTGGTGGGACCAGAGGGGCGTGGTCTATTATGAGCTGTAAAACCTGGGGAAACAGTTAATACTAAACGTTACCAACAATAATTGACCGATTTGAACCGTTCGCTGCTTGAAAAAAGGCCAGAATACCGAAAGAGGCCACACAAAGTCATTTTTCTTCATGGCAATGCTCCATCACATACGGCAAAACCAGTTCGCGACACGTTGGAAGCACTCAGCTGGGGAGTTCTACCCCATACGGCTTACTCACCAGACTTGGCTCCTTCCGATTACCATTTGTTTGCATCGATGGGTCACGCACTTGCTGAGCACCGCTTTGGTTCGTACGAAGATGTGAAAAAATTTCTCGATGAAGGGTTCGCAGCAAAAGGGGAAGATTTTTACTGGCGTGGTATTCACAAATTGCGCGAAAGATGGGAAAAATGTATAACAAGCGATGGAGCATATTTTGAATAAAGCACTTTTTATCGTTCTTCCGAATTTAACATGTTTTTTTAGAAAAAAAATCCGCATCTCATACTTGAACACCTGGTATTAAGAAAAATCCCCACTATTGTTAGTTGACTCATGTTTTTAGTGTTCCGTACGGAACACTTATAAGATCACTTCGGTGCCTGTCTGTCCGTCTGTCTGTCTGTCACACCTGATTTTCTCCGAAACTATTTGACATAGAAAGTTGAAATTTGGTACTAATATAGAAATTGATGGCCTCATCAGAGCTGTGTAGTTTTGAAAGTTAAATTTCGCAACTGAAAAAAAAATTCTTTTTCTAGGTCATCGAGTGGGGTGTCAAATGAAAGCTTGTAAAAACACGAGTTCAAAAAAATATATAATGTAATACTTGCAATACACTTTTCTTTGTATTATTTTTAAAAAAATCGCGAAAAATCGCTGTTTAAAAAAATTTTGAAAAAATCCTGGAATATTCTCCATGGTGTAGATTGAACGAAAATTATCACGAGTGCATTATCTTTAAATAATTTATCTGGCATATAAAAAAAACAAATATTTCAAGATCGTTAGTTTTCAGCAAAGATCGGAAACAAACTTTGTTGAATACTCATTTGGGGTGTGTTTTATGAAGTCACTGATCATTTTATACCTCCGTAACAAAAAATTTTATTTTAAAAGCAATCAACGTACGGAATACTAATTGCGCAAGTTCAACTTGCACTTGACCGGTTGTTGTATGTACAGTGCAATATTTTGCAGATTCACTTTATGCCATACTTCAATGTAAACGAACCACTTTACGTTACAGTGCTATATAAACTATTGTCATATTAGTTCTTGATTTCACACGGATTACGAGAATTTGTTTTAGGGAAGATATGACAAAAAAATAGAAATTACATCGCCGTGAATACGTAATTGCTTTTTATCTATGTACTTATGAATTAAAATTTGAGTCTCTGCTTAGTTTTTATCCTATTTTGTAAAATTTGCAGTAAAATCTGCCGATGAATACTAGGGAGTAGTGTGAATTTCTTTCCTCATTCTAAGCATAAAGAGCTATGTATGTATATGTTTACGTCAATAATCAAAACCGCTAGGCAAATTTTCACGTAATTCCCGAATTTTGTTATCTGTGTTACAATAGAGGTTTTCACAGATGGTGGAATGTAATACATTAAAGTTCCGGGTTTTAATCTGTTCGTTTAACAATGAATTTGCACGACGTTTCGCCAAAATCTCATTTGGCATTTTCAAGTGCTCTTACTGCTGCTCAATACTGTACACACAGTATTGAGCAGCAGCAGCAGTAAGAGCACTTGAAAATGCCAAATGAGATTTGGGCAAAACGTCGTGCAAATTCATTGTTAGACGAACGGAGTGAAACTCGGAATTTTAATGTATTATATATATATATATATATATATATATATATATATATATATATATATATATATATATACGAGGCATGTTTTTTAAGTAAGTACCGTTTTGGAATTAAAAAAAGACGTGCAAAGATATCGCTATAATTTTATTTTTACATGAAAGCTTGTACCTTAATCTACTTTTCTACATAATTTCCGTGAATATTGAGGCACTTGTCATAACGTGGCACCAGTTTTTGAATACCCTCCTCATAAAATTCTGCCGCCTGACTTGTTAACCACTGTATCACAAATGTTTTGACTTCGTTATCGTCTTGAAGACGCTGACCACCCAGGTGCTTCTTCAAGTGCAGGAACAAATGGTAGTCGCTAGGCGCCAGATCAGGGCTGTATGGAGGAATGATCTAGAGTTTCCCATTTAAAAGATTTGATGAGATCTTTGGTCCGATTAGCCACATGTGGACGGGCATTGTCATGCAGCAAAACGATACCCTTACTCAACTTGCCACGTCTTTTGTTCTGGATTGCACGACGCAGATTGTTCAATGTCTCACAATAAGACGCTGCATTGATTGTCTCATTACGAGGCAGAAACTCCACTAGCAATACTCCTTTTCTGTCCCAAAAAACTGTGCACATGATTTTGCGGGCAGAAATTGTTTGCTTAAACTTCACTTTTTTGGGTGATGATGAATGTCGCCATTCCATGGATTGTTGTTTCGATTCTGGTGTGACGTAGGCCACCCATGTTTCGTCACCAGTAACAATTTGGTCTAAAAAATGTTCACCTTCATTGTGGTACCGCTCAAGGAAACTCAATGCACTGCCTAAACGTTGGGTTTTGTGCAAATCCGTCAACATTTTTGGAACCCAACGTGAACACAATTTCCGGTAATTCAAGTTCTCGGTCACAATGCGATACAAAACACTACGAGAATATTGAGGAAAGCAGTCGCACAATGATGAAATTGTAAAGCGTCTGTTTTCTCTCACCTTTTCGTCCACTTTCTGCACCAAATCTTCATTAACGACCGAAGGACGCCCACTCCGTTCTTCATCATGCACATTTGTGCGGCCATCTTTAAATGCTCTCACCCATTTCCTTACCATTCCATCACTCATAATGTTTTGTCCGTAAACTTCACAGATCTCACGATGAATATCGATCGGTTTTACGCCTTTAGCACTAAGAAATCGTATAACAGCCCGTACTTCACAATCGGCGGGACTCACGATTGTCGGAGGCATCTTAAACACTCAGTAAACAACGTATACAATGAAGAATCAGACTGTAATGGCGTCAGTGCGTAGACATGAGATGTAGGTTACCAGCGCGCATGCGCGGAACGCCGACCGTATCGCTGCGGCGGCGGAATCGCAAAACGGTACTTACTTAAAAAAACATGCCTCGTATATATATATATATATATATATATATATATATATATATATATATATGTAGTAAATTATAGCTTTAGAAGTATATTAATTTTTGCCAAATGATCTAAGAAAAACTTTACTTACAATTAGATCGTTATTACTTGCCATTCATTTTAATAAAAATTTGGTATAGCGCACAAAAAAATTAGAGATTTATTTTAAGCCGCTGATATTAATATTAAAATAGTAGATATTGATTTTGACACTGTATTCTCCCACCCCTTCCCTTAGTTGTTGGGTTAAGTGTTTTTTAATATTTGACTGACTCTTGTTTGTACAGCGATTTCTTGTTAAATTTGAATGTCATGTGTAGTTGCAGAATTACGGACGTAAAAGTATTTTAGAAATATTTTAAAACAGAATTTTTCAAATAGAGAAGACTTCGAATGCCCTGTAGCAATATAGGCGAGTCTTTGATTACTCTTGCGGACTGAGGCCGGAAATATTTCATTGAATATGTATGGCTGCGATAAGATCACAATTCTGATGTGGAGCTCCTTTATGGTAGATCATAATTGAGAGAAAATGGGTTTGGCTCAAACTGAATGGAGTCCGACGCTTGAGCTGCCTTAGTATTACGAGTGCTACGAGAACAGCGCCTGGTAAGCCTATGGAGATCCTGTTGGACCTTCGAGGCTTGTATCTATCAATACACAAAGTCCGAACAATACCTCGCGAATGGCTTATTGGCTGCTTGCTCCAGGGCACCTAAAGATGGAAGTCTTAGGACATCGCAGCATATGAGTGAGAAAATTGGAGATCTGCTCCCTACTGTAGACGAAGATAAACAATTTCCAAAGGTATTTAACGATAGTTAGAACCGACTTTTCAAAAAAAAAATCCTCCGATATATAGATGGATCTAAATAGAAAGAGAGCACGGGAGCAGGGACATACTACCCACGGACAGGGACACAGCTGTCCATGTTCCTGGGCAGTTATGCATCGATCTTCGAAGCGAAAATATACCTTCATATGTGGCTTAGAGATGGTGGAAAGAAACATAACGCGAAGCACTGTGAACATTTGTCCAGACAGCAGAGCCACCCTGATGACTTTGAAACAGGCCAGGCGTGAGTTCACAGCTGGTAAGCGAGTGTAAAGACGTGCTGACCAGTCAGTATAATATAACTTGTTTCCCATCTGCGTAACTGGTTGTACGCGTGTCCAGGGAATAAGATGATCAATATACCATCTAAAAAGGGAGCTGTAGCGAGCACCACGGGACCTGAATCATTTTTGGGAGTCCTTCGCCTAGACGATGCAGTGATCGTAGATCTAATGATAAATTCGTGACTGGAATGAAGCATCAGAGATGAGACAATCTCAGAGTCTCTTACGAGAATCTAACCATGAATATACCAGGTCCATGTTAAAATTAACTAGGAAAGGCCTGAAGACACTACCGCCTAAGTAACTACCTAACTCGCATTAGTGTTAAAGTCGATTAAGATTGTGGGTTATATTTGGAGGAAGAGACAGCTCTTCATTTAATCGTGCCTTAAATGACAAACACAGAAACAAGACAAGCTCCTCACGTGGGATCCCCAATAATTTTGAACCATGAGTATACTAAAGGGACTCAAAACTGTAAGGCAACTATCTCTCTTAAAGACTAGCGATCTTTCTTAACCCTACAATGCGGCACTTTTTAACTATACTATCTATCTATCTAAGGGATTATTGTTTCAGTTTTTCATGTAGTTTATTGGCAAATTACATAACAGTTACATATTGTGGCTTGGAGATCAGATATTCCTCTTGTAAATGTTTTTTTTTTTTCAAAATTTCAATGTCAGCATCTACCCTCCTAATATTGATGTTAGCAGCAGCACTACTCTACTTGTACTTATACCAGTCCCCCCCGTTAAAACTCTGTATTTTTCACAAAACAAAAGGAAAAGTAGCTTAAATTGAACTTATCTAGACACAATTAACATATATGTGCCTATTTTAATACTAATTCAATGTTATTGCATGTTCTGTAGGAAAGGTCTGGAATGAAAACTGTAACCGTTAGAAGCATGGATCGATTTGGCTACATTACAGTGTTGTTACGTTAGAAACACACAAATCGAAGAGATACACAAGACACTTCTTATAATGGAATAATATGTTAGAAAAAAATATCTTGTTATTTTATTAGATAGAAAATGCTGTGATTTTAATGTACTGTTGTTTGTGGTAAGATAAGAAATGAAAGGACATATTTGCTAATTTTTTTTTTTACAATTTTATATATTGGAATTAGATGTAAAGTATAACTGTATATGTATTATATTATATAAAAAATCCCCAAAACCTTTATGAAACATGATTTTAGCTAAACATTTTAATATTATATAATTTAACCAGTCAAATTAGACATTTAACTTTGAAAAAATTCGCATAGAGCTGAAAATTGGTATAGGTCTTAAATACACTATTACAAATAAAATGTCACAAGTCCCCACCGATCCTACGTCTGCTAAAAAATTGTATTCAAAGTCAAAGGTCAAAAATATCGGTTTTTTCGCATTTTTGTTATCGTAAAAATAGGTCAGACAAAAGTTGTAGATCATGCAATTCCCTACAAAAATTGTTCTACTTTTTTTTCGTACGAGTCACCATTCCTGAGATATCGCGATTCTAAAAGTTGGAGAAGTCGTATTCTACATAATATGCACACATTTCCACACCACTTATGAGGTAGTGTACTTGGCGCATTTTTTTTTAATGTGGTTTCCCCAGTATGCATACTCCACAATCTATTGTGATTAAGTTTTATTAGACAGTATCCTATTGATTGAAAAAATGGTACTATTGGTAATGATTAAAGTGGAACGGATTTATTGTTGATTTCGGGAAAATTCAGTAATGTCTTCGTCTTCGCTTTTTTCTTCCTCTTCTTGCTAGATTTCTATAGATTGTTCTAAGATGAAAGATGTATCAGTTGTCTCCTCATTGATACCATAAGAATCTTCATCTGTTTTATTTGATTGAATATTGGAGTAAGATTGGCCTAGACAATTGGTACACATACTGGTGAACAATATAATCCGATTTTTTCTAATGAATTAGGTGCATAAATTAAAGAAAACACCTCTTTCATGCGGCTCCCTTGCATAATATAACCAATTGCTCCAAAAACGATATGAGTAAATGAAAACCTGCAAGTCTTGCTGCAGATACGATTTCTCGAGCTTTTGCATACAGAGGTTGATCAAAAGTAATAATGCATACATCGTGGCCATAACGTTTTGGATTCTCCAAAGCATCAAGTAAAGTTGTGTATATAATATTGTAGTTACTTGCTGGTTGATGACTTAATGGTAAGAATGAAATTTGAGATTTAGAAAAATTCATATTACTTATTAAAGGTTCAATATAACCATTCCAACCGGGTAACGATAAATTTCTCCATTTCCCATATAATCATAACATATTTACTTTTTTGAGTAAAGATACAGTATCTTTCACAAGTAAACTTTTTCACAGCTATTTTACTATATCCTACTACACCATCATTTTGATAGACTCTTCTTGGCAGATGAGCTTTTTGCCGAGAAATCTTTTGCTGAAAGGACTTTATTCGTAATATAGGCTCTTCTACTATAACTGAACTTTTCGGAGTAATAATTTGAATGATACCCATTATGTGAAGCGTGTTATGGTCGTCTAAAGTATATACATTTATATCAGCATTGTCTGCAACATACTGAATAAATGTGCCAGTTTCTGGTGGTAGGATATAAGATGAAAAACTGCTGCTGCCTCCTACACCATAATATTGTATTACTATAGGATGCACACAAATCAAAAGACGAAAAAATCTGTAGAAGACGTTTTGATCCAAATCCTCGATGAAAAAAAACTGAGAGACCTAATTGCAATCTTGATAGGCCGAACAGCAGTCATAATACAGTGGCTGAGTTGTACATATTAATTTTAAATGTTCTACTTTAAATAGTTTATTTTTCAAAATTACTCGCTCCAAAGAATTGACAATGACTCTGGAAAATCACTGTTAATATTTTTCAAACATTCGACTAGGCGGGGGGTAATTATTATTGTCAAATACTGTAGATTGAATATTCTCTCCAATGATTTCTGCTGCAGCTTTCAGTATTCTAAATCGTTTCTTCTTTTTCATTTTGTTTTCTATTTTCATACCAAACTTTGTTGAAAATACCGTGCTGATTGTCAATAAAACAGATAAATGTAAAACTTCCTTGTTTCTCATAATTTTATTACCATACTTTAACCTTATCTTAATTGTTCTATTATCTATAGGATTATATCTAGGGATTTTTGCAAATATTTTTTAATTCTTCCAATGAAAACTGACAATCATCACTATTTTCAATGTATGCAAATATTTCTTCCATCGCGAAAGTAATAGAATCATCTTCAGGACGACGGATTTTACCCCCCATAGTGGGTCTCAAAAAGGAATTATAACAATCATTATGGTACCTCAGCACCAACTAAATCATATTCATACTGAATGCGTGCATTACCAGCTTTTGCTACGTTATCAGAACTAGAGAGAGAGCTACCTTCAGAATAGAATCTTTAAATGGAAGTGTAGCAACATGACAAAATTTACACCCGAACATTCTGCGCTTTTTCCTTTTCAGCTTCTTCATTTGCTTCGCCGCAAAATAAGTAATAATTTTTAAAACAAAAAACCGACTCACTCGCACTCTAGTACGAGGTGGACTAATCGTAGATATACTGGTTTGTTCCATCTTGTGCTGTCTTTTAGCTGCAGCAATACTACTCTTCCGAGCGTACATTTTACGACACTACACATGGATTGTCACAGATTACTTGTGTTTCAGGTAGTCAAGAAACCCATCATTTCTTTCAACAATCAAAGTCTTTATTTCACGATCAACAACAACAATTTCACTTTCAGTCAAAGGTTTACTACAAATAAAGCAAAAGTGCGACATTTTTTAAAATTATTTAACGGCACAAATTGAAATAAAAAATATTATCAATAAGTACGTCTGTCCACTGTAAAGAAACGTTCAATACTAAAAGTAGTTATTTCATTTACGTCCTTCAAAAAAGGGTAGGTATACGACCGTCGCCACTCGAACAATGGAGTAGCTGACAAATATTGTTCAAGGTTATATGGGCGAACGGAATTAGGGACAGAGTGTATATTCATTCAGAATCATATAATTTGTACATATTTTAGTGTGTGAGTCACACAAACCAATATTTCCATATTTTTACTTATATTGAACGTCCAATGACGTATACAGGCCGAGTAAGAGTGCATATTAGTATTTTCGATGTTTGAAATCGCGATATCTCAGGAACGGTGATTCGTAGGAAAAAAAGTATGAAAACAATTTTTATAGAGAATTACATGGTCTACAACTTTTGTCTGGCCTATTTTTACGATAACACTTACCGTTTACGAGAAAAAATGCGAAAAAACCGATATTTTTAACCTTTGACCTTGAATAAAATTTTTAGCAGACGTCGGATCAATGGGGACTTTTGATATATTATTTGTAATAGTGTATTTAAGACCTATATCAATTTTCAGCTCTATGCAAATTATTGCGAAGTTACCACTTTTTTTTTTTCGTCTATTTTGACTAATTAAATGTCGTTAACTCTAGTTTTACGGTAATGCTTGAAAACATAATTGGCATGATCTTTGGAGTGTAGTACAAAAAATGCTTTTCTTTTTATTAATGTTTTTAAACATGGAGGTCAAGTTTCGGGTTAACATTAATTTCGTTTTTTTGTATGTCGTGGTTCATTTTTATTGGTGTAAGTTTCCTAATTTTTATTATTTTTTTCTTAATTTGAATTACTTCAATATTTTCAATACACGAATGCCCTGAAGTTGATAAGACTTACGCTAATTTGACGTTCACTGTATTTTTGACCCAAGAATTCGGAACGACAAGAAGTTACGGCAAACATTATCGATTAATTTTAAATTTAATAGAAACGGTTTGTACGCTTCTAGTTAACATTTGACACTCAATCAATTTGTCGGCCAAGCGAGGCACTGATGGATGTCTCGATTATATTAGTCTGTATCTGAATTAAACAAAGCTAGTTTAAATAACTTTGGGTTAGTTGTTACTTACTTCCTCTGAGTAGGTCACAGACCTATTATACTTTGTTATTAAGCCTCTTGTGATTCGGATGTCCAGCTGTCTCTCCATCTCTTTGTTGGTCGTCCTTTTGGTCTTGTTTCATGTGGTTTTTTTGTTCGTACACATTTTTATCATTCTCGTATCTTTCATCCTTTGTACATGTTCACGCCACTCTCTTCTTTTTCTTCCCCATCTGACTATATCTTCTACCTTGTATTGTTCTCTTATGGTGTTGTTCTCACTCTATCTAATAAACTTTTTCCTGTTATTGCGCTCAGTATTTTCATTTCATTTATTCTTAATAGCTGTTCAGTTTTGTTTGTGTCTGCCCGTGTTTCCATGCTATAAGCCAGTATGGGTCTAACTGAAGTTTTATATATTCTTGTTTTTGCTTCTACACTTTGATCTTTGTTTTTCCAAACGACATCTCTGAGGGCCCCTCATATTGCTGCTGCTTTATTTGTTTGTTGTCTTACTTCTTCTGTTATATCCGTAGCTAGTAATTAGTACTCCAAGATATGGGAATTTCATTACTTGCTCTATTAATTTCCCATTTATTTCTAATTTACACCTTACTGTTTCTGTAGCTATTGTGATGGATTTTGTTTTGTCGATATTGACTTCCTTCCGGGTAAAAAAAGACCCGTGTCTCCCAGTTTTGCCCCAAGTAATGCATTTTTTTTTTATGAGGCCCCAAGGATTTGGGGCCTCGGTGTCATTTTTTTTGCAAAAAACTGATCATATTCTCAGGCTCATATCTTGCAAACTGTTCGGAATTTTGATTTACTTTCTGAAGCAAAGTTGTAGCTCTTGTCATAAAGAACAAAAATTGTGAACATATAAAATCCAAAAAATTTCATCTTCCAGATCAAAATCGCAAAAAACTTTAAAAAAGTAGATTTTTCGGGAAAATTTTAACTTTTGCGGCTACCTAAACAGTGTTCAGAATCATTCCTAGGAAGTTCATATATTCTAGAAAGTTGTTTACTAAGATCTTAGCTACATTTTTGTAGTTGATTGTTTCCTTGAATTTTGAACGGTTTGCTAGCTATGGGCCTAAACAGGCAAAAAAAAAAAAGGTAAAAAAAATCGAATTTTTTACAGTTTTTAGCTATTTTGATCTTGAAGATGAAGTTTTTTTTACTTTAAATGTTCACAATTTTTGTTCCTTATGATAAGGGCTACAACTTTGCCACAGAAAGTAAATTAAAATTCCGAACGGTTTGCAAGATATGAGCCTCAGAATATGATGAGTTTTTTTGCAAAAATTACACCCAGGCCTCAAATCTTTGGGGGCCCATAAAAAAAAGTACATGACTTTCGGAAAAACTGGGAGACACGGGTCTTTTTTTTTTGGTCTACTATCACGTAGTGGTGTCCGTATATGGTTATTTTTCCATAACTTAAAAAATTACACACAGTGTACTTCTTCTCTTCTTATTTTGTAGTTTTCGTCTGTGTGTTGTCTGTTGTTTATGATTTCTGCTATGTTCTCTTCTTCGTCGGTTAGTTGTTGTTCTTGTATTAATTTGTAAAAATAAACGTATGGTTGAAATGCAGCGTCTAAAAATATTAACAGAAATACATGTAGACTGCGTAAAAAATACCGTCGCTTTATTCGGCCTTTAAATATAATTTCAGAGAAGCGAAAATAGCGCTTAAATAAACAGTTTTTTATCATATCATATCATTGTATGGAATTTAAAATTTTGCGTGATGTCAATCTACAAAAAAATGGAATTTGGATAAAATAAAATGAGCATATTTCACTTAACATGCCATTTGAAAATTCTTTTTTCGTCCATCATGTTATTTATGCTGAAGGAAATTAAACTTACGAGTTTGCTGCAAACATATTTTTATTCAATACTAAAAAATATTGTAGTAACTAAGACGGTCGATTAAAATCACAGTAAAAAAAAACCCATTTGTGCTAGAATGTAAAGAGAAAAAGTAAAAGTTTATATAAAAAAAATGTTATATATTATATCTCTTTGCCAAAGAAATTTCTGTATTTTATAATGAATAATGAGAACCTTCATGAAAATATGGTATTATTTTTGTTCCGCTGCAAGTTTTTGCCTATTCTCATTTTTTACACACTTATTAGCGCTTTTGCCTGTTTTTATATGTTTTTTTTTATGTATATAGTGTAGCTTACTTGTATATTTTTATTTTATTTCATAAAATACACCTTATTTATAAAATGTGTTTTTTTTTTAAATTTTTTGTATCAAACATAAAATTAACCTGTATCGATGAATATACAACTTTTTTTTTATCGTTCACTTCCCCGCCTCAGTAGGGATTTTATCTTTTTCCATATCCCAAGGATATCGGCGAGGATGTCGCAACGTTGTCCAAGTGCCGAAACATACGTTTTTGTATTTCACGGTACCTTTTAGACAACGAGGTAGTACTGCTACGGACGTTATTTTTGCATTTCTGCAAAGAACGACTATCTATGAACACTCACAACACCCATCCGACACACGGAATCGAACCGCTGACCTCCTGATCAACAGCAGGCTCCTTAGCCCACTGCGCCAATCGGTCCGGCTTGATTATCCAGGTCGCTCAAATATGTGACCACATATCCGTGGGATATTCCCACTGGCCAAAAATAAGGTATTGTTATCGACGAAACAGGTTTCTCAAGTATCTTTTTGGTGTTCCGTACGGAACACTTATAAGAAGACTTCGGTGTCTGTCTGTCACATCTGATTTTCTCCGAAACTATTTGTCATAAAAAGTTGAAATTTGGTAATAATACATGAATTGATGGTCTCATCAGAGCCATGTAGTTTTGAAAGTTAAAATTTGACTTAAGGGGTTAGTTTTAGGGGGTGTAATCGGAAGTGGAAAAAAAAAGTCATCGAGTGGGGCGTCAAATGAAAGCTTGTAAAAAAAACGAGTTCAAAAATATAAATAATGTCTTACATGCGCACACTTTTCTTTGCATGCAGGACGTTCTTTTCGTCAACTTTAAGCTCCCTCGGAGGCCAACACTTTTTGGTCCAGTGATTTGCTCGGTCTCTACTATCCCATAGACACAAAAAGCAAGGGAATTTGGTAAGCCCAGATTGTTGTCCGAGCAACATGCCCAAGATTTTTAAATCACCGCACACTTGCCAACCGTGGTCTTTATATTTTAATTTGCAAAGAACCAATTCCAAGTTCTTGTAGGTTTCCTTGAGGTGTACAGAATGACCGACAGGAATGGACTCATAGAAACCGCCATTGTGAAGCAGAACTGCTTTAAGGCTTCTCTTTGAAGAATATATGAAAATACGCCACTGTGCTGGGTCGTATGAGATCTTAAATGTATCCATTAAACCTTCAATATTGGTACAATAAACCAACTCGTCCTCTTGGGCAAAGTAGGAAGTGAACTGCTTCTCACGATATCTAAATCAGGAGGAAGACGCTCCCGGCAAAAGTAAGTTCCTGCTTTTGAGCCTTGATCCAAGCAACTCAGCAGCGTTTTTGGGAAGATTCAAGTCTCTTACCAAATCATTTAGCTCGCCCTGGGAAAACAATTTCGGACTGCTGTCATCTTCAAATTGAAAACTTGACTTGTCATCGGGTTCAGGTACAGCACCATCTTCGTCAGAACTTGGAATCTCTTCCAAGGTAGCAGGGGCCTTGGGCACTGGTATTTCGGTCCCATGAGGAATGGGACGAATAGCTGATTGCAGATTGGGGTATGAAATGGACTACTTCCATTTTGAATTATACCTTTTCACATTACACGAACAAAAGTATCATCACTATGGTTCTTTTGCTCGCGCCATACCATAGAAATCGCATATCGGAAAGCTTTTTTCTTGCCCTTAAACCAATTTCGAAGGTCTTCAACACATCGTTTGCAGACTTTATGAGGTGCCCAAACTTTATCCTGATCTCCAAGTTTTAAGCCAAAATATGTGACGTATACTTTTTTTACAAAGTCCATAATATTAAGTTGTTGCTTTAATACCATATATTCGCCACAAATATAACAGAAACTGTCAGACGAATTCACACACTTCCGCACAGATGACATTGCACTATATTGAACCAAGATCTATAAAACAATGACGAGTTAACACGTAATTGTACCGCGCCACTTTGTACACTATCGGAGCGCGTACGTTCTGGTTACAACGTTTATGTTTGTTAATTTAGCTCACACAGGGCGTTTTTTATTTAGAAAGTAATGATAGTTATGGCCTGTATACATTGAAAAACAGTAATCAAAATAAAATTGTACCTATTTATTTATGACTACCAGTTAGCCCAAAAAAACCCTTTTTTATAATAAAATTTTGCGTTTTGCAAAATAACCTGACGTTCTGGAATTTTTTGAGTATTTTTTTCAGAACATCTAAATACATAGAAATCAGTTGAAAACATCCAGACAGCATTTTTGTTGTAGACCTGTGTAATTTATCTGGTATATAAAAAAAACAAAAATTTCAAGGTCATCAGTTTTCAGTAAAAAGAAACAAACTTTATTGAGAACTCATTTGGGGTGTGTTTTGTGAAGTCACTGATCATTTTATACCTCCGTAACAAAACGGAACACTAATTGCCCAAGTTCAACTTGCACTTGACCGGTTATTATTTTTTATTTTACATGCAACTAGTAAAAAACAACAACATGTGCAAATAAAAAAGAATGCTCGATTAGTGCTTCCAACAAACCGTATGTTATCGTCTTGAACTAAATTGAAATCTGTGCCAATTTGGGGCTATCGCGAAGTACTAAGATATCCGCTGTTTGTATACAAGTGGCATCGATTTAAGTAGTGTGAGCGACATGGCATCGCAGTATACAAAGTACATCATTCCCAAAATCGTTTCTCACCAAATCAAGGATCTATTAGAAACTTCAATAAGTACACTAAAGACAAGTAGATAACACTGGACATAATTGCTTGTGAAAGGCTCTCTTTGCTATACAGTAATACCCCGCTTTACGCGAGGGATACGTTCCGAAAAAAATCGCGTTAACTGAAATTCGCGTATATCGAGGTTTATGATTAAACATAGTCAAAATTTAATACAAAAAAATACAAATCATTTTAATCAATCACTTTAATTCTAAGAACACTTTATGCAATACATACTCTTATTTTTTACGGAAAAATACATCTATTGTCTTTTGGGTAACGTTTTGTTTACGTTCTTGTAAAATACGTTCATAACACCCAACACTGTTTTTAATTGTTTGACACACGGTCAAGACACGGTCATCATTATTGTCTATACTCTGCAATATGTCCAAACCTGAATAAATTTTTGAAAGTGCATTTTGTATTTCCCCTGAAGATAAAACTTTCTCTTCTACTTGTTCTTCCTCATCGTAGATAGGATTATTCTGTAACTCGATCAGATCTTCATTGCTAATAGGATCGTCGTGCGTTGCTACAAGTTCTACGAGATCTTCTACCGTGACATCTTCAAGTTCAGACCCCTCAATCATTGCAGCAATGTCTTCAAGCACTTGTCTCTGCATCTGGACAATTCTTCTAGGTGCTTCCACTACATCTGGCCAAAGATTACGCCACACCCCATTCATACAACTCATTTTTAACTTCCTTCCAAGCCTCTTCTATGTTGTGAATAGACTTCATAATGTTGTATGACTTCCACCACTCTCGCATAGACTGTCTTCCTTCCCCGTCAGTTTCATGAATTAGTTGGCTAAAAGTGCGGCGATGGTAATAAGCTTTGAAGTTTGCTATTGCTCCCTGGTCCATAGGTTGTAATATTGACGTAGTGTTTGGTGGAAGGAACTTTACGTACACTTTTAAGTCTCTGGGCGTATCAAGTGAGGTTGGATGTCCTGGGGCATTGTCTAAGAGTAATATAACTTTAGGTTCAAGCCCATTTCTGTCACAGTATGATTTGACTGATGGGCAAAAACTATTAGAATACCATTCTTGAAAAATTTCCCGTGTAACCCACGCCTTTCTGTTTGATCGCCACACAACTGGTAGACTTGTCTTGTCTGTGCCTCGCATTGCACGGGGTGTTTCTGAATGGTACACTAGTAAAGGTTTCAGTTTGAAATCACCAGTGGCATTACCACCCAGCAGAAGTGTTAGTCGATCTTTCGCAGCTTTGAAACCACTGGCTTGACGTTCTTCCTTAGAAATGAATGTTCGAGATGGCATTTTTTTCCAGTAAAGTGCGGTCTCATCAACATTGAAGATGAGACAAGCAGGAATTTTTCTCTCGTCTAACGAAGTCTTGAAACTTGTCTGGAAACTCAGCTGCAGCTTGAATGTCCGCGCTGGCCGCCTCGCCTGTTATGTGGATATTGTGAAGATTAGAACGCTGCTTGAACCGATGGAACCAGCCTCTGCTGGCAGCAAAAGTCGGAGTGGCACTCCCTTCTCCTTCTTTTGTTTTCAGCATCTCATACAAAGATTTTGCTTTTGTGCATATGAGATCTTGACTTAGTGGTGTGTTCTTCTTATTCAAATCTTCGATCCAGACTGACAGTAATTTCTCCATTCTTTCTAAGATAGATGATCTCGAACGAGAAAGTTTTGTTGCACTTATAGGTGTTGAACCTTCGCTGGAGATTTTAATTTTTTCCCGATTTTTATAAATCGTTCTCACAGTCGATTCTGAGAGTCCAAAATCTCTCCCAACAATTGTTGCTTTGCCTCCATTTTCCATTCTTCTTAACACTTTCATCTTCAATTCCAAAGTGACGCTTTTACGCTCTTTTTTCTTTACAGGCGGCATTTTTAACGTAGGGTTAAATTATGTATGTATGTATCTCCAATAAATATTAAAACAAAACTGCCAGCCGACCGAACTAACATTACGGAACAAATGAACACACGAAACGAACGAGGAAATCCCCATAGAACAAAGTCGAAGGACAGGGAATTTCCAATTCTTCAAAGAGAATATTCAGAGAAAGCGGGGATCCCCCCGCGACCATAGAGAAGTTAATGACTACATGAGCGCGAAATTTGAAATTCGCGTTATAGTGAAACCGCGCGTAACGGGGTCGCGCTAAGCGGGGTATTACTGTACTTGCAACATGTTTATACTAAGAGATATTTGCACCCCAGTTAACACCCAGTAAATTGAGTGACGATGCTGGAGAAGTGAAGTATTCCAATATAATTACGGGTTCCACAAGGTTAACTTTTTTAGAAAACGACTGCCGCCTGGGTTTCGTAGCGTTAAACTCTACTTATCACTCGAGAACCATTTATCCTATTTACGTGCTTTTTTTTTTAAATATACATATGTTTCCTAGCCAGGTTATAGGATATATTTTATTACGTTGGGTAACATGATATATTTTATTACGTTAGGTATCATAATAAGCAGCGACGATAATAGTGAATCAAGTCGAAAAAAAGTTTGCCGCTAGCACGTTCTCTTGCAATCCACTGCTTAAAGCTTTAAATATGGAACAATATCATGTAGCAAAGAATACAATATATATAAAATGCAACCTCTCTCTGTCTATCTGTTAATGCGCTGATGATTTGAGAACCACTTCTCCGATTAACATGTTTTTTTTTTTAATTTATACATTTGTTTTCTGGCCAGGTTATCTATAATCTTCTATAATATATATAAAATGTAACGTCTCTCTGTCTGTCCGTTAGTGCGCTTATCGGTCGAGAACCACTTAACCGAATTACCTGCTTTTTTTAATACACACATATGTTCTCTGGCCAGGGTATAGGCTATATTTTATTACGATAGGTAACATAAGGAATAAGCAGTGACGATAACAGTGAATCAAGTCGGAAACATGATATTATAAGGAAAATAGAAAATGGAGTTAAACAAACTGATATTTGCAAACAGTTGAATTTAACTAACTACGGTTTCTACCATATGGAAGAAGAGGCAAGAAATCTTATCTTATAAAAGAAACTTTAGTCGTAAAAAAGTAAGAAAATCTACACATGACCAGGTAGATAAAGGACTCCTTAAATGGTTTAGTCCAAAACAACATGAACATGTTCCTATTGCCGGCTATACTTTACAAAAGAAAGCTAGTGAATTTGGAAGGAAAATAGAGAACACCGAGTTTAACTGTTCTAGAAGTTGGACTGAACGATTTAAAAAGCGACATAATATTAGTGGGGGTAAGATAGTAGTCCAACAGATGTATGACCACATAAAAGAATGCATCAAACAGGCGTCCCTAGAAGCATTAGGTAAAGAAGACAACGAGAATGAGAAACATAAAATTAGAATCTGTGAAAAAACCAAAGGATCTATAAAGGAGAAAAAAAGACTATACGAAAAATGGCTGAATACAAAATCAGAAGAAGATCTACAGAAATATAAAGAGAAAAAAACGCAGAAACGAGGAGGATGATAAACAAAGAAAAGAACGAGAGATGGGAAAAATCGTGCGAACATGTAGAACAGGATATAGGAGGAACTAGAAGTACAGAGTCATGGAGAATAATTAAAGCATTAAGGACTAACAATACAGAGAAGACGTATATAGAGTACATCCCAGAAAGCGAGTGGGAAGAATTTTATAAGAAGCTGCTAACAGAAGACAGACAAGAATTCCAAGAAGAGAACCCTGAAGAAGAACAGAATAAGGAAATAAAAGAGATAGAACTAAGCTATGAAGAAGTAAAGAAGACAATAAAAAACACTCAAAAATAATAAATCTGCAGGGCCTGGGGGTGTGGTAAATGAAATGATTAAGTACGGGTCTAATAAATTACATCGAATGCTGAGAAACATGTTCCACAGAGCGGTAAATGGAGAAAAAATACCAGAGGAATGGTCAAAACCTTATATAGTATTCATATTTAAAAAGGGAGACCGCAGAAAATGCACAAACTATAGAGGCCTAAGCATAATATCAAGTATGGGACGTTTGTATGGAAAAATTATTAAAAATATCAAGGAGGAAAATATAAAAGGAAAAATTGGAGAAGACCAAGCAGGCTTTACGGCCGGAAAATCATGTATAGACCACATATACACTATAAAACAAACAATGGAAAAAAAACTGGCAAAGAATAGAGAAGTTCATCTAGCCTTCATAGACATAAGAAAGGCCTATCACTCAGTACCAAGACAAAGATTATGAAACGCAATGAAAGAAATAGGCATTGACAAAGAACTAATATACGCAGTAAAAGCTCTCTACGAAAACAACACAGTGAACATAAAAATAGGACATAAAATAGGGAAGAGACTCCAAACATCAAAAGGCCTATTACAAGGATGCTCTACATCCCCAACACTATTCAAAATATACCTCGAACAAACATTAAAAAAATGGAAGCAAAAATGTAGTGGAATGGGAGTCCCAATACGAGAAGATTATTTATATACTCTAAGTTTCGCGGACGATCAAGTAATCATAGCGCAAGATGAGGAAGACCTCAGTTATATGGTAAGAAAACTGAAAGAAGAATACACTAAAGCGGGATTAGCAATAAACTTTGATAAAACGGAATATCTAACAACAAAGGAGGGAAACGTGGAGAATCTAGAAGTAGATAACGAAACAATAATCAAAGGAACCGATAGATTTAAATATCTAGGAACCATCATTTCAAAAAACGCAACATCAGAAGAAGAGATTAAAGCTAGATTAGGACAAACGCGAACATGCATAAGGCAATTAAATTCGATCCTGTGGGGACAAGCACATTACAAAGAGAAACAAAACACGCATATACAAATCAATAATACAAAGCATAATGACATACGGGTCAGAAACATGGACGATCAACAAAAGAAATAAATCTAAAATTAACGCGGTAGAGATGGAGTATTGGAGAAGATGTTGTAGAGTGACACGTATGGAGAGAATAACCACTGAAGAAATAAGAAGCAGAATGAACATCAAAGAGAACGCAATAAATACCATTGAAGAAAAACGATTAATGTGTCCATACCATTGTATGGACACATAAGACGAAGCGAAGATAATAGGTGGATAAAGAAAATAACGGAGTGGAGCCCTATAGGGAGAAGAAAAAGAGGAAGACCCAGACGATCGTGGGAGAGACGATGTGGACGAGGCTATGGAGGACAGGGGTCTAACAGATGGAGACTGGGAAGATAGAAACGGATGGAATCAAAGGCTGAGAGAAGAAAGACAGCGTCAGCTGTAGAAAATCCTTGTTATATATATATATATATATATATATATATATATATATATATATATATATATATATATATATATAAGATAGTAGGAGCAATTGCAGGAGTGGATATGACTGTTGTTCAGTGGTTGGCTGAGATATGGCCGGACATTTGAGAAAGTTATGAAAATATAGACATTTTTAATACGGATGAAACGGGCTTGTTTTACAAGATGACTCCTGATAAGCCATTAAAGTTTGTCGGAGAGAATTGTGCTGGTGGAAAATTATCAAAAGTAAGGATTACTGTGTCGGTAACTGCAAATGTCTGGAACAGAGGAAAGAAAGTTGTTGGTGGTAGAAAAGTCTGCCAGTCCCAGGTGTTTTAAAAACAAACATTTACCAGTAAAGCCTGGATGACATCAGAAATTTTTAAAAACGAACTCATCGCATGGGACAAAGAATTAAAATTCACAAACAAAAAAATATTACTTTTGATTGACAACTGTCCAGCGCATCCTGAAGTTGATCAAAGTAAAAAAAATTGGTTTTTATGCCTCCAAACATAAGTGCAAACCAGCCTATGGATCAAGGTGTGATACATTCTTTAAAATGTCATTATAGAAAGATTTTACTTATGGAAAATTAGAGACGATCGATAAAGGTAACATTTTTTCTTTAACTCTCTTGGACTTTACAAAACTTTATCCATACGGCTTGGCAAAGAGTAAGGAAACCACTGCAAACTGTTTTAAGCATGGCGGATTTTTAAGGAAGGAATGTAGATATGACTCGGATGATGAGCTACCGTTGACTCAGTGGATTGAAAAATATCGAGATGATCCTACTGATTGTTAAGAATTTGTTTACGATGCTGACATTCAACAAAGTACAGTGGAAATTGAGATTAAAAAGATCTTTAATCACTTTAATTTTGAAGAATATGTATGTGCTGATATTGAATTAATGACGAGAGAAATATTAACTGATGATCAAATTGTGACTTCTGGAAAGGTTTTAAGTGATAATGACGACGAAGACGAGCTTGGAGAAGGAGATAACATTTATGTTCCATCTATTTCAGAAATGACTGAAACTGGCAATTTTTTCGAATCTCGTGAAGTTCTTGAACATATATGGAGTAGTTTTTGTGACCTTGACAATTATATAAACATCATTTCTTTTTCAAGTAAAATTGTACAAACGAAAATTACTGATATTATTATATAAACTAGGTATTTTAATGTTTTCGTTTATACTCGTATATGTGCCAACATAAATAATAATAACTTTAGTGTGACTTGTTTTATTTTCCTTTGGACATTTTAATTTAATAATTATTATTATTGATTTTTCTAAGCATTAGCGCCTAATCTAAATAAAAAAGTACTGAAAAATTTTATTAGATTTTGTTTATTGTTTGTAACGATATAGCGAACTATTTTTAGTGATTTTTTGGAGTTTGTTATAAACGGACTTCTATAATATATATAAAATGCAACGTCTCTCTGTCTGTCTGTCCGTTAGTGCGCTTATCATTGGGGAACCACTTATCCGAATTATGTACTTTTTTTTAAAAAAAATACATATGTTTTCTGGCCAGGTTATAGGCTATATTTTATTACGATAGGTAGCATAAAGAATGAGCAGTGACGATAATAATGAATGAAGTCGGAAAAAGGTTTGCCGCTAGCGCGTTCCCTTGCAATATATAGCCTAAACCATTAAATATGGAACAATATTATATAGCAAAGAATATCTATAATCTATAATATATATAAAATGCAATGTCTGTGGTTATCACGCGAGAACCACTTATCCCATTTACGTGTCTTTTTTTAAATTCATACATATATACTTTGACCAGGTTTATATAATAATAATCTATATCTATAATATATATAAAATACAACGTCTCTCTGTCAGTCCGTTAGTGCGCTTATCCCTCGAGAACCACTTATCCGATTTACGTGACTTTTTAAATTCATACATATGTTCCCTGACCAGGTTATAGATATGTATTTTATTACATCTATAATATAAATAAAATGCAACGCTTCTCTGTCTGTTTGCCCGTTTGTGCGCTTATCACTGGAGAACCACTTATCCGATTTACGTGGTTTTTTTAAACATGCTAAACCATTAAATATGGAACAATATCATGTAGCAAAGAATATGTATAATATATATAAAATGCAACGTCTCTCTGTCTGTCCGTTAGTGCGCTTATCACTGGAGAACCATTTATCTGATTTACGTGCTTTTTTTCTAAACATACATATGTGTTTTGGCCAGGTTATAGGATATATTTTATTACGTTACGAGACATAAGGAATAAGCAGTGACGATAATAGTGAATCAAGTCGGAGAAAAGTTTGCAGCTAGCGCGTTCTCTTGTAATACACTGCCTAAAGCATTAAATATGGAACAATATCATGTAGCAAAGAATATAATATATATAAAATGCAATGTCTCTCTGTCTGTCCGTTAGTGCGCTTATCACTCGAGAACCACTTATCCGATTTACGTGTTTTTTTTTTTTAATTCATACATTTGTTCTCTGGTCAGGTTATCTATAATCTTCTTTCTAAAATATATATAAAATGCAACATCTCTTTATCTGTCTATCTGCCTGTCTTTCCGTCTGTGCGTTTATCGCTGGAGAACCACTTATTCGATTTACGTGCTTTTTTTTTTTTTAAAACATATATGTTCTCTGGCCAGGTTATCTATCTATAATATATATAAAATGCAACGTCTCTCTGTCTGTCCGTTAGTGCGCTTATCACTTGAGAACCACTTATCCGATTTACGTGTTTTTATAAATTTATACATATGTTCTATATAGTTCGATATAAGCCTAAATAATGCGAGATAAGGCGAGATAATGGGAGATAAGAAGAAATAATGGGAGATAAGGAGAAATAATGGGAGATGAGTAGAGATAAACCTAGATAATGGAAATTATGTAGCGATAATAGGAGATAAGTATAAATAATGGGAGATAAGTCTAGATAATGGGAGTTATGGTGAGATAATGAGAGATAAGGAGAAATAATGGGAGATAAGGTAAGATAATGGGAGATAAGGAGAAATAATGGGAGATAAGGAGAAATAATGGGAGATAAGTATAAATAATGGAAGGTAAGGAGAAATAATGGGAGATAAGCAGAGATAAGTCTAGATAATGGGAGTTATGGTGATATATTATGTAGAGATAAGGAGAAATAAGGGGAAATAATGGCAGATATTTTATTACGTTAGGTAACATAAGGAATAAGCAGTGACGATAGTAGTGAATCAAGTCCACGCGAGCGGAGTCGCCGGCACAGCTAGTCACTGTATATAAAAAAAACAAAAAATTTCAAGGTCTTTTTTATGGCTCTATCACGTGCTGCAGGGAAGCCTAAAGCGCTCCAAGAGCGGCTTGTGTGCGGTCATTAGTTTTCAGTAAAGATCGGAAAAAAAACTTTGTTGAAAACTCATTTTGGGTGTGTTTTGTGAAGTCACTGACCATTTTATACCTCCGTAACAAAAAAATTTTATTTAAAAAGCAATCAATGTACGAACAAGTCCGACTTGCAATTGGCCGGTTATTTCACTATTTTCCCTTTTAACAGAAGCCCTCCATTTGGTTCGCTTTTATTTCCATATTGACAATTCAAACAAAGCGTGAAATTTTAATATAAAAATTATGTAAAAAATGCCTGTATAAAAGAAATTGATGAAGACATAATTTAACATAAAATAAGTGTTTTATTTACAATATATAAAAACAGTTTTACAACAATTATTTAAAATGCAAGTAGTTATCTAAAAATGGCAGATATACATAAGTGTAAAATATTGTTGATTACATCAAAACGTGTCAAATAAGAATATCGTTGAAATATCGTTGTATACCAAGATATATCCAGTATAAGAAAAAAATTAACTAAGAAACAGACTCTGGGTCCCAGTCAAATTTGGTTCGTTTTTTTAAGGTTTCTTAAGGTATTCATATCTTCATCCGGAATAGTAAAATCCAGCTGGAAATTTTCTTCCATATGTTGTTTAGATGATGCCTTGGGAATTACAGCTATACCTTGTTGCAAAGTCCATTTTAAAATTACCTAAAACATAACTGGTTATATTTATGGCAAATTAAGGTAAATCAGCAGAATAAGTGTACAGACTGAAAAAGTTTATCGCGGTAAGATACAACAAATTGTACCTCTGGCTGATGAAAGCCTCAAGTTTAAAAGCATACCTGGCTCTTCGTCCGAGGCTTTCAAGGGAATATTAGTAGGTGTACAAGTATGAAATGCGGATTTTTTTCTAAAAAAAAAACATGTTAAATTCGGAAGAATGATAAAAAGTGCTTTATTCAAAGTATGCTCCATCGCTTGTTATACATTTTCCCCATCTTTCTGGCAATTTGTGAATACCACGCCATTCCCACCATTCATCGAGTCATTTTTTCACATCTTTGTACGAACCAAAGCGCTGCTCAGCAAGTGCGTGACCCATCGATGCAAACAAGTGGTAATTGGAAGGAGCCAAGTCTGGTGAGTAAGCCGCATGGGTTAGAACTTCCCAGCTGAGTGCTTCCAACGTGTCGCGAACTGGTTTTGCCGTATGTGATGGAATGACTTCGTGTTGCCTTTTTCGGTATTCTGGCCTTTTTTCAAGCAGCGAACGGTTCAAATCGGTCAATTGTTGTTGGTAACCTTTAGTATTAACCGTTTCCCTAGGTTTTAACAGCTCATAATAGACCACGCCCCTCTGGTTCCACCAAACACAGAGCATCGTCTTTCTACCAAAGCGATTCGGTCTTGCGGTCGATGTGGATGGTGCGCCTGGGTCTACCCATGAGTTTTTGCGCTTGGGATTCTCAAAATAAATCTACTTTTCATCCCCTGTAACTACACGATGCAAAAACGACTTCCTTTTGTACCGAGCGAGCAAAATGTCACGTATTTTTGCGCTTTTCCATTTGCTTGTCGTTCAACTCATGTGGTACCCATCTACCGGTCTTCTGAATCTTTCCCATCTCTCGTAGCCGATTGAAAACAGCTTGTTGACTAACGCCCAATTGCTCGGCGACTTGTTTTTGTGTTTGTGAATCATCTTTGTCCAACAATGCTTGCAGTTCCACATCTTCATATATTTTTGGCGGTTTTCCACGTTCCTTGTCTGCAACATCGAAGTCACCACTTTTGAAATGCCGAAACCATCGTTCACACGTATCTTGCGATGGAGTATGTTCACCATAAGCTTCTCGAAGTAATCGGTATGATTCAACAGCAGTTTTCTTCAAATGAAAACAAAAAATTAATGCTGTCTGCGAATGCACTTTGTTCGGGATAAATTTCGATATATTGAACACAACACTATGCACACACTTTTCCAATTTACCACTCGTGCGCGTCTGACACTTGTTGATGACACAACAAAAC
>CM032454.1:7669352-7686852 GCA_019049505.1 Pachyrhynchus sulphureomaculatus
TTTTTCCTTCAATGTTTGAAAATATTTTAAATCTTTACCTATTTTATCAGGATGACACCTTCTTAGATGATCTTCGAGCTTCGATGGTTTCATAGAGTCATTGCTCAAAACTTTGTTGCATAAAAGGCATATGGGCAATCGTTTTGTCTGCCTTTGATGGAAGAAAACCAAATTTCAAATAATCAACACTGTACTGTCGACATTTCTTCTTAGATTCAGCCATGTTTCGCATCAGTTACCTACCTGTAAAGAAAAAAAAATGTTTGTTTTAGTAATCATAAGGCGATTTTAACAGGATATGGCTATTTTAAGAGAATAAAAATATGATTAATTAATTATTGCAATGAAAAAACCAAAATGCCGGCGGCAAAACTGATTTTAATTATTAAAAGCAATAAACTGCTAAGACTCATATAGAGGTTTTCACAAAACGGCTGAATCTATTTTAATGTAATATAAAATATTTTTTGATTAATTATATGTTGATACATTTCTGTAAATTCGAGAGAAAATACTTTTAAAGAATATTTTGACATCAAAACTCCGCGATTTTAATGATTTATTTATTACTTTGATGTACGTTACGAGTGGTACATAAAGATACGTACAATTTATGAAAATATTTGTCATTTAGCATTAGCAACTACGAGGGCACTGAAATATGTACAAACATGCAGGTCAATCATATATCTCTCCTTTAGTGAATCACCACAGTCGGATAAATAAATAATTTTATAATAAAAAGTACTAAAAGTTTCAATCTTTCTCGGCTTTCTGTTCTTTTATAGAAGTATGAATAACAAATAGGCAGATACTTACTTTTTCCGGCACTGGCAAACACTAACATCGATTCACTCACACTTTTCTTTTCATAATTCCGGAAACAAATGAGTAAACGTTTGTCCTTGGCATTCATATTTATATTGGTGAAGAATCAAACAAGTTCATGCAAGATTGTAAGCACAGCACAAGTCATATTTCGTCCCTTTGCACGTCTGAACGGGTTGCGATGCGGGCGGGCGGGCGGCGCTTTGCAAGTCTCGACGCGCGTTGTACTGAATATCGAATATGCAAGTTTTTACAAGTAACAGTTGCTGACCTTCTTAAAATACACTACTCAAAAAAATTAAGGGAGGTTTTAAAACAAGGAAATTAATGCTAAATAAACATGCTATCTGATCCATATGCCGGCCTAACTGAAAAAATTTGTTTCAAGCCCGTGGACCAAAAGAGAAGCAAAATATTTGCAATATTATTTTTTCGCGCTATCTGTTAGGATTGCATAAGAACCGTAGCTCCTAAAAAATTTTAGCCAAAAAATCTGAAAATTAGAATCTTAAAGCTTCAAAATGCTTTTTTTTTAAAGTCTCAATACGACCATTTTTCACCGAAATACAGCCTGTCAAAAATCACCGAAAAATTTGGAATTTTTTTTTGCTCCCCCTACATTGATAGGTAAAGACAAGTCAACATTTTTGTTCTTTACTATCGAAACTAGATAAATTTTCGCGGACCCCCACTTACAACTTGTGAACCCCCATTTTTTTTCACGACAACGTAGATCCCCGTCGAGTCTCCCGTGGACCCCTGGGGGTCCACCTGAACCACTTTGGGAATCACTGGTTTACACTTACAGACAAGCCATAAAAAAATGTTGTTTTTCAAATACTTAAATTTAGAACATTTCTTATTTTTTTCTCTATTTTTTAGAATATCTCCTGAAATTCAATGTTCTGTTAAAATATTTTTGCTAACAAAAGTGAAGTTACTATGGTTTTCAATAAATTATTTTTTAAAGTCACTAGTTCAATGTACGTCGATAAATCAAAAATTAGTCAATAATAATTTGATTGTGTTAATAAATGTTATGTTTATTGACATTTCTGGGAAAAACATGTTTTACTAAATTGCGATCGTTGAACAACTTTTTGATATTTTCGAAAACATAGGCATAATTAATAAAATATTTCTGTATAATATCAGGAAACTACTCCCGAAGAGGAAAACAAGGAGGAAAAAACAAGTCTTCGCCTCTGTCTTCCGAGGACGAGAGTGACGTGGAGAGTCTCCATAGTTTTCATTATTCCCCAAAGGCTGTGGACATGCCATCGGCGATTAGGTTAGCCAAAAGATTGTACAGTTTTAGACGGATTTAAGAAATCCGACGTTTCGAGGCATCTTAGTAAAAAGTAAGTACACTTTTATAAGGAATATATGTATTTTGAACTTACACTTGCTTGTATTTGTTCTACACCACGACGTTTTGTATTTATGTTCATCTTTAGCTGTGTTTAAAGCCGAGGGTACTTTAAAACGTCTTAAACAAATTGCAACATTTTTCCAAAACAGATATTTGGTACGGTCGGTCAAGTAAGACCGTATCGCGCATTGGTCATTAAAAAATGTATTTATTTACAAGTTTTTTACATCCGTTGACATTAAAATGCTAATGATTCAGTACTTCGTCAGCGTCGGTGATCGCCTGGCATTTTCGGGGCATACTTTCGACGAGATTTTCCGCGTATTCTTAGCATAAATATTTCCAAATTGCCCGAATTTGCCGTGACGGCTGCTTCACTGTATACAGCTTTTTACTACGAAGCTTCTGCTTGATGTATGACGACACGTTCTCGATTGGGTTTGCATAGGGATGGCCGTTCTAGTTGACGATATTGGAATCCCCACTACTTTTACTTCGATGTTTGGGAGTGTTATACTCTGGAAGAGTCCACTCCTCGTAGTCGGTACTAATCCTTTCTTGTATATTTGGAGCATTTTTTCAACGTTCAACCGCAAGTAAAGATGAAGAAACTCCCAAAACCTTTTTCCGAAAGAGAAACATGGATCTTCACAGGGTGTCACTTCAAATCATTAGCTTGAAGATAAGTGATAATGAAGCTAACAGTTAACTTCGAGCGGCAGCAGCAGCAAAATCACAGTATCGAGTAGCAGCCACAGCAAGAGTACTTGAAAATGCCAAATGAGATTTGGGCCAAACGTCGTGCAAATTGATTGTTAGACGAACGGATTGAAACAAGAAATTTCAATCTATTACATTTCACCATCCGTGAAAACCTCTATTGTAATATATATATATATATATATATATATATATATATATATATATATATATATATATATATATATATATATATATACGAGACTGGTTTGAAAAGTCCGTGCAAAGTCCGAGAGATGGCACCACCGGCGCGTATCGAGGTCATGTTTAGTTAGTAGCATCTCTTGAATGAACGCACACCAAGTTTCAGCCATATTGGTCTATTTCTTTGTGTTTGGCATTCGTGTGAATCAAGGAAGTCGAGTGATTTTCAAGAAATGGACGAAAAAGAATTTCGTGTGGTGATTAAACATTACTTTATGAAAGGCAAAACGCCTCTGGAGACTAAAGAGAAGCTTGATAAACATTATGGTGACTCTGCACCTTCGATTAGAACAGTTTATAAGTGGTTTCAAAATTTTCGGACTGGCCATATGGGCACAAGTGACGCTGAACGTCCTGGACGGCCTATGGAGGTTACGACTCCAGAAATCATTGATCAAATCCATGATATGGTGATGGATGACAGAAGAGTTAAGGTGCGTGAGATTGCTAGTGCTGTGGGCATCTCGACTGAACGGGTACATAATATTTTGCATAAACATTTGGACATGAGAAAGCTATCCGCAAGATGGGTGCCGCGATTGCTCACGCTTGACCAAAAACGGAATCGTGTGAAGTGTTGCAAGGATGGTCTGCAGCTGTTCCAGAAGAATCCGGAGGACTTTAAGCGTCGTTTCGTCACTGTGGATGAAACATGGATACATTACTATACTCCTGAGACCAAACAACAATCTAACCAATGGGTTACCAAGGGGGAATCTGCACCAAAAAAGGCGAAGACCGTTCCTTCGGCCGGGAAGGTTATGGCGACTGTCTTTTGGGATTCGCAAGGGATAATCCCCATCGACTATCTGGAAAAGGGTAAAAACTATTACAGGTGAATATTATTCATCGTTATTGGACCGTTTGAAAACCGAGCTGCAAGAAAAACGCCCGCGATTGGCCCACAAGAAAGTCCTTTTCCATCACGACAACGCACCATCACACACCTCAGCAGTTGTGGTAGCAAAATTAATGGAAATAGGATTCCAACTCGTTTCACATCCCCCCTATTCTCCAGACTTGGCTTCCTCGGACTACTATTTGTTCCCCAATTTGAAGAAATGGCTGGCGGGACAAAGATTTTATTCAAACGAGGAGGTGATTGCAGACACTAAAGGATATTTTGCAGGCTTGGACAAATCCTATTATTCGGAAGGGATCAACAAACTAGAACATCGTTGGACGAAGTGTATAAGCCTAAAAGGAGACTATGTCGAAAAATAAAAAAGGTTTACCCCAAACACATAAGTAGTTTTTATTTTTGCACGGACTTTTCAAACCAGCCTCGTATATATATATATATATATATATATATATATATATATATATATATATATATATATATATATATATATATATATAGTGGCGTGCAAAAGTTTCCGGCCAGTAACATTTCGTACTCTAATTTATTTAAAAAAAAAACTAATGATTTTTTAATCATTATGAGATGTGAGTATAAGATATAGGAAACAAAATAATGTAGTAAAACAATATTATTTATGTTCGTGAATATATTTATTATTATTATTCTTATATTTATATGGGCAAAAGTGTCCGGCCACTTTGTACTACGAGAAAAATTATTAGTCCATATGCTCTATAATAGACTTAAATTATATTTTTATGTTAATATTTTGTAGCCATAGCCTTTGTAGCGATAACAGCCGCACAACGATATGGCATTGAGTGAATTAATCGATTAATACAAGCAGGTGAAATTTTATTCTATTCTTCCTTCAATGATTTGAATAATGCGGCTTTATTTGAATATGTACGCTTTCGATCTTGACGATCTAGCGTTTCCCATAAGTGTTCTATTGGGTTCAAGTCCGGTGATTGAGATGATTTGAAGCAGAAAACCACTGTTTTAACAACTTGGATGTATGTTTGAGGTCATTATTCTGCTGAAATATCCAGTTCTGCGGCAATGTTTCTTCAGCATACGATAACAAATTGTTTTCTAAAATGTCTGTGCTGATGTAAATATCAGCTTCATGTTTCCGTTGATCTCGATCAATGGACCGACTCCTTGTGCAGAGAAAATTCCCCCCAAACCATCACACTTCCTCCACCGTGTTTTACAGTAGGAATTTGGTACCGAACATCATATCTCGTACCAATAGGACGTCGTACATGTTGTCTACCATCGCTTCCAAAAATATTAAATTTAGATTCGTCTGAGAAAGCTACTTTTTTCCAATTTTTGATTGTCCAATTTAGGTGATCTTTAGCAAATTGTAATCGGGCCTTCTTATTCTTTTTACTGATTAATGGTTTTTTAATACATACACGGCCAAAAAGTCCCACATCATGTAGTCTTCGTGTCACAGTACTACGACTAACATTAGCTACGTTTTCATCCTTTAGCTCGCGTGCAATTTCGGCAGCAGTTTTTTTGACATCCGCAGTTGATTTGCGTTTAATGATACGATCTACTTTTTTAGACGTTTTTCTTGGTCTTCCACTACGCAGACGATCTTTGAAACCATATCCACAACGGCATTTTACAATAATATCGTTCACGGTTGATTTACCTATCGATAATAATGAAGCAATCTCACAAGAAGATTTTCCTTCTTTTGAAAATTTTGTTACCCTCTCACGAATTGGGATTTGTATATGCCGAGCCATGTTTATGCTCCCACGACCTTTTATGAACTAAATGTGAATATTAAACGCGCTATTATTCGTAAATACGTCTTTGAACGTCCTACTGCGTCAATGTGGCCGGAATCTTTTGCACATATAAATATAAGAATAATAATAAATATATTCACAAACATAAATAATATTCTTTTACTATATTATTTTGTTTCCTATATCTCATACTCACATCTCATAATAATTAAAAATCATTAGTCTCTTTTTTTAATAAATTAGAGTACGAAATGTCACTGGCCGGAAACTTTTGCACGCCACTATATATATATATATATATATATATATATATATATATATATATATATATATATATATATATATATTATAACACGTAGGCTGAAAAGTTTTTGGTCTGACACATAAATGTCGCCCTTTTCAAAAAATCCATATGATTTTTAAAAAGTACCAACCTTCAAACAATACGTGTCAAAATTTCACTACATTTCGAGGATTAGGTTACAAGTTACAGTGGTTTTAGTGACGCTACTTTTAATATTTTCAAAACGATGGAAAAAAATCGAATTTCACGTGTTGATTAAACATTGTTTTTTGATGGGAAAAAATACCGTTCAAGCAAAGCAATGGCTTGATAAGTGTTACGAGGACTCTGCCCCTGGAAAATCACTCATCATTTACTGGTATGCTGAATTTAAACGCGGTCGTACAGACAGAAATTATGCTGAACGCTCCGGACGCCCAAATGAGGTTTTTACACCGGAAAACATCAAAAAAATTCACAAAATAGTTTTAGACGACTGTAAAGTGAAATTGCGTGAATAGCTGACACCTTAAAGATATCAAAAAAAACGTGTTGGTCATATTTTCCATGAATATTTGGGCATGAGAAAGCTCTGTTCAAAATGGATACCGCGTTTTGCTTACAGTAGACCAAAAACAACAACGTGTTGATGATTCTGAGCGCTGTTTGGATCTGTTTAGGCGCAGTACAAATGATTTTTTTATATGATGTGTGACAATGGATGAAACATGGATCCACCACTACACAGCGACCAAAGACACAACAGTCGGCTGGGAAGGTTTTGGCCTGTGTATTTTGGGATACGTATGAAATAATTTTCATCCATTATACTGAGAAGGGAAAAACCATCAATAGGGAATAGTATATAAAGTTATTGGTGCGTTTGAACGCAGAAATCGTAAAGAAACGGCCCCAAATGAACAAGAGAAAAGTGCTCTTTCATCAATCAAGTCAATAATTACGATGGCAAAATTGCATGAATTCAAGTTCGAATTGCTTCCATCCGTATTCTCCAGATTTGGCCCCCAGCGACTATTATCTATTCGCAGACCTCCAAAAAATGCTCGCGGGAAAGAGATTCGGCTCCAGTGAAAAAGTTATCGCCGAAACTGAGGTCTATTTTGAAAGCAAAGACAAATCCTTCTGTAAGAAAGGTATAGAAATGTTAGAAAAGCGTTGGACTGATTGTATCGCTCCTGAAGGAGACTATGTCGATGAATGAAGTCGCATTTTGTGTTTTAATAGCTAGACCAAAAACTTTTCACCCTACGTGTATACGGTAATGAGCTTCCATTTCAGTGTTCTTGTTTTTACATTATTTCTAATTTAACATAAATAATATATAAAGGGGATTGAGATCTGATTCTGATAAAACCTACTTGGGGCACAGCAGGTAAATTACTGGATTTATTTCCCTTGCTAATGGGAAGTATTGTATTAGTGAAGTTACCCCCCGAAATTTTTGCTTTTCTTTTTGAATTTTTAGATCACGAAAAATATATTTTCCTATTTTCATCGGTCTACTCATCTGAGTGTCGGCCTGTCGATCTGTGCGACACGAAATGATAATATAATACTTCAAGTATGGATAAAACCTATAGTTCTTAACTGATATCATTTCAGGGGAAGGGGTGAAATCGGTGGAAATTTAGTTACTTTTTACTTGGAAAAGTCAAATTCAGTATTTATTTTAGAACTACATATTTACCAGGAAAGTACCTGATAAATCACTATATTCATTTTTTTTTCTATTTTTTCCAGACCTTTTGTGATCTATTTTACTGTTTCTAATAATATCGTCTTTTTTTTATTTTAGCAATGATTTTAGCAGGGCTGTGGCAGAAGAATATTTGAAGTATTTCAACTTCGAAAAAGATACCCTAGATATAGCTTTAAGAAAGTTCCTTAAACAATTCTCCTTGACTGGTGAAACGCAGGAAAGGGAGAGAGTTTTAGTTCATTTTTCTAAAAGATATTTAGACTGTAATCCAGGATGCTTTAATTCTCAAGGTAAGTTGAACATCATAGTAATTTTAAGTGACAAAGTCATGTCCAGTTATATGTCATTGGTGACAGAAAATTAGTACATTTTGAATCAGCTTTTTGATTGCTGAGTAATGTTTGAATATGTCTTGTTAAAATTAATAATGTTAGTTGGGTACTGAAATCAGTTTTAATAATGATAATACATGTTATTAAAAACACTTTTTGTCCTAACCCAATTACACTACTCGGTATATATCACCACTACACCAAACACTTTATTTTTGCTGTCGACACGCGTTTCGCTAACCATGTTAGCTTCATCAGGGGCGATGATTCACTAAAGCTAAACCACAAACCTACCCTATATAAGTATACCAATACTACAAACTTTACAATATCTCCAAGAATTACTTAGGATGAATCACTTTGAGGATGAAATTATTCATGAATACTTAACATTATCTGAACTTTGTATGGAACAAAATTATTTTCAATATAACAGTCAATTTTATGTTCAGAAAGAATGAGTAGCTATGGGAATTGCTTATCACCTTTCATAGCCAATTTAATCATGAGTAAGTTTGAAACTGAAGCCCGTCAAGAATTTGAGTATTTCCCAAGTGTATTTATTTATTTATTTATCTACGGGCAGACCCATTTTATACATAGTATTTACAGAAAAATTTCAATAATATAGTAAACTTATAACAATACAATACAATAACACCAGTAATTATCATTTCAAAAACTCAGTGGACTGTCAACAGTTTTTCTTTTAAACGTTTTAAAGAGAGATTAAAAAAATCAAGATCCACTTCACTGGCACCATTAGTGATTCTAGTGATCGGCGAGAATAGGCCATAGTTACATCTGTGGAACCTCGGGGCAAAGAGTACGTGGTCCCTTGTTGATCTTGGTGGAACATGAAAATTTATCAGACTCAAGAGATCAGAGCAGTCTATATGACCATTTACAAGTCGAAATAAGAAACATATATCAGCAACTTTCCTTCGTCTTGAAAGTGATTGCAGCTGAAGTCTTCGTAGCTGGTCCCCATAGGCAGTGATGTTCCACTTAAATTTGCAAGAGACATATCTAGCTTACTTCCTCTGTACCCTTTCAACACCCTCAATATGCACAGCATACGATGGCGACCACACACATGACAGATACTCCAAAGAAGATCTCACCAAGGCCTTGTACAAAATATTCACGCTATCTACGGTCCGGAAATCCCTAGTATTCCTACAGACGAACCCAAGGAGTTTAATACATTTGTTAGTAATAAAGTCATAATGAATATGAAAATCAAGCTTAGTGTCCAAATAAATACCCAAGTCACACAATGAGGAGACTCTTTCGAGAAGACAATTATTAATACTGTAGTCATACAAAAGCGGAACTTTCACTCGAAAGAACAACATAATCTTACATTTTTGAATATTTAGTTTCATTTTGTTTCTCCTGCACCACTCACTCACCTTATCCAAGTCTCCCTGCAGTCTCATAGCATCGTCAACAGAATGAATTGCCGTAGACAATTTCAAGTCATCTGCAAAAAACAAGGGCCTTGAAAATAGAATCACCTTTCGTAGGTCGTTAATAAATATATTAAACAGCAACGGGCCCAGGTGGCTACCCTGCGGCACACCCGATGCAACAGACACCTCACTTGATACAAAGCCCTTTACTTTAACAAACTGTTTTCTGTATGTAAGGTAGCAGGTCAACCAATTCAGCAGTGCTGCACAAAACCCATAACCTCTTAACTTCCCTATCAGGATATCGTGGTTGACTGTGTCGAAGGCCTTGCTGAAATCCGTATAAACCACGTCAACCTGACCACCCGCCTCCATTACATCAATAGTACTTTGAACCAACAAGATTAGGTTTGTAGCCGTCGATCTGCCACCAACGAAACCGTGCTGTTCCGGAACCAAAAAAGGTTTTATGAATGGTTTTAATTTGTCGCAAACAATTTTTTCGAATACTTTTGGAATAGAACTTAGAATGGAAATAGGTCGATAATTTTTAGCGTCTGATTTGTCGCCGGACTTAAATACTGGAGTAATGAAGCTATATTTCCATTGGTCAGGAAAAACACCGCTCTCTAGGGACATTTTAAAAAGCATATGGAGCGGTTTGGCCAAAGCATAGACACAGTCAACTAAAAATCTGGGAGATATACCATCAAGACCCGGTCCCTTATTTATGTCAAGTTTAGACACTTAGTCAAACACCTCCCCCAGGGAGATCTCAACAGAAGAGAATGATCCACCACTATCCCCACCATCCTCAAGCCCATGCTCACCACCGTCAGTATCCGACCTATAAACACCCTGAAAATGAGACTTAAAAATTTCCACAATAGTCTGTCCATCCGTCCCTGTTAGCTCGTCTAGATTTATTAAGGTAGGGGTGGACTTGCCCCCCTTTTTACTGTTAATGAAATTCCAAAATTGTTTGGTGTTATGCTTTAAATTTGTCTCAATATTTTTAACATACTGCAAGTAGCAGTTGCTCTTTAAGATATTGGATTGGGTTCTTAACTCCGAAAACTTCTGATAAGTTTCCCACCGACGGCTTTTTTTGTATTCTTTGTGACACAACTTCTTTTTAGTGTTCCGTCCGGAACACTTATAAGATCACTTCGGTGTCTGTCTGTCTGTCTGTCTGTCTGTCTGTCTGTCTGTCACACCAGATTTTCTCCGAAACTATTTGACATAGAAAGGTGAAATTTGGTAATAATATAGGAATTCATGGCCTCATCAGAGCCATGTAGTTTTGAGAATTAAATTTTGACTTAAGGGGTTAGTTTTGGGGGGTGAAGTCGGAAGTGAAAAAAAAATTTTTTTACTAGGTCATCGAGTGTGGTGTCAAATGAAAGCTTGGGAAAACACGAGTAAAAAATATATATATAATATTATACTTGCGCGCACTTTTCTTTGTATTATTTTTAAAAATTCGCGAAAAATCGCTGTCCCAGGCCTTATCTCGAAAAGTACTTATCAAAAAATTTCGAAAAAAATTCTGGAATATTCTCCACGGGGTGTAGATTGAACGAAAATTATCACGAGTGCATTACCTTTAATAATTTATATGGTATATAAAAAAAACAAAAATTTCAAGGTCATCAGATTTCAGTAAAGATTGGAAAGAAACTTTGTTGAAAACTCATTTGGGGTGTGTTTTGTGAAGTCACTAATCATTTTATACCACCGTAACATAAATTTTGAAAGGGGTTCGTTTTGAGGGGTGAAATCGGAAGTGAAAAAAATTTTTTTTTACTAGGTCATCGAGTGTGGTGTCAAATGAAAGCTTGTGAAAACACGAGTAAAAAATATATATATAATGTAATACTTGCGCACACTTTTCTTCGTATTACTTTTAAAAAATCGCTGTCCCCTACCTTATCTCGAAAAGTACTGATCAAAAAATTTTGAAAAAATTCTGGAATATTCTTCACGGGGTATAGATTGAACGAAAATTATCACGAGTGCATTACCTTTAAAAATTTATTTGGTATATAAAAAAAAACAAAATTTCAAGGTCACCAGTTTTCAGTAAAGATTGGAAACAAACTCTGTTGAAAACTCATTTGGGGTGTGTTTTGTGAAGTCACCCTAACAAAAATTTTTATTTTAAAAACAATCAACTTACGGAACACTAATTGTGCAAGTTCAACTTGCACTTGACCGGTTTTATTTTTTAAGATAAGATCTTTAAGTTCATCAGAAAACCACTTCGGGAACTTCAGATTTTTGGAACGAACCACAGGGACATACAGACTAATACCAGCATACAAAACTTCATCGAAGGCAGACTTTGCAGTATTTACATCCGCAATACCACCCAAGACATATTCCCAGTCCACTGAGTGATAATAATTATTTAACATATTATAGTCCGCACGCTTAAAGTCATAGAAACTGAAATCATAGTGCAAACGCTCAGGATAGTCATTAAGCAGCACATCAAGCACAAGGGAAGGATGGTGCCGGTCGCAGGGCAGCAGACTCTCCAGTGCCACCCGAACAGATGTTCTACTGTCTCGTGTTACCACCAGATCTAATTTCACACCATTCGCATTACTAATTTCGTTCACTTGGAATAACTGATTATAAGAGAAACAGTCACTAAGTAGCCTCACAACGTCCCCACCATGGCCAATGGCTGAACTTCCAAAACTGTCACTAGTCCATTCTACATGAGGCAAGTTATAGTCACCTAGGACACATACATTATCGCTGGTATACTCTTGAATGATCTCCTCTATCGCACAGCAGTGAGCCTGAACAGCATCCACTTTAATGGGTGGCGGCAAGTACACAGCACCCACCACAAGTTTCTCCGTACCACATCGAATTAACACAAACAAGTGTTCCACACTATGGTAGTTGTTTGGCACTATACAAGACTGATAACAGTTTCGTACTGCAATAAGCACCCCACCTCCACTTTTTTTGTCACTAGTCAGGTTTGACCGATCTTTTCGATACAATACATAATCAGACATACCAATCTCAGCATCACAGATATCATCACTAAGCCAAGTCTCTGAGAATACCACCACGCCAAAATCACAATCTGATATACTGGGTGTTAAGTCTTTCATTTTGGTTTTAATACCTCTGATGTTTTGGTAATAAAGTGTTAAGTTCGGTATGGGTATGTGGATGTTTCCGCGATTTTTGATACAAAGAAAGCAAATATAGATGATTTTGTTTCCAAATGAAATAGCCGATACGATTCTATTAAATTTACTTACGAAATTGAGAACTAAGGGCAACTGCCATTTCTAGATATTTTAATTATCAAAACTAATAATGGGTTTGAATTTGATATCTATAGAAAAGACTCAGTAACAGAATGGTATATTCCAAATGATCCATTTCATTGCAAACAACATAAATTAGTCGTTCATTTGGCCACTTTTCCTCTGAATAGAGTAAACTTCAATAAGGAAAGAAATCGTATTAGGAATTAAACTAGAGTTACTGGTTATGATGATGACTTAATAAACAAGTTAATAAATAGACAAGTTCAGGTTAAATATTCAGTATTCCACCTTTTTTCCACACAAAGCAAATAAGACCAAGTATGTCTATACCATATATTCCGAAATATAGCAGGTGATTTAATAAGGTAAGACTCACCTTAGTCTATAAGTCATCAGACAATTTAAGGAATATCTTAGGAAATCCCAAAGACAAGATTCCTAATTGTGAGAAAAGTAGAATTTATGAACTTAGTTGTAACGATTGCGACAAAAAGTATGTTGGGCAAACTAAAAGATTAATTAAAACACGATTTAAAGAACATTTAACACATTTAAAATACAGTAGAACAGAGAAGTCTGGCATTGCCAAACATGCCCTTGAAGCTGATTATACTGTAACTTTAGGTAATCTAAAATTAATTAAAAATGTATCTGATAGGAGATTGTTGAACGCATACGAAAGTATGCTAAGTACGAGGATGGATTGAAAATTTCGCGGTCTCACCAAAAAATAATTATAATATTTTTATTATAGTCCCCTTAATAAGTTCATACTTTCTTTGGTTGTTGTTGGTGTAAAATTTTGTTGCTGTAGAATTTGTGGTTTTTAGATTAGAACGAGTTTAGTGTTTCTGGAAAAAAACAACCTGCGGTCATCAAATACGAGGCTGGTTTGAAAAGTCCGTGCAAAGTCCGAGAGATGGCACCACCGGCGCGTATCGAGGTCATGTTTAGTTAGTAGCATCTCTTGAATGAACGCACACCAAGTTTCAGCCATATTGGTCTATTTCTTTGTGTTTGGCATTCGTGTGAATCAAGGAAGTCGAGTGATTTTTCAAGAAATGGACGAAAAAGACTTTCGTGTGGTGATTAAACATTACTTTATGAAAGGCAAAACGCCTCAGGAGACTAAAGAGAATCTTGATAAACATTATGGTGACTCTGCACCTTCGATTAGAACAGTTTATAAGTGGTTTCAAAATTTTCGGACTGGCCATATGGGCACAAGTGACGCTGAACGTTCTGGACGGCCTGTGGAGGTTACGACTCCAGAAATCATTGATCAAATCCATGATATGGTGATGGATGACAGAAGAGTTAAGGTGCGTGAGATTGCTAGTGCTGTGGGCATCTCGACCGAACGGGTACATAATATTTTGCATAAACATTTGGACATGAGAAAGCTATCCGCAAGATGGGTGCCGCGATTGCTCACGCTTGACCAAAAACGGAATCGTCTGAAGTGTTGCAAGGATGGTTTGCAGCTGTTCCAGAAGAATCCGGAGGACTTTAAGCGTCGTTTCGTCACTGTGGATGAAACATGGATACATTACTATACTCCTGAGACCAAACAACAATCTAAACAATGGGTTACCAAGGGGGAATCTGCACCAAAAAAGGCGAAGACCGTTCCTTCGGCCGGAAAGGTTATGGCGACTGTCTTTTGGGATTCGCATCGACCATCTGGAAAAGGGTTTAAAACTATTACAGGTGAATATTATTCATCGTTATTGGACCGTTTGAAAACCGAGCTGCAAAAAAAAAACGCCCGCGATTGGCCCACAAGAAAGTCCTTTTCCACCACGACAACGCACCAGCACACACCTCAGCAGTTTGTGGCCGCAAAATTAATGGAAATAGGATTCCAACTCGTTTCACATCCCCCCTATTCTCCAGACTTGGCACCCTCGGACTACTATTTGTTCCCCAATTTGAAGAAATGGCTGGCGGGACAAAGATTTTATTCAAACGAGGAGGTGATTGCAGACACTAATGGATATTTTGCAGACTTGGACAAATCCTATTATTCGGAAGGGATCAACAAACTAGAACATCGTTGGACGAAGTGTATAAGCCTATGTCGAAAAATAAAAAAGGTTTACCCCAAACACATAAGTAGTTTTTATTTTTGCACGGACTTTTCAAACCAGCCTCGTACCTGTTTAAAAAAATATTAACACCAAAGGAGATCCACGATGATATGAAAACAACATTAGGGGAATCTGCTCCGTCATATACCACTGTGAAAAAATGGGTTGCAGAATTTAAACGTGGACGAGAAAGCATTGAAGATGACCCTCGCTCCGGCCGACACGCGTCATCTACGAATGAGGAAAACATCGGCAAAGTGTGTGATCTCATATTGAAAGACCGTAGATTAATTATCAGGGAGATTGCAGACACTATAGACATCTCGTACGAACGAACACAAAACATCATTGTCAACGGATTTTCTAAGGTTTCCGCTAGGTGGGTCCCCAGATTGCTTTCAGTTGAACAAAAACGAAATCGACTCGCGATTTCTCGCGACTGTTTGGCGATGTTTGAGGCTGATCTGCAAGATTTTCTTAACAGGTTTGTGACAACGGACGAAACCTGGGTTCACCACTATACTCCAGAGTCAAAACAGTAATCCAAGCAATCGAAAAAATCTGGTGTACCGACCCCTAAGAAAGCGAAGGCAATTCTGTCGGCTGGAAAAGTGATGGCGTCAATTTTTTGGGACTCTAAAGGTATTATTATGGACTACTTTCCGAAAGACGAAACAATAAACTCGACTTACTATTGCACCCTTACGCGTCGTTTACGTCAAGAAATTAAAGAGAAACGCCCAATATTACTGAGAAAGTAAATTTTGTTCCATCGGGACAACGCTCGCGTTCACACGTCTGTTGAGTCTATGGCTCAAATTCGTGATTGTGTTTTCGAATTGCTGCCCCACCCGGCTTATTCTCCTGATTTGACACCTTCGGACTTCCATCTGTTTCCAAACCTAAAAAAACACCTCGGTGGCCAGAAATTTTTAAATGAAAAAGTCGCAGCTGCAGTTAACCGGTATTTCAAAGACCTTGAGGTCTTTTTTTTGAAACAGGTGTGGAAGCTTTGGAAAGCAGGTGGAAGAAGTGCATAAAGCTAGGTGGAGATTACGTTAAAAAATAAAAATGTTTTTGTATACTAGAGGTTTATTTTGTTTTCTTCACTAGGCCGCGAACTTTTCTGTCCATCCTCGTATAAATAGGGTATATTTGTAGTTTAGCTTTAGTCAATCATTACTCCTGATGAAGTGGTGATATATACTGAGTAGTGTCATTGTACTAAAGATTTCACATTCCCGACGTAACTAACCAAATTAATCAAGATAAAGCACATAATATTTTTTTTTCCTTTCAATAAGTTCCTATTAAACCTTTTTCAGATGCGGTGCATACCCTGACATGTGCCATAATGCTGCTGAATACTGATCTTCATGCGCAGAATATTGGCCGCAAAATGACATGTAATGAATTCATAGAAAACTTGACGGATCTGAACGAGGGTGAGAACTTCCCTAGGGATGTACTAAAACATCTATATCACGCCATTAAAGGCCATCCTTTGGAGTGGGCATTGTAAGTACTATCATGGCATAGGTCCATTTTTTTGTAAATATGTGTTTTAAGTACCTTTACGAAGATGTCAATATTGGGTTTGGGACGAAAGAAAATTTTTTGATTTGTAAAAAACACTTTAACTTTAAATCTAACTAATATCTAATATCATTTATTGAATAAAGTATGAAGGGCTATGTCCTTTAACTACTATTACATAAGCTGATCTAACATGAGTATAGTTTTGGGTCCTAAGATATTTACATGTCAGTAACCTAATTAACTTAACCTAGGTAAGGGTTTTATATAAGTAAGATAAAAACTTCAGATATCCGAGACCTCAGATATTTCATGAACTATTACTAAGTTAATACTAATCCTGAGAGAGAGTGTCTTATGGTCTCGAGTAGCGAGTCCTGACGGTGGGCGCAGGTTCGTTAGCATTCCTGAATGTGGAATTGGAGTTGAGTGACTTTATCCAGGAATCTGACCTGAGCGTTGCTCAGCTCAGATTCAGCTTGCTGGTGAAAAATTATTAAAAGTAAGGATTACTGCGTTGGTAACTGCAAATATATCTGGAACGGAGAAAAAAGAATTGTTAGTGATACGTAAGTCCGCCAATCCCAGGTGGTTTAAAAACAAAACATTTACCAGTAAAGTACAACCACCTTTCCTCCCTGGCTCTCCCCTCTCCCCAACATTGACCTAACTTTGCACTCCTATAAAAAATCAGAACATTCAAACATATTCTTTAACAAGCTCTTTCTTGACAGACTATCCAATATCTATCCCAATCATTTACTTTTCTTCACAGATGGATCAAAGACGGAAAAGGGAGTTGGGGCTGCCTTCTTTTTTGATAATATCGTCCAAATGTTTAAATTACCTAAACATATCTCTATTTTCTCCGCAGAATTGTTGGCAATAAAGGAGGCTATCAGATACTCCCTCCAAGCAAACATCCAACAACCAACTCTCATAATTTCTGATTCCCTAAGCGCTCTCAAAGCCATCAATTCTAGAAATCTCAATTTCAACTATATAAGGCAAATTCTGGATCTGAT